>VXBX01007067.1:200034-267191 GCA_013400415.1 Scytalopus superciliaris | reverse complement strand
CCTGTCCTTACAGCTCGGTTAGTGTCAAAAAGAAGAAGAAAGAAAAAGAAAAGAAAAATCACTTTTTTGAAACTCTGTGTTTCTTCCAGAGAAACTCTGCAGTGGAGCGCTTGTCCCAAGGTGAAACCCATACACGCTCCTCTGAAGAGTTATTTAAAAATGAAAATCTACAAGTCATTAGTCTAAATACCTCTGGGTAATAAGCTGCAAAAATTAAAAGAGCGCCTTGAGCTGTAAAATGGCCACCATACAGTATAGATCAGCCTAACATCCTTTCCCTCTGCCATCAGTTCCAGGGCTGGGAGTGCGTGCCGCAGTATGTAGCACAGAGGTTATGCACCACATTCCTCTCCCTGTTCGTGCTGTATGGACTCCTCCCGTCGCAAGTATGTGCTGCTAGAAAGAGCAAGTGAATCATTCCTCGTTGGAGCCTGTGGATTGAGCCTCCTGAACTTGAAAATCTCAGGGTTGTATGAGCTGAAATAAGTAGACCTTAGGCCATTTCAGGAGTTAGTACTAGATCAGTTACTACAAGTAGTAGTGTGTGGTTATCAAACCATGTTTAAAACAGACTGCAGGAGTCATCTTTACTGGAATAAGTTTTAGTATAAATTAAGTGTTCATTAGGAAAGTCACCTAAAATCTCATAAAAGACTGCAGGATCTTCAACCAATCTGGCCTGTACTAATTTTGCATAGCTATAATTCCTCTATGGATGTTCTTATGGACACAACTGTGAAATAAAGCATATTCCCCAATATTACTATTCTTACAACACTATATGCATAGACCTTTCATACACCCATATACATATCAGAAATTCAAAATATAAAAAAGTCTGCTGCATCCAAACTAATAAATCAATTATTAAATTCTACCTTCATATTCTAGCTATAGTTCTACTATCTTACCACAGAAGGCACAGATTAACAGTTCTTGTCATGAGAATTGGTAACATACAAATATAATAGAAAGCAAGACAAATTTTAGTTTAGATGTTACTTTTACAGCTTACAGTGTCTCTTGTCAGCTGACCAGAAATCTTCACTTGAGAAAAGCCAGTAGGCCAGATTCAGCCCTGAAAGTGTTACCAAATGGAGATGACAGTTTGCACTCTTGAATGCTTGAGGGAGAGCAGCTTACAAAAGATGAGGACACCTGCCACATCCTGGTACAGAACTTGCCCTGCTGGTTGCTGGTTTAGCATATCCTGCCAACTATTTTGGAAGAGCCCTGCTTAAGCCAGGAAGACCATCTCAGGTACACCTCCTGAAATCTTCCTCATCTTTGCAGTTGGAATGATTACCTTTCCTCTTGAAGTGAGCAGAGGTCGTAAGCAGCTCAGAAATGCTTTCCCCAGTTCTGACTGATTTCTCACTGCTAGAGAACAGGTTACTTCGCCTAATCTAGCATCTCTGTATTTACAAAGGAAAAATAAGACCTTATAGAACAACACAGAAATAAATGCACAGTCATAGCAATATTGTGAGAAATAGTGGTGAGCCCATTCAGGTCTCAGTATTAAGTTCAGAGCTTCCCAGTTTCTAGCTGACAAACTTTTAAACAGGTTTTCTTCAGCCCTGACTAAAAATTTCTCAACTTTTTGCCTGGGGTCAGGAAAAGAAAATTGCTTTGCTGATTTCTAGTGTTTAGAGGTACACTGAATGCATTGAACTTTTACCATATTTTAGTAGATAATAAAAACGGTCTGAAAAAAATATGTAGTTATCTGTAAATCAGACATAAATCTAGAGAGGCCAGATGGTTCTGTAAGTATCTCCTCTGTGTTAACACCAATGCACTTTATGTCATATATTACAAACCCCAGCTTTAAGCAAAGGGATACAAATCCTGTTTCCTTTGTTTTATAAAGTGTGGTAGCAAAAGGCATAGAGGCCTTAATAATTAAAAAGTTAGTGAATACACAGTTTACTCAGTTGCTTTTGTTTGAAAGTTCATGGCTACAGAAATCATCAGTGTAGTCTGTGAATTCCTTTTCAGTAAGGGCTGACTTGGTTAGCACACAAAAGACTGGCTGTTCACTTCCAGTAAAACTGTATTCACACAGGTCCTGTTCCATTACGTGGAGATTAAGAAACAGGCTCAGTAGCTCAAGAATTTAGCAGGTAACTAAAACCCACTATGGGCTAAATATACAACAGACCAAAAGATATGCAACTTTTGTAAGTACACACATTTTAAATATGTCAATAAATTGGCCACGGAATACAGAAAATTGGAAATAAATTGTGTGCACAGTTCAACCAACCAGTCGAGATATTTGTAGTCTATAATCAGATAAATAGACATACAGGCAGAATTTGTTTTGCTCACTCTTTTTTTTGTCAATAAATTACATTAAATAATATTTTCGTATTAGGAATAGTAGAATTAGTACTAACAAATTCTTGCGAGTGCAGAGTATTTGTTTTATGCTAAAAATATACGAATTGTTTTCCTGCCTGTGCTTCAGGGGAATCTGACAATGTACAAATGAGCTTTTTTGCAGACCAGCTTCGCGAAACTCGCGGCTGTTTTTTCACAGGAGACAGCGCCACATGCTGGCTTTGCGAGGTGAGAGCCACTGGGCGTTGTACCCGTTGTTTCTGGTTAATGAGTTGGTTAAAATCGATTTTGAATTAAGATAGCTTCATTTAAAGTAATTGCTTCTTGCTCTAAAGGGAATTGCCAACATTAGGTTCTAATTTCAGGTAAACAAATAAAGGAGATAATGTTAAAAATATTTATTGTTTTCATGTAAACCCCTGTATTCTAGCTCGCTGATTTCGTTTATTGTATTAAATCATCCTAATGTGGCATTCATTACTCAACGCTCTTCAGCTTTAATTACTTTATATCATAAATGATCATAACTCTGGGTGCAACATAATGCCCAAACTGTCTCCAGGAACTCAGCATGGTGGGGTGCCTCTCTGAAGTGCCTGTCTACTAATGGAGGCAGCATGCAGAATAAACGCGATGAGTCAGAGATCCGTGTGCAGCTGCAGGGCTGTGATCTTGTCAGGGTCACGGAGACATGGTGGGATGGCTCCCATCACTTGAGTCTTGCAATGGAAAAATATCTCTGTTTTAGGAAGGATGGTAGGAGAAAAATGAGGAGGGAACATTGCCTATTATGTGAGAGAGCAGCTGGAGTGCATGGAACTTTGTCTGGGGATGGGTGAGAAGGCAGTTGAGCATGTAAGGGTTAGGATTAAAGAGAAGACAGGTGAAAGTGACATTATAGTGGGTGTCTGCTATAGGCCACCTCACTAGGAAAAGCAAGTTGATGAGGCCCTCAGCAGTCAGATGGAAGCAGCCTCGAGTTTCCAGGCTGTGGTACTCATGAGCAATTTCAACCACCTCAACATTGGCTGGAGGGACAGCACAGCATAAGCATCAGCATTGCATAAGCAATCCAGATTGTTCATAACTTCCTCCTCTGAGTGGCAGAGGAGCCAAAAAGGAGGGGTAGTATGCTGGACTTCATACCAGCACAGAGGGGCTCTTGAACATGTGAAGGTCAAAGGAAGAGATCATGAGATAGTGGAGTTCAGAATCCTGAGGGCAGGGAGGAGGAGAAAAACAAACTCACGACCCAGGACTCCAGGAAAGCAGACTTTGCCCTCTTCAAAGATCTGTTTGAAGTAGTCCTATGGAATAAAGTCTCGGAGGGAAGAAGGACCCAAGAAAGTCAGTTAATATTTAAGGGTCACCTCCTCCAATCTTAACAGCAGTCCATCCCAATGAAAAGAAAGTCAAGCAAAAATGCCATGAGACCTGCATGGACGTACAAGATGCTCCTAGCAATGCTCAGACACAGAATAGAAGCCTGCAGAGGGTGGAAGCAAGAACCAGTAACTGTGAGCAATACAGACACATTGTCTGAGCATCCATGGATCAAGGTAAAGGCCAAATGGAATTGAATATGACCAGAGACTTCAAGGACAACAAGGACTTCTCTAAGCACATGGGAGACAAAAGGAAGACTAAGTGAAATGTGGGACCATTGCTCAATGAGATAGGGGTCTTGGTTAAATCAGACATGGAAAAGGCTGAGGTACTGAATGCTGCCTTTGCATCAGACTTTACTAGCATGACTAGCCTTCAGGAATGCCAGGGGGAAAGGTTGAAGCAAGAAAGATATAGTCCTGTGGGAAGAGTATCAGGTCACTGAACAAAGAAGTAAACTGGACGTGAATAATCCAATAGACCCTCATGGGATGCACCAATGAGTGCTGATAGAGCTGGCAGATATCATTGTGAGGCCACTCTTGATAGTCATGGCTATTGGAAGAAAAGCCCAAAACTGGAGGAAAGCAAATGTGACTCCTATCTTTAGAAAGGGAAAGGATGACCCAGAGAACTGCATGCCAAGCAGCTTCACTTCAATCCCTGGGAAGGTGATGGAGCAACTACTCCAGAAATAAATTTTCAGGCAAATTTCCTTAATCCTTAACATCTTCTTTAATGACCTGGTTGGTGGGGCAGAGCGTACCCTCAACAAGTTTGCTGATGACACAAAAGAGGGAGGAGTGGCTGCATCCATAGGGACTTCGACAAGCTGGACTAACAGTCTGTCAAGAACCTCATGAAGTTCAGCAAAGAGAAGTACAAAGTCGTGCACCTGGGGAGCAACAGCTCCCAGCACAAATACAAGTGCTGGGGGCCACCCATCTGGAGAGATCTTGGCAGAAAAGGTCCTGGGGGTCCTGGTGGACACTGAGTTGAACATGAGCATTATGCCCTGACAGAAAAGAAGGTGAATGATACTCTGATCTGCATCAGGCAAAGTATGGCCAGCAGATGGGGCACATGTAAATACTCAATTGGAGAGTGCAAAGAAAGTGGAGAGAGGTTGTTTTTTACAGTGGAGCCCAGTGACAGATCCAGCAGCAATGAACACAAACTGAAACTCAGGCTGTTCCCTGTGAACATCAGAGAACACTTTTTTTCCTGTGAGGGCCATCAAGCAGGTTGCCCAGAGATGTTGTGGAGTCTCCATCCTTGGAGATACTTGAAAGCTAAACCTGCTCCTGGACAACTGGCTGTAAGTGTCCCTGCTTGAGCAGGGGAGTTGGACCACATGACTTCCAGATGACCTTGCAACCTAACCATTCTGTGATTTGAACAAACAAATGTATTTTCTATCGCATTTCCCAAATGAAAAACAAAGCTAAATAGAAACTTTTTCCATAAATGTTTACCATGAAAACTAATTGCTTGCCATAGTGTTCACTGAAGTTTGCAGGTACTTTTTTCAGAAGCATTTTTTTTAAGGCAGAAGTACGACTATGTTTGAACTATATGGGCTTTTTGAATAGCAGTGGTGTATTTGTTTTGTTAAAGAATTCCTGGCCAGGAATTAAAGAGATTATTAACTGTCCCACCTACACTGCATGTTTAGTTCACTAGTATTCAGGACATACATGAGAAAGGTAATTTATATATAAGATATATAATAATTTAGATGTAATATTAGATATATGCTTAAACTGTATTAACTGTATTTATAGAACTTAATGAAGGTTTGGGAGATGGCCAGGTCTCATATGATTTCTTGATTGTGATTTCTTGCTAGCAGCAGCTCACTGAAGAAACTTTAATAAGTAGAACTCTGCTGGATACCAGTCTTCCTTCTTCTGTCTGAGCTTTGAAGCCAGCCTGTCTCCTATAGTTTTCTGCTGCTCAAGGGAAAATGGAAAATTACCATAGAAAATTAAGTGATTTTGAAAGATGCTTCCACAAAACCATTTCTTCCTGCAAGTAAAACAATGAAAACCAGAGCTGATATTGAAACAATTAATTTGTGCCAGAAATAATGCCATCTGAGGACAAACCCTCATAGCTGTGAATGGGAGGATGAGATACACTTTCTTATGGTTTTGAACATTCCTTCAAGGATCGAATGCAACTTCATTTGTTTGGTAAAGGCAACATAATAACCTCTTTTTTTACCCATGGGCTCTTATAGGTAGCCTATATCATTCCTTCCTCTTGTGATCCCTGAAGTTAATGACCTTCTCAAACTCCTTTTGAGAAACAGAATTTTTCATGGTCCTAAGTCAAGCCTGTAAGTAAAACCCAGAAATCTATATCTGTGTCTTGTAAATCTGATATTCTTTATTTATAGGTAGAGAATTGCAGCTCTTATAATAATACTTTCCCCTTGTAGGAATTCAGTAGAAATTTTCTATATCACCATCTCCTCTTGTACAAGGGAAATCAACAGTAGGTAGCAAGAATATTAGTAGTGCAATTCACAGTCACAGTGGAAGGCTTGGTTCACTGTTCCAAAATTCTCATCATTTGTGTGTAAAAAAAGAGACAATAGATACCTATTCTGAGATTTTTGAGAAATGCAGGAAACCAGTTAGGTCATTTTGAACTATGTGGTAGGTCTCATACTGTGTGTCTGAGAAACACAAGAGCAGTGAGGTCTGAGGAGGGGTTTGAAGCAAAATGATGGCATAGTTTTAGTGAGGTTCACTGGGTATTCTTCCCAGACGTATGAAACATAACAGAAAACATGAAGCTTCTTATTTTAAAAGGTATGAAATGAAGAATAACTGCTGACATCATTGATTGTATGTAAGAAGGATTAGGTTTTTCAGTGTTGAAGTAGAACTTAATGTTCTGTATCTTAATGCAGTACAGCAGGGAAGCAAATCCAGAAATACAAGAAGAAACAGGATGACTAAAACAGAAGGCTTAGAAAGCACCTTTTGCTTTGCTGTTGACAAATGAATATTTGCAATTATGTCAAGAGTAGAGAAAATAAGTCCCAATGTTTGGAATGGAAAATTATAAGAGTTTAGCTACACAAATGGATAGAAAAGACTGAATATCAGAGACATTATGTCAAAGAATGCAGATTTAGACAAACTTTACTTTTCAAGATGTGGGGATCAAACCTTAGAATCCAATATGCTGTCCAAGTGACAGTCCAGAATGAGATTTTGTCCACAACATTAGAGAAAGGAAACAAAATAAGAAAAATTAGGAACATGCTAAACTTGAGACAACCATAAGAAAAGGTCAGAAACAGAAATGCTATTAGTTGAATGAACATACTTACTTTCTCCCAGGGACTCTCATCTTCTTCAGGGTCACACAGAATAGGGCAAAGCCAAGGCCTCACTTGCTCCAAATCTGCATCTTCAACTAGTTTGCAAAAATAAGTTTTCCAGTAAATACGTGTCTTACTGGCATGTTCTAAGCTGCTTCTTGTCACTTCAGTCATTTAATATAATTTCTTGTTTCAAACAGACCATAATTCTTTGTCTTGCATTTTGTATATCCTTTACTTATCTTCTGGTTGAATTAGAGCATGTTTTTAAACAGGCATCAATCTTTGTATCAGGAGAGAAAACAGTGTAGAAATCACCACATCTTTGGAGAAGTTTTTTTTGTGGTTGTCTTACTTTAAAAATGTATGCCTTATTTCTAGCCTGACTACAGTGTTTAGTAATGTTTGGACATTGAACTTTTTTTCCACCTTTTGGATAGATGAAGACTTCCTTTCATGTTGAAACCCACCTGAAGGTAGGTCAAGATCTGTCTGAAGCTAAATCTGGGATATAAGGGGAGGTTACTTGCAAACCACAATTAACTAAAATTAACCAGACTGACCTTTCTTTGTGAAGTTTTGTTGTATTGCAGATTCTGTAAACCTGGTTTTTGTTTGTTTTTTTTCAGAGACTTTCCAACCTTGGAGTGTATAACTAAAGATTGGATGTGTTATTCTAGCAATGGTGTCAATAATACCACACAGCTGAAATATGATTTCTGTAGTCTGTCTTATTTGTCTTCACCTTATATAATTAAGAGCTACATTAGTCTTAGTCACTGTATTATGCTGGGAGCTCATGTTCAGTTGGTTACACAGCAAACCCTAAAGGCTTTCATAGACACAGGCTTTCCAAGAACCATTTGTGTCTTGTGAGTGTGACCTACTTTGTGTGTTCACAGATGCACAATCTTGCATATGGCACCATTAAAATGCATGATGTTTAAATATTATTTCAGATTACTGAGTGATTTAGAATTCTCTATATATTATTTATCACTTGAGTCAATAATCATGTCAAATGGAAACTTCGTAAGAATTGATTTTATTATTTGTTTCTAATCACAAATACACAAACTACGTAATACTGAGGCCAGAACAGACAGCACTGAATTCATTAATTTGTTTACCATTTTCCATTTACAATTAGTTTTGAGATGGTATAATTATGAAGATTTTTTTCTCATCTAGATAACACAAATATTTTACATTGATTGTTGCTGAATAACAAATTTTAGTTAGAAAGTCTCATAAGCCAAGTGACAAGCTTTTGACATTGTCTTTGCTAATCACATTTCTAATCACCTCAAAACACAATGTCAGATTTGCTTTGTATATGTGTATGAAAATTGTTCCCATTAATTTAATTTACTAACATACTTGCCATTGTTTCTTTTGCCAAGGAGAGGCAGACTTATCAAGGTGAAAACCCCCTTGGGCTAGGCTTTGCAAACAGTCAGTGGATGTGTGCAGAGTCTGAACAACTGTAATAATTCTTTTTAATTAGCCTCAGTCCTAAGCAACCATCCAGCCTGTTACACAACACGTATAAGTTCTTCTCAAATCACATCATAATTTTAATATCATTCATCCTTTAAGATTTATTTACAAATTACTTAAAAAAACATCATTTCAGATGACAGAACTACAACATAATTAATTGATCCTTTTGAAATATATGTGACTAATAATTATGAAGTCTTAACATTCCTGTTCAATGTCTGCAATCACATTTTTTGTACACCAAATAGTCAAAGGTAAGGCATAAAAACATTCTGTGTTGCCTTGAATTAAGCTGAAATCTTTTAATGTGCTTGAGAGGTTGTTGTTTGTGTACTGTGTCCTTCAACCTAAAATAACACCAAGAGTGATAGAATGAAAAATGACAACAATTACGAAGAAGCTGATCCTTCAAATTTGTTTTTTGTGGATTTTCATGCACTGTGTTGCAATTTTAAGATTTAAAATACAGAATAATGCAGACTTCTATAGTTCACTGTCTCTTCTTCAAGGCTAATTAATTTTGAAATTAATAGAAGGAAAATCCATAGCAATATATTTGCCTTTATCCCCAGTCTTTTATTAATTGCACTAAAATATTAAAATACGTAACAGTGATTTTGCTTGTGCAGACAGACACGTGGAAATTCATGAGTGTAGTGGATGACCCCAGAAAAGTTGCTTTGTTTGCCTCTTCTTACTTGGTAATAAATTTCAGAATGGTGCTGTTCCTTGGGCCAGTCAGAAGAGCAGTCTGGTGACAGGTGTGTTACTCTCTGCAATACCAAAGTTTAGGAGGATGTGACCAAACATAACAGAAAGGGGATATCACTACTAATATCCACCTTCTAATGTCTTCAAATATGATGTCTTTATAAGAAAATACTTCAGTGACCTTCATCTGTCCTCAGCATGTGTTGGTGGTGCCTGGGATTCTTCCTTTTCAGGTGCAATGCTTGTTGCATTTTTGTGACTCCTGTTGGGCCTTTCATCCATCCTGCCTGAATCCCTTTGGATCACAGCCCTGCCCTCCATCACATTTACCCTTCTCCCCAATTTGAGGTTGAAGTCATCTGCAAACCTGATGAAAATGCATGCCACTACTACCTGCAGATTACTGATAAAGCTGTTAAACTGACAGGACTCGATACAGACCCCTGTGGTATCCACTTGTCATGGGCAGCCATGCAGAGTGCTACCCACTCTGACCCTGCCCATCCAAACAGCTTTTTACCTTCTTGTCCAGCCATCCAGGCCATGATAGTCAAATTTAGCTAAAAGAAGTAATTAAATATGACTTAGCCAGACAAGTGAAATGAGCCTGTCAAAATGCCAAAAATCTGTTCCCTGCACTACTAAGCAGAATTCTTTCTGATTACCTCCAAGGTAATGTTGAACGGTGTGTCTTAAGCAACCTAACTGATTTCTCTGATTTGTCTTTACAAATGTCACTGAGCAGAAGAAGTTTGGCAGCTTGTCCAGTATTGGTGTATGTACTTATGATACTGGGTACTCATCAGGCCTTCCCTAGCAAGAATTAGTAGTTATAGGACCTGCCCATTTTCTCTTTGCTAAGAGAAAAAATCTCATTTTTTTCACAAAAACTCTGAAAATTTAGTTCAGGGTTTGAGAAGGTTGGAGCTTAATGGTGAATCACTTAATTAGTGATACAGTGTAGTGGCTCTCACACAATATACATTACAATGTATCTTACTTAACATTTTGTGCACAGTTGGTGCCACTACATACACAAATTAAATAGGGGACCAAATAGTTACTTACTATTAAGCCAGCTGGACTGCTAATGCTGCTAAATGTATGTAATTGAAAATATGTATTTAATATAGAGTGGAGATGGGGTTTTAATTTTGACTAAAATTCTCTCAGGTAAAGAATGCTTTGAAAAGAAAACATGAAGCAGTTTTATACCTATTTATACCTAGATTTGTTTGTGTTTGTAATGAAGTCTTTTGACACAGGGGGAAAAAAAATGAAGCAGTGTTCCAAAAGTGCCAAAATCAGTTATATTGATTTTAAGAATAATAAAGTATTTCATTATCTTTTCTTACTGTCACCTCCAGTAGTAGTGCTGTAGGTGAATATGCTGCAGCTGATACACAGTGAACTAACTAGTAACTATAAAAATAACACATAGAATAAACTTTGTAAATCTACCAAATTAACAAAAAATAATTATTATTACAGTTTGGGGAATTTTTATTTTTTTTTAGCCAAGCAGAAATCACCTCAAAGTGATACGTTTTCCACATTTCTGTTTGTAGGAGACTTTTTTAAAGTTTAGTTTTAGTGCCAAATCATAACAAAACCATTTTTTCTAGTACCACATTTTTTAATTTGAATTAGAATGTCAAGAATTTAAAGTGTCTGTCCTCTATCTTATCAAAAGCTGTTTAATAGTTTTAATATCTAGAAAAAGGGTGTATGTCTGTGATGTCTTGGTAATCTAGAACAAGATATGGATCCTCAAAGAACTTGTGCTTTTTGTACTGGTCTTTAAACTTCTGATTTACTTGAGAGGTTGGACTAATATTACACTGGTCTTCATGTTGAGCCATTCTTTGTACACCTTTTCCCATTTGTATCAAGTCCATTCAGCCTGGCTGAAAATATCCTTTCTCACCCCAGCTCCCTAAAAAAAATAAATAATAATTTTAATATTTGTTACTGTGATGAAAAATTCCTGTGTTGTTTTGTATCATGGTCTTGACAGGAAATACTATTTTTCCTGACCTCCTCAAGTCATTTCTATAGTTTTCACACTTGTATAATGCTCAGCCTTGTTTAATAATGTCTGTGTGATCATCTGTATTGCCTTTAAAAGCAAAAAGACAACATGTTTGTCAAATCTTTTGTCCCTACTAAAATTCTATGGTTGTCATGGTAACTGTGGAAAGGAAAGGAGGAAAAAAGGAAAATCAGATTGTGGTTTTCGTAAAAGGTAGTGTTTATGGCCATTAGAAATAAAATTATGAGAAAATATGGTAGCTTCTCCATTACTCTGTAAGGCAGGATGCAAAGAATTGTACTTTACTTTTACAAATTAAAAAAAAAAAATCATGTTTTATGTTTATTAGAAATGACATCAGATCTTCTTTTTTATTTCATTCTTCATAGCTGAGGGCATTCCTGACAAAATAACAAAACTCAATTCAACCTCTGTGTTTTAACAGCAATAAACCCTTTCATGAACATCATAGTTTTTGAAAGATCTTTAATTATGTTTTCCCACCTTACTTATCACTTCATCATCACAAAAGTGATATTGTTCACTGTGTTAAAATAAATTTTCATGACTTTGAGTAAGCAAGATCCCTTCCTAGTGACAAATGACATTGTGTTAAAGTGGTGCATAACAATTTAGGAAACTTAGGCCATTCTAAAAGCCCATGAATTTTACCAATCTTTTTTTTCTCAAAATTTGATAAATTACACCGAATTGTCTAATTCACCTAGTTATTTTAAAATAACCTAGTCAATGTGAAAAAGAAAAAAATTACTTACCATCTTCCATCTGAGGAAACCTTTTATTTTGAAGTATTCAAATTGGACAAATGAAAAGTCAATGCAATTGCTAAATAATGGTACTATTTTGTCACCATTGAAGGAAGGCTTCAAGAGTCATGCTCAGAGTATTAGGAATATACTTTCATTTTGACATAAAGGAAACTGTAGGGAAACTGTCCTAAACACACAGAAACTTGAGCTATAATGGTCTGTATGGTCCTTAGTTGCCATGAGAAACATCTACCAATGTAGCCCAAAAATGTTTGTGAGGCTAGAGTTTTGAATGAGTCACATGTCTACTTTTACAAATATTGGAAAGGTGTTTCCATGCCAATTTGCTGCACCAAACTGGAGATATTTAATTAGTTCTGCTTTGCATGTTGCTCCTTGCTGAACTCAGGAGGATTCAGTCCTGCTGTGACAAAGATATACACTGCTGCGACTGAGTCTGAGAAGTGAAGCAGTCACTTGGAATACAGTATTTCTGCCATTCTTGTGATACATGTATGTAAAGATTTGAGTGAAGGATTCAGCTCTTTCAGAACTGAAGTATATGTATTTCCAGTAGAAGACAACAGCTTCATCTTCATGCTTTTTGTGCGCCACCTGAGAGAGAACATGTAAGTGAGGTTTGATCCCATAACTAAATACCTTAACAAGATGTATATGAGAAATTAGTATAATTAATTGTCAGAATAATTTCAATTTTTGCATTGTAATTCCTGTTTTGGAATGCTGGAATTTATTATTTTAATACCATTGGGTTTAGATGGAGCTTTATGACATATAATATATAAATATCAAAAATTCCTTTGCTCAATCGTTGTCCTGTACCTTCAAGAAATACTTTTAAACAGAAGTTATAAGACATGCATTTAATACGAATTACATGACAGTGTAAGAGTCACATTATAAAAGAGCCCTCTGCAGAAAACCTTGAATCTAATGATTCCCATCTGATCCGGTTTAAATGAAACAGTAGGATAAACAAAAGCATGTCTGTAAGTAAGGATTTTGATTTTGAAAGGTCAAACTTTAAGTAATTGTGAGAACCAATTAGAGACAATGACTGGATTGAGAGTTTAAGGACTTTAAAATAGAAAAGCCTTGCACATTAATCCAAAAGAGCAAACTGTATATCTGGAATTTGCAGGCTAAGTAAAGAAGAAAAGGTTGGACACAACATTCCAGGACTCTTAAAGTAAAACTACCTTCAGAATTGTAGTGAATATAAAAAGAGGCATTTGTAAAAAGAAAAGAAGAATTGTTTTTATTTGGTGATAGAGTAGCAGTAAAGATAAAACCTTCAAAAGATATTTAATACATTAAACAGTGTATTTATCCAGAAGTACAAAAATAAAAGGCTAATACCATGAGAGAAAGCAGAGGTAGTTATGAAATGCAAGATTTTGTTAGTGTAGCTCTAGAATAACATGCCTGTTGTGCTTTAATTTTCAATACCACTAATGATTCAGAACACCAGCTGCTGGGTCCCCGTTTTCCTGCAGACCAGCCATGTGGCCATGAGTTACATACTGCAGGGCCTCCTCTTGCCACATAATCTGGCATGTATAAAACATAATAGAGTTAAGGATCCCTGTGCAGAAAGCATACTGAAAAATCATATAGTAATTTGCAAATCTGTTTAAAATTTCTATGTCATAGGAAGAATCTGCAGAAATGAAACAAAAATTTTAACTGTTTCATTTGCTGCAATATTTACATTCTTTGATACATATCTTTGAATCAGTATTTATTTTTACTGGTTTACACATACCATTTTATTTATCAAGGAGAAGTGGATTTAAGACAATTACAGATATTTTAGAATTCTATCTTACTGTACTTTAGAAGAAGCTTGCAAATTAAATTAGTTGCATTTTAGACCAGATAACTGAAAACAAATCTATTCAAGGAAGACTAGTATTCTATATATTTATTCTTGAATTATTATTTTGATGGAGAGCAATATTCTAGTGTAAATTTGGTTTTCTGTACATAGCAGAACAAGTTTCCTCCTCTGTGGAGGACTTCTTCATGGAGTTTACCAGGTGAATATAGTTTGACTTAGTTTACTGAGGATACATAAAAGACTCATATATTAGAAAAAAATTAGGAGCTGAAATCATTGTGTAATGCATTTCAAGGCCACACCATCTGCACTTCACTAAGGGCTTGTCCCAGCTAAAGGCCAGATTTGTGCCCAGAACTACCAACATAGAAAGCTTAATTCAGTTTTCCCTCATCCTGTCTCTATTTTTGCTGAAAAGGTGAATTAGTATTTATATATAGCCAGCCACTTTTCTCACTAGTATTATTGAGTAAGATCTTGTATTCTGGACAAGGTTGTATTCTACTAATTGTACTAATGGTTGTGTTGTTTCACATATCCCAATTTCAAAAGAAATTCCTATGCATTGTAGCCACTTCTTGTCATTGCCAGCATTATCCCTGATCTGATGGTTCCCGTGCTGGATAGTTTAACACTAGCTATACAGTCTCTAAATTTTTAAGAACATTAGCAGAAACATTTTACAGATTATTCAGAATCATTCAATAATGTTTCAGATTTGTACTTCTTCACACATTACAGAATCTTTTCACCTTGATCAAGGTACATAAACATTAGACAATCAGAATTACCAGGGGACTTATGCCTGATGCTCTTTGAAGTCTGTGTATTGAGAAGCAGGGTATATTATCCCAGATGTGATTTATTCCCAATATAAGATAATGAATTTAATATAAAAGCTGACTGTGTGCAGACATAGTTGTGGAGAATACCTGAAGTTTGGGCTTTAATGTGTGTCAGAAAGTACTTCTGTGTGTCCTAGAGATTCTTTGTTCCATGTTTTTTCCACACTGTGAAAAAGTTGTTTTTTCTAGTCCCTAACTTCTTTCCTCCTTTCCCTACCAAACTCCATTTCAAGAACTAAAAATGCATTTCAGGCATTAACTTCTAGAGCTTCAATGAACCTAGAAGGAAATTTTTCTTTTGTTCACATCCAGGGGTTGTTGTTATTTTGCTCAAATGAGACCAGGATCTTACCTCAAATATTTATGACAAAACTGTGGACATCAAGGCCTATTGAATCTGGTGAAAAGTTAGAAGCTAAAAAGCTTTCTTAGAGCATGTTTATCTTGGGTATTGTCTCTGATCAGACTGGTTCCACTTGCCTCATAGCTGAAGATAAACTATGATTTTCCCCTTATGAATAAGCTTGGAAATTCTTGGAGAATCTTCTTGATGCATTTATCAACTCTAGCATTCCATATGTCTGTTGTCTTTTTGCTAGGCATTCTGAAGAAGAGTTGATCCTGAAGTAAACAGTTGGATTCATCCTTGGATCAAACTGATGAAAATTAAGAAATGCTTTTACATATCAGGTAAGTATGAATACACACATAGTACTTGAATACAAGTGTGTGTGTGTGTGTGTGTGTGTGTGTTTGTGTGTGTGTAAATGCATTTCAGCCCTAGAAGGTAATTTATTCATTTCCAAATCAGAAAAAAATGAATGTTTTAGCATATGGATGTTTGTAAGATTATGCTCATTCTGAGGATATATATTTTTGCAAATTTGCCATCCTTTTACCACCAGACAATTTTCTGTTATGTAATCCTCAAGTGTTTTGCAGTATCCTAATTAGAAAGACTTCTAATGCCTTCTCACACACAGCAATTTTCTTTCTCTTTTTTTTTTTTCTTTATATTTAATAATGTAGCTAAGGAAATTAGTGTCTGTTTGGAGGGATAAAGTCAAGAGCAGCAGCAGTGACAGACTTTTGATGATTACTGCCTTATAAACACATGCTTTGTTAAAAATTAATTTTTGCTATTAAAAAAAAAAAAAAAGGAATATCCAGTGGAACAGTTAGAGACTTCAGAAACTTAGATTCAGGCTTCCCTTCTGTTGAGTTTTGTGGAGTAACCTTGAACAATTCTCATAACTGTCCTGTGGTTCATTTCCACATCTTCCAAAAGGAGTCAATAGCACTTCCTATGCCACAGAAGCTGTGTGAAGAAAAGTATATGAAAGACTATGAAGTGATGATATACAATATGAAACTCTATCTAAGGAAGAGTGATATTCATTTACTTACCTTTTTAATACATATCTATTTTTCAGCTGTTCACTTCTCACTTCTGGTTTTCTTCATAGCCTTTAAAGAAGCACTTCTAGGGCAAAAATCATCTTATTCTGAAGGCAACATTGAAAATAAGTCAGCTGAACAATGTGTCTGTTCCTCTCCACTGACTCCAAAGGAAGTCTCAGATGCAGATGTGCAAATCTCTGCAACTGCAGGTATTTCATGAGATTACTCAGTGAAAGAACTCAAGTGTTATATAGTAACCATCCAGATGAAGTGTGGGCAGTTACTCAGGCAAAGATATACTCTTCTGAGTATCAGTTAAGTGCCCAGTGCTAAAGTGTTTAGCTCTAAAAAGTCACATACTGTAGACATATAGACACTTGAATGTGTTTCAGTGTCTTGCTCTGGTTATAATAGTGAGAGATAAAATGTGTCTTTCTGTGCATACCTTCTTGAAAATTCAAACCCAACTCTTACCTGAGAAAATCTTTTTAAGATGTTATTTCTTTGATCCGAAAAAAAAGTGGTGGATGACATGTTCAGACAGGAACTCGACTCCTTTTATGCCTCCTTACTTTCAGAAAAACAGACATCTCTGTAAATGTCTTTTTACGGAGTACTTTCTGCTATAAATACCCATTGAAGTCATGATGTACTTGTAGACTAAATCACTGCCTATCAGAGAATGAGAGAAAAACAGTCTGAAAGAGACCTCAGGAGGTCATCTACTCTCTACTTTTGCCCACAGGAAAATTCAACTGTACCTGTCAACTCTGATAGATGTTTACCTAACCTGTCCTTAGAGATTTCCAATGACTGGAACTCTAAAAGCTCTTCAGGCAATTTGTTTGAGTGTGTCATGATCCATGTCATTAGAAAGTTTTGCTTAATATCTATCTTTAATCTTCCAATCTGTAATTCAAATCCATTAATTCAGGTTCCATCCTCTCTAGAATGGAGAACTGATTATCTTATTCTTTATTCTAGATGCATTTTACATTCTTACCGACCATAACAATGCAATCTTCTTTTGTCTGTTTTTTTCTGAAACATTAATAGTAGTGTACTTTTTCAGTTCCTCCTTCATGAGAGTTTTTGGGTTTGGTTTGGGTTTTGGTTCTTTTTTTAAAGGTGCATTTGTACTTATTTTAAATAGGAGATATAAGGGCATCCTTCCAGTATCAGTGTTTATTGGGTGTAGGTCACAAGGTTTTGGTAGTGGGAAGGGAGCTACAGGGCTGGGTTCTGTGAGAAGAGACCAGGGGCTGTTCCATGCTGGACACAGCTGTTCCCAGATGGCTCCGTAACAGACTAATCAGAGGATAGCACCGAACCCATTAGTCAAGCTGGTGGCCTCTGAGAAAGCATATTTAGTGAATAAGCAAAACACTGCACAGCAGTGAGGGGTGAGGGGAAAAAAGGATAAGAAATAATCCTGCAAAAAGCAAGGTCAGAGAAGAAGGAGGGGAATCAGGTACTCCAGGTACTGGAGCAGATTCTCCTGTATCCTGTGTAACCGTGTTGGAGTATATATTCACACTGCAGCCCATGGAGGACACAGTGTTGGAGCAGGTTTATCCTGAAGGATGGCAGCCCATAGAGAGGACCCATTCTGAAATAAGGGGAAAGTATGAAGAGGATGAAACAGCAGAGAGAAACTGTTATAGACCGATCACAATCCTCCATTCCCCTTCTTCCATGCACAACTTAATGAGGGAAGGTTGGGAGTGCGGGAACAAAGTTGAGTCTGGGGAAAAAAGGTGACTGGGAGGAAGGTGTTTTAGTTTTAGTCTTTGTATTTCACCATCCAGTTAAACGTTTCCCCAAACTGAGTTTGTTTTGCTTGTGACACTACTTGGAAATTATCTCCTTGTCTTTATCTCCACCCACAAATGGTTTTTAACTCATTTACTCCCTTATTCCTATTAAGGAATGGAAGTGAGAGAGCAGCTGGGTGAGTGTTTGGCAGCTACCCAAGGTCAACTCACCACATTCCGACTAAAAGGTAGTCTTTTATATTAAACATATTTCCTGCTTTTTAAATACATTTTCCATGTTTAATGTAAAGAATTAAAGTCAATTAACAAGTCCTTTCCTATCATATCTTTCTATCTCAACTCTGTATTTCAAAAAAACACTAGTATTCATCAACTAGACTTTCCTATGCAGAACTAAGAACTGTAAACCAACCATCTAAAACTCTGAAACTTCAGATCTTCCACAATTTCATCTGCAAGAAGCCAACCAAAAAATGCTATTTATTTTACTTGAGAAAAATCAATCATTACTAAAAACTAGATTGAAAATCCAGCCCACTCTCCTTATGGTTCCATTTCTGATTAATTATCTTCATTCAGAAGTGTCAATTAACCAAGATGTCATTTCATCCATCCATTTAGGAAGAAAATACAAATGTTCCAAACAGCGGGTGTTTTAGATTTTCACTTTATTACTTTAATTATTTTAGGAAGGAATTGCAAAATTTTAAAGCCAGAGAGAAAATTGTGTATGGTGATAATGGTACTATATTAAAAAAAACCAAACAAACAAACAAACAAAAAAGTCAGCCTTCATTCACATCATTTGGTATAACTTCGGAGTCTAAAAGGATGCTTAAAAGCTGATGTTCATTTTAAGCATTTTCTCTCAGAAGTATAATGAGATTCCATAAAACAAATAGGGAATGGGGCTACAAATAGGAGACTTGCTGCATAATTCATCTGTCATAATTACTATAGTTGGATTTTGTGAATTAATGTGTACATTCATGAGTTCCTGGCTCTACTTACTTCAGTGTGATAATATTGAGAAAGGTGACAGTGGAAAAAAAGTTGCAATACAGTTTCTTTCTTGTAAGCTATTTATGACAAGATGATTAATAGGAAGAACTAGGAAGTGCAATTTATATGGGTTTACTGAGTGAAGTAAAATTATAGAACAGTGGGCAGTAGAATAAGCCATTTTCATGAGAAACAGATGATGAACAAGATTTGTGACATGGTTTCTGTCTCAATCTCGTCAACCAACTATTGAAATATATTTCAAAAATGAACAGAAGGGCCAGGCTCCTCTGTTAGTTTTCTGGTGGTGATACAGTCACCACTTCATAGAACCATGAAATGGTTTGTTTGGAAGGGACCTTTGAGGGTCATCTAGTTCACATGCCTGCTATGAACATATTCCACTAGACCAGGTTGCTCAAAGCTGCGTTGACTGGCCTTGAATGCATCCAGCCATAGGGCACACACAACTTCTCTGGGAAACTTGTCTCAATTTCTCACGACCAATTTGTTCCCTTGTGTCCAACCTAAACCAACCCTGTTTCAGTTTAAAACTGTACCCCTTCCCTCCAACATACCAGCTTGGTGTCATACATCACTTGATGAAAACATATTATGTCTAGAATGACAGAATCACAGAATGGCTAAGGTTGGAAGGGACCACTATGGGTCATCTGGTACAACCTCTCTACTCAAGCAGAGTCATCCCAGAGCACATTGCACAGGATTGTGTCCAGATGGCTCTTGAATATCTGCATTAAATGAGACTCCACAACCTCTCTGAGCAATCTGTTCCAGTGTTCAGTTGCACACACAGCAAAGAAGTTCTTCCTCATGTTCAGGTGAACCTTCCTGTGCATCAGTTTCTGCCCATTGCCTCTTGTCCTCTTGTTCAGCACCACCAAGAAGGGCCTGGCTCCATCATCTCGACACCCTCCCTTCAGATATTTATATACATTGACAAGGTTCCCTCTCAGTTGTCTCTTCTTGAGGCCCGACTCTCTCATCCTTTCCTCATAAGAGATGCTCCAGTCCCTTAATCATCTTTGTTGCTCTCCACTGCACCCACTCTAGGAGGTCCATGTCTCTCTAGTACTGAGGAGCCCAGAACTGGATGCAACACTCCAGATGCGGCCTCACTGGGACTGAGTACAGGAACAGGGTCACCTCCATCAGCCTGCTGGCAATGCACTTTTTAATGCACCCCAAGATAGCATTAACCCTCTTGGCCCCAAGGACGCACTGCTTTCTCATGGACAGCAGGTTGTGCACCAAGACCCACAGATCTTTCTCCACAGAGTTTCCTTCCAGCAGGTCTCTCCCAGTCTGTGCTGCTGCAGAGGATTATTCTTTCCCAGGTGCAGGACCCTGCATTTGCCTTTGCTGAATTTCAGGCAATTCTCTGCCTTGGCTGAACCTGCTATAGCCTGCTGTTTTTTTCATTAGACTGCAGGTGCAGTCTGAAAGGTTCTGCATACTGAAGTAACGGTTTAGGCTTGCAAATGAGTGCATATAAGGTTTCGGTGTTGGTTTCAGTGTTGGTTTCAAGGCCATTTTTGATTTGCTGCAATACTATGTAATTCTTGCCTGACAGAAGAAGAGTGTCAAAGAGCATGATATTAAAGTGTGCTGAGTGTTAAATTATTTAACATATAATAGTGAAAATTTTAATGAAAGCTTCATGGTGGGATTTTTGTTGCTATCACAGAACAAAAGGCTTTGCTTTTTTGGAATAATTTCAAGCAATCAAAATGTTCTCTGGAAGAATTCCTTCTGCAACAAATTATGCCGTCATCCTATATTACTTTAGAACGATGTGTTTTACCTCAAGCATCTATGTCGTGGTTCTCTGCCCTGTTCTGATCTAACAGCCCTTTCACAGGCTCCACTGAGACTCCACTAACTTCACTCTGTTTCAAGCCCATAAAGAAGATTTAGACCAGATCCTATAAATTCAAGTGTTGTACAAATATAATGGTTGTCTGATGGCTACTATTCCAATTCTCCCAGTACAGTGTAACTTAGTAATACGATCTCAGCCAGGGATAATGATTTTATGCAGTTAGAATCCCCACCTGGGATTAGTAACCTCATGCTCCGTTCCCAGTTATGCTTCAGATTTACTGTGCAGCCATAATCAGATCTGATGTCCTGTGTGTGCTTTGGATTGCTGTTTGTACGAGGACTCTTTACCCTGGACAGCCCTTTTGAGAAACATGAGGAAAAAAAATTTATCTGTTTATTACTTACCTTTTTTATTACCTGAAGTGTCAAGGATAGCATTGCTAATACAGCCATTGATTCTGACTCCTTGACTTTGTAATGGGCTTCCTTAGTACTTAGAAATGCCCATGAATTTTTCTTTCAGAAGCACTCAATATCTTTCAATGGAAACAATATATATTATGGCTATCATACCTGCATCATGAGATTCAAACTGGTGTTGGAACTAAAGTTTTGCTTTTTGTACTCCAGGTTTTCTCATCTAATTATTCGTGTCCATCAGTGCTCTTTGCCTGTCAGGTGAGATTTCTTGTCAAATAGAAAAGTTGATGTGGCATGGTCCTTTATTCTGTTTCTACAGACAAAATTCAGCTTTCTAGTTTTAAATACTTCAACATAAAATAATTATATAAGAATTGTCTAATATAGTTGTGCTCTTGTTCTGTAGATTTTGTCACTGGCACAGTGACAAATTGATCTCTTCACATTTCTTTCAGAGCAGTCTGACCACATAGTATTTCCAGCTGTTTTATGCAGTACTTTATATTCCTTTCCACCCAGGTTAATAGATCTACTCATAATAATCTTTTAAATCTACACAGTGTCTGTATTCTGAACTTCTATTATTTTTTTGTTAAACTTTTCTCAAATATTCATTGCGCAAAGAAACTGCATAACATAGTTAAATACTCAAGCACTTTCTGATCTACCATTTGCATACATTTGTAATGTTTTTCACTTCCTTCCTCTCCCATTAGTATCCCTTCTGTTTTTCCTGTTGTGTACATAATTGTCTGTTCTGATATTGAAATACACATTCAAAGACAGCATTTGCAGTGGTATTTATTATTCTGCAAAGTTTTCCTTCTCCACCAATCCAGAATAACAATATCACTTCTGCTACAATGTTTTGGAGTAAAGTCAGACTTTTGAATGGGGATCACTGGCATTTTATTTTACAGTTCAGACAACTGCAATTCCTACAGTAGCACACCAGAACCCAAAATTAATTTGTGGATATGGACTAATGCTATCCAGTATGGTTTTTCTCTTAATTACTTTTGATATTTAAGAACTTGATAGTTTGATTAAATGAGATGGTTTGCATTGTGGGGGTACATTTTGTCTTTTGTTCTAATAAGAAAGTACATTCAGGTTCTGTGAGTTAGTAAATGAAGTTCATCCTTCATGCACAGAAAAGGAGCACTTCTAGTGCACACACTGTGCAACAAATCCTGCCCCTCTTACAGTCAGTGAGCTTTGGGAAGATGCCAGAATGGCAGCTAAGGTGCCCAGAGGCAGACTGTTGGACACTTTGCACATACAACATGAGTAACAACAAACCTCGGTCTCTCCTTTGAGACCAGGGATGCAGCTGGCCTCGAACACTCATGGAGCCTGTGGGAAGGCCTGCAAAGTGTTTTACATGGTGGATCTATCTGAACATTTGGGACTACTGTGGTTGTCTACAAGAAAGGCAGAAACAACACAAGGGAGATAGATTACTGAGATAATGTCCCCTATAAAGATTGTTTTCTCTTGCAGAGCCTCAAAGTTGTTAAATGCTTCCAGCTATGACATTTAGTTCCAACTCATAATTCAGTCAGAAACAGAAGACCATAAACACAAAAGGATATTTTTTTAAAAAGTTTTTTTTAATAGATAAGTTAGGTAAAGCACAATTGTCATACTGTTCATAGGATAAATGGGGCGAATTCTGCAATGCCACAGGCAGTGCAGGCTATCAGAAATGAAGAGCTGTTCCTACATCACTGGACACAATTCTTTATGGATCTAGTGAAGAAAGAAGGGATCTGGCAAGGGCAGGAAGTTTCCTATTTAGTATATCAGAGACATTCTGGATAAGAAAACTTGATTTCTATTAGTGGATTGAGCCCATGTTATTCGAGGAAAATCCTGGTCATCATACTCCAGTTACTTGCTCTGAGTGATGAAAATATGACATAGTCCTAAGTGTTGATTAAGGTTTATACAAAGGTCAGGCTGAATTCTTAAAATAAATTCTGAATCTATTTGGTATCAAATTACCTGTAGAAAGGGTCTAGCACTGTATTTCATACAGTTGCTATTATAATCTGGCCTCAAAACTGTATGAAATAATGTTCAGTGTTATATCTGTAACTCTTACAAAAAGAAAAGATGCAGCAATAATGGAGGAATGAATAATCCATCATATGTTCTTCAATATGAAAGTCATATATGCTCCTTTGCTATGAAGTGGCTTACAGGTTACTGTATTGTCTTCTGTATTTCATCAAGGTACTTTTATAACAGTCTTTAAAATCCACCTAGGACTGGTCCTGACAGGGAGTTCTGACCTTTTGATAGATATTGTTTTGCCTGTAAAGCAGAATAATGGTTACCCTTATTCTCAGTGGACAAATGTCCATAGTGCAAAGCCTAGCAGTGCTTAGCAAAACTGTGCCAAATACTCAACTGGTGCAAACCATCATGGGTTCAGCGAGGCACTGTGCACCAGCTGAAATCTAGCCTCAGAAAAAGCAATGATGAAATTCATAATGCTGCCAATAGAACCAGGATTTTACACTTCAGATTCAGTTAATATGAACTCCAAATTGTAATACTAATATAAAATTAATTTTGGATTGTATTATGTGACTTAGAGCATACTAGGTGCTTTCATTTTGAAGTCTCCTCTAGCTCCACTGTATAATATCAGGACTTTTGCAGAGAGGACTTTGCATTCTCCCTTGCAGCATATGCTGTGTATGGCTTAGGCTCAAACCTAATGAAGATGATCTTGAATCCTTCTGTCCTCATAACAGTTCATGGTGGGGAGGCATGAATTTATAGTGCCTGGCTGCAATCATACAGAACACATCTTCTGGTGACTGTCTGGCATCTTGTCTCTCTGGTTCCTCGGCTCTGATGCATGGGTTAAAAAGTCAGAAAAAAATCTTGGTTCTGCACTTCCTGCTATGTTAGCAAAGTGTCCTGGCAGGAACACAGGAAATGAGGCAAACCCTCTTTTCTCTCCTCTTCTGCCCCTGTCATTTATAACATCTATTCTGTGTTTTAGGTCTTCTCTTGTAATAAAGGTAAATTTACTCTATTCTCCAACATTTATGTTTTTTAACTTTATTTTATTTTAATTGCACCTTATGTCTTTATCTACTGCTGAGCCACTTCTCCAAACTCTGTTAAGGATTTGTATGCAAATATTTTAACATAAAAAATGTGAAAAGTGGCATGGTGTTGAAGTGCTTTGACATTTAGTGCTTTCTTCTATATTCCCATTTATATGTTTTTGTTTTCCATAACAAATGCTTGCTTTCCTCTCCAAATGTCATCCTGCCAAACATCTTGAGTCATGACCTTTATGAGCTAGACAAACTGAGCAGCCAGAAATACATACCCAATTACACTAACTGTTAGAATGTGTACTTACAAGGCATGATGCAGCTGGAGACCACTTAGATTGAAGTTTCATGATTTCTGTATATTAACATAGATCGTATCAGATCATATTTGGCTTGGATTAAGATTGCAGTTTTCACTGCTATGATATCCACTCCTTAGATGAACTGCAGTCGCAAAATATGTAATTGCTAAAGAGGTGGTCCTTTTCTGATCTTTTCAGGAAGTTTCAGTCCACAAATGCATCTTATACCTGATAAGGGATTTGCCTTCACCTTAAAAAAGAAGCAGATTTATTTAAGACAACCATTATGACAGCCAACTAACCCACACCTAGCGGGGTATGAATAGTAAAATATGTTGTACTCTAAGTACAAGTATCTCATAGGTGTTCAAAACAGATCCGTAAGTTCTTCAAGGATATCTCTAGTGAGGAATGAATTTTCTGTCATACAGCTCCAATGTGTAAAACATTGAAGACTCACCAAAATTACATTCCTTGCAGCCCAAGTATGTGCAGCTGATGCATAAGTCTACTTACAAGTAAGAATGCTATAAAATGATGGACAGTTTTACATGAATAGCTTAAAATAGGAATGCATAGACTGAAATTTTTAATCATAAGTATGTTTTAAAATATGTAAATTACACAGAAAATAAATTCTGCTTAATTCCTATTTTGCCTCTGATTTGAATAGTTCCAGAGACCCAAGCCAGTTCCATGATAATTATGACCAGAGTTTTTCAGCTAAACACGAAACCTGGAAACTTTTGCAAGGAGCTTTTGGAGAAAAAAAAAAAATTAAACAAGCTAATAGAAAAATTAATTCTATAAAAGTATTTCCATTTTCTTCAGTAGAGTTTTCCTGAATGATTTGCAATAGACCAGTTACTATTTTTTTAATCAATAAAGAATATTTTTTTCTCTTTTGTTTTTCTTTGTTGACACTGGATTTAATTTAAAATATTCTATGAGATTAGGCATTTTTCTTGTTGAAAAATGGATGAGAGTAATTTACTCTTTATATGAGTTCTAACATTGAGATATTCTGCAATATTACAGAGCAGAAAAAGGAACAAAAACATAAAGATGACTGACATAAGTAAAATAACATAGACATCAATTAATTTACAGCAATAAAAAATAAGATTGATGGCATAAATGTTCCAAGTGTAGATTTCTTTGTTGTGACTGAGAAATAAAACATAAATTTTAGCTAAGACCAAAATAAAACCCAAGATTTTTTTTAAAAGACTGAAATGACAAATGAAAACAAAAATAGGGGACAAAATCACTTTTCTTTGTGTTTTTTTCTTTCTTGCTCTATCATGGGTCTCATAAAATCTATTTGCCCTCTGTAGAAATTTTGACTCCAGTGAGATTAATGTTTTATTTCTGCAAGAAAAAACAGAACCAAGAAATTTTTCAAGGAAAACGTATTTTCTTAAAAAAAAAAAAAAATCAACATAGAAGTTATGAATGGAAGCAATCTCTTTCAATAAATTATAAAATCAACTCATAACTAACTACAATTAAGAATTTAAAATTAATGTTCACAACTCAGCAAATAAATTGCATGTAAGTACCTGGTATTCATGTAATAGCTTATGTAGGAAGTTCAGGATGTTTATGATGTCCATCCTTGGCAGTCAGTTTGTAAGATTTTCTTTTGAGGTACTGCTTTTAGAAAGTAAGGTTTCCACTTTCACAATAATTTCTGGTCATGAAGAGATTCAGCTTTATGCTTGAATCCTGTTGGGAATATATCAGGCCTTTAACACTACTCCAAACAGGAATTTTATGGTTTAAGGTATACTGCAGGCCTTTGTGCTCAAGAAGGACAAAACCCATCTGATGATCATCACATCACAGTTAAGATCCGACTGCTGTCCCAATATATAATTTAATCCATATGTACAGAGGAGCTGCACCTGCAGCACATAATCAATAGATACGACTAGAAAGATGGAATCACATATGCTTGAAATAAACGTCAGCAAAGAGCAAAAGCACTTCATAGTTTAATGGTAGCACACAAAACATTTAGCTGCAGGTAGGTGCATTAAGCAATCTATCAGTAATTCATCCAACTCTCACATACCTTGGTTAGTCTGAAAAGTCAAGGCCATTTCTTTGTGGATTTGTAGGTTTGTGCTGGTCCTTCCTATTGTATCAGCTGAACATAATGTTTTTAACATCATTGCCCATTTAAATACAAAATTGCATTTGAAACACATGCATGTAAAACTGTTACATTCTCTCCCTTTTACCTTTAAGGTACCAAGATATGGTACTTTGCAGTCGTGTATTTCTGCAGAAATATATAGGTAGATAAATATGTCTATTACAATATATGCCATATATACAATACATTTTATAGGCCTTATCAGAGGCTATGTCATGAGTCTCAGCCTAATCTTCATACGTACTGTTAAAATTTAGATGCCCTTGCCATCTCCAGAAATACATAATAAAAGTGATGTTTGACCCCACAATCTCACTTGCTGCAGCAGCTCTTATTTAGATTGTGTTACTCATTTTAGATTGGAATTTTCCTGGAAGTATTTTTTGTGAGATTTAAAACATGAGGCAAGACTGAATTATTGCTTTTATTATTATTGTTGTTGTCGCATTACCTCAAAGTTGCAATTGATATAGTTAATAAGTAAAATTGAATTAAAATTTTATAATGTTTCTGTGTTCTGAAAGCCTCATTTCAAAGTGTTTCTATTTAGTTATTTGTAGGTAGAATGAAAATAATTTGCATATAACAAAGTCAATTTTTTTTCGTGGACATTTTAGCTATTTTTTTCTTAATTTGTGTTATTTTCTTTTGCTCATTAATTGTTATTATCTGGATTGAGTGAAATGTAAATAAATTATTCTTGCTCCAACACATTTCAGATGCTATATGGCATTATCTAGTTTGGCAAAAGTAATCATTCCTAGTCGTCAACTGAAAAAAACTGATAGCTGTAAAAAGATTAGGTAACTACAATTTTGAAGTAAACTGACCTAAAGGAGTCTCAAGATTGATTCACTAATGCAGCAGCCAGTTCTCTCTCCACAACCTCTCCTCGTAAAGACCTCCTGCCAATTATACTGGGGAAAAAAAATCTCTGAAGACATATATGATTTTGAGAAGGTTCTCTCATGTGTAAAAAATAGATTAGAAACATTAGAATGATAATGCAAATGATAACATAAAATTAGGAAACACTGAATCTGCTTAAATGAGAAATATTGATCAACATCATGAAGGAAATGCTAATCAAAGTAGCTGTCTGTGGAAAAATAGACTTTCAAGAGAATTACATATTGAAGTAGTCCACACCCTTCCTGCATGAACATCTATGTGGAAGAATTTACTCTGAAGTGAACTTGATTGTATCTGTTGAAAGGATGCTGCCACACTGATTTTAAGACTGAGGAACTCACTTATTATCAGAGGGGTTAGATTTACAGATATATTTAGAATAATGAATGCTGTCAGCTTGTTGATAAGCTTGAAACTTCCAAGGGCCTTGGGATTTCAAGATGTGGAACAAACTCTCTCATTGACACTAGTGGAAAAAAATGAGCCTGCATGTTGGTATTTTCAGATAATTTTAGTCTTTCTTAAACTTCCAGGAGTTAACAACCCTTCAGTGGAATTCAAGAGCTGTGGAAACTAAACTAAGAAGTTATTCCTATACCCCTTTATATAACACCTTGCAGGTATCCCTAATAATAGAAGCTGTTACTGCGAAGAATAATAGGGAAATATGAACCTCATGCTGAAATATCTTCTTATCTATTATCTCCTTACTTGATTTAACTGTCCCTCATTTATGTGAAAAGAAAGGATTCCCCTCAGCCAGAGAAAAATGGAATTTATGAATACGTAATTTGCAATGACATTCCCAGCACAAATCCTTGTCCCAGATGAGAAAAAAAAACAAGAATAAATTGCACATGTACTCCAGTCTATTTTTTAAGTTATTTTATCCTGCAATTATTTCTACATTCCCAAAATGCCTAAAGCTATTAAATAAGCTTTCCCTTGGACTGCATTAATATATTGTAGTGAAAATGAGGAAGAACTAGTGTTAACAGTTAGTTACATTAACAGAACATAAATGCCTCTACAAAGGTAACAGGAATTAAAGCAGTAGTTATGAGATAAAAGGTTGCACTCAGTGAAACAACCCATCGTGGCAAAATCTTTCACACCAATGAATAATGCACAAAGGTGTTAAACTCTAGCTTAGTACTTCGAATAGCAAAGGAAAAAACAAATTCAAAATCCCATAGATATTCATGGCCACAGGAAATACACCTCACTCTGTATGAAGAGTATTGGTGTGCAGAGGATCTGTTGCATGCAGTGGCACCTAATTCATACAGTCTGTCAGCTACTTGAATCAGTGGTGCAGTTACCAATTCCATTGCTATCTATCTACATCATGCAGAATTTAAGCACTTTAAATTAGATTTCAAAAGAATCCATATCTGATATGTCTTTGGCTTTCTAAGCTGTTTCACTCCATATGTAGCATTAGACATATGCAAGCACATATTTTGTGGTTTTGTGATCTTCAATATGAGGAAAAAAAAATAAAAAAAATAGACCAAATCTGTTAAAATACATGCAGAATATAGACATTAGAATCTAGTTAGTAGGGATAGGATGTCTAAAATGCACTTGAGTTGATAGGGCATATTTGAATTTGAAGTGGAAACAGTCCATGTTATTTAAAGCTTTCTATGCCATAATAAAGTTTGCAGCAGTTCTTGTCTGAAGTTGATTGGGAAGCAACAATATTCAGTGTATAATAATAACCAATATCTACTACATATGTAAGCTATAGTCTTAACCCTACTCCTTACTGGCCTTATGTTTTGTAAGATTTTTGCTATAATGCCCTACAGCTCTGAACTGTGGGCCCTGATACCCCAGACAAGCTAGTTAGAAGAAATGACTAGTTCAGATCTACTGTCACTCCAGAGTTTCTCAACTTCATCTTTTTAAAGACACTATACTTAGTCTCCACTGTCTGTTCAATTTTTTTTTCTTGTATTACCTACAAGAAGACAAAAGAACTTTGTAGTCATCATGTCCCTTAGAGCTAATGTAAAACCAAGTAGATTGCAGAGTTTTCTGCTAATCTGAAACTGCCAGGACATCAAGATTAGGGGAAGGCAGCTGTTGAGTTTCTTTTGACTTATGAAATTTAAATAAGATGAAAGAAGGAAATAGTGAAATAGAAAGAAAATACTGAAAATGGATTGCATTATACAGAGTTATTTCCCCTCTGTTTTTTCTTTCTATCATAGGGCAGACAAAGAGAGGAGACATTCATATTATTCCTCTGAAGCAGTTCATTATAACATGATGAATGAATGAGTGAATGAAAGACCTTAATGGAAGGATAATATCAAAGGTGAAATGAAGTTTTATGTTAGAAACTTCTATGTTTATGAAGTTTTTCTGACTAAACATTTAGACTCCAAGACGTTTTCTCTCGAAAGCCCTCAGGTCTCAATTCACACAGACTGTGCTGGAAAGTATATAGACAATTTTTGTGAGAAACAACTTTAAATTAGTCTTCCCTATTTTATTAGAACCAGAAGCTTATGAGTCTTATGGAAACACTCAGAGTCAGCTTCTGCAGGAAGTTGAAAACTGTTGTCAAATATAGTTTAGTATTTTCTATATTTTCAAAAAAATTGTGCCAGAAGAATTCTTTTTCAATTGAAATTTCTCCTTTGTTTCTGTAACTGTTTATTTTCAGCCTCACTGTTTTTCCTCCTAAACCTGAAGGACTGCACATTTCTTAACTGTTGTTTCCCTAGTGAAGCCCTTTTCTCTTGTGCATTGATCCCTTTCACATAAGCTATTTTATTAATGAAAACAAAATTATGTATGTTAAAAGAATTTTAATTCCTTTGTACTACTATTGCAATGTATTTAAAATAACCAAAGCTTATTCCAAGTAAGTATTTAGAAATTCAATACCAATAACACTTCCATGCTTTCCATACAGCTTATCCATCAAATATTTTTTCATGATGTGCATTAAAAGGATATAGACGGTTTGTCATTGCCATGAATTTCCTTGCACATTTCAAACAATAATTACTTTTCACAACACCCTAATAAAGAAGAAAACTTTTCTTTTTTCCTTTATATAAAAAAACAAATCAATTTTTTATTACTTCCATTTACAGCAGTAGGTCAGTAACTAAATTCCATTATCATCCCTCAGCACATTAGCAGCATACTGGCAACCTGGACAGTAAGCCCTGATTCTGTTTCAGTTTTTCTATACCCATGGCTTTCCAATTATAAAGATTATTCTTATTTTAGGTATTGAAAATAGAAACTATGTCATTTTAGATCCCTTGAAAACACTCTGCTTTTTCTCTTATAACTGAGAAATTTCAAAGGAAGGTGATAGGGAGCTTACAGGGTTGATCCTCAGCACCATCATTTTACACTATGTCATGTCATGCTAGAAGCAAACGTCCACAGTGTCTCATTCAGGGTCTTTCATAAGTTGAGGCATTTTTTTCTCTGTCATATCACTGTCCATTGACATCCCAGCAAAACTAAGCAAATACGATGCAACCATTCCAAGACAGCCCTTTTAATAAACAGATAAGCACGCAAGTAAGAATTGGCAGGGTTGAGTCACAACTACAAAGAACGTATGTGAGTTTTACCTATTCAGTAAAGTGCACTGGGAGCAGCAGTATATGCAGAAGGTCCAGAAAGGTTTATTTTGGGGGTTTTGTATTCCATTTTCCCCTCTCTGTAAAGTGTATCCACATTACCAACTGAGCCAATGTCCATATCCATTTTGGCTCAGCAGTACTTTTCCACTTTAATAACTTTACCCTAACTACAGTTACTGCTGAGAAGAACCACTGTAAAGCAAAAATGCCACACTGAGTGAAAAAATTCTTTGAGACGGTGATCCAGCTTGAAGGCTAGGAGATCAGAAACAGTGCTGTGTGAGAGAAATGAGAATATTATTTCTGTAAGTGAAATAACTTGAATTTTCTTATTTGAAGTAAACAAGGCCAGGAAACAGACTGTAAAAGACCACCTAACTTTTCCCGCTTTCTCCTCATTCCCCCCTTTAGTCTCAAAACTGCACCATGAAGAAAGCACCCATCCTGTAGCTTCCCTGCAGACAAAAGGTACAAGAACAAGTTCTCCTAAGTGCATGTTTCATACACACTCTCTTGTATGAATACGTGCAGATGAACAGATAAACAGAAGGAACTCATACTGCTTTACTGCTTTTCTTATCTGCCATTGACATTAATGTGAACATTGTTGTTTATTGAGGCATCTCAGAGGTTCACTGTGTGAGCTGAAGTGGTTTTTAACTTTTTTGGTTTTTGTTTCAGTGGTCCAGATAATAGAGCTGGGTATTTATGTTAAGAAATTTGGACTGACAGGTATACATCACAACATTTCTACATGCTGTGAAAAATGCATCTTGTCAAATGGGCTGATTTTATTATTTTTTTAGGGATATCTGAATTTGATATAGAATTTTGATAGTCCTCTGACGGCTGCTTTAGAGTTTGTGGTATATCATACCAAGAAAACAAGAGTAAGCCTAAATATAGTTGTCAGTGGAGACTCAATAGTGTTCTATGTGGTGTTTTGTGTGGATTTGATTCTGTTTGGCTTCTAGTCAGATTCTACTTAAAATATTTCATCATTAACACTTCAGGAGAATGTAGTGATATTAAGTATAGCAGTTTGAGATAATTTTTTTGCCTGAGAAGTGTAGATTGTGTCCATTTCATATATAATGAATGAAGTGACTGAAATTATTTGTGTTAATGTTTGCATATATCAATTGTGGTATGTAAAAGAAGTACAGTGTGTAGTAGAATATATTTCTCTGTGATTTTGCATCAAATATACAACATATGTTTGTTGTGTTCCATATCCCACATAATGAAAGACTGAGAATGGGAAGTAGAACCAATAATGTGTACATGAGTGATAGAAATTGCATTGGCTTATGACAGGAACAGGACAGGTGGGTTAACCTATCAAGGGAGTTCACCTGTGCCTTCTTAGGCATCTCTCCAAGTACAGGACTGTGCTCCAAAAGAGCAGGAGTTGTACTTCACCTAAGAAAGGATGTTGGTGTCAATGAATAAGCAGCCAGGTTGCTGCTTGATTTAAGTGGAAGGGGAAGGTTTGATCTGAACATCAGTCATTGTTGGGAAACTGCTGTGAGGTATTTTACCACAGTGCAAAAGAGTGATTTAAGTGTCCTAACCTGGAAATAGTTATCCAGAAGATCTACAAGTAGACTATATAGGAGTTAATTGGGGATAATCCAAGGGAGTGAAGTAGAGAGTCTCGAGGGCTTACCCTCCCTGCTTCCTGAAAATATATGATAGGATAAGTGTGTTTCTGTGTAATGCCCCAGTCTTAAATATCAACTTTGTGGGTATGATAGAACTGATGGACTTCAGGTTCAGCACAATAATGGTAGTTACTCTCCTTTGGGAATTAAAGGAAAACTGGTCATGTTAATTCAGCTTTATAACACAGTTATGCTGGATATATCTTATATCATGAAGCTAGGAACACTTCCATGTATTCATTTCCATTACATAAATATGTAATGATATGGTGTGCTCTGATCATTCCACTAATATGGATAAGCAGAGGCATAGGTCATAGAACACACCATGGCAAACATTTTGTGCAGTTTGGAATGGCACCACTGCTATTACAGTACTAGGGATTCAAAAGCAATGAGAGCTGAAGGACCATCTGGAAAACACAGGCAACTGAACAGAATAAGGAAGAAAAGTAAAGCGAGGGCATAACTGAAAACAAGGAAGGTAAGGTGGTCCTGATGGAGTGTTAAGTCCCATATTTGTTTACCAAATAATACAAGTTTGCAGGCAAATTCCATTTCTAAATGAGTTTCATAAGAAGTTTTCTCTTGTTTAATAATAACTGAAGATTATAGATTTTCTTCTATGTGGAAGTTAGAGAGTCAACATTCAGAGAACAAGACAAAATATCAGTACGAAATCCTCTACATCCATGCACAATTGAGCTTTTGCCATATGCGTAGCTGCTGGAGGGGGGGTGGGGGGGGGGTTTGTCATGGTGGCNNNNTGCTGGAGGGGGGGTGGGGGGGTGGTTTGTCATGGTGGCAGTTGTGTCTTTTCATTGATTTGAATGGAAATAAAGAAAGTTTGTAAGATTGTGGCAGGCAACAGAGGAACATTTTATGTGGTTCAGCACGTGGTAACAGCAATAGTCAAAGGAAAGGAGGAACTGGAAGTTGCAAGTTCAGCTCATGTACAAGTCAAGATTTCCTACAGCATAAAGAACTACATTACCTTACATATTCTAAAACTGAAAAGTACTGTAGTTTTGTGCAACTGCAAAAAAAACCCAACAACATATTTTCTGCAATTGATAAGATGAAAGTGACAGTTTTTTGTAGAAAGTTCTTTGGTTGGGTGCGGTTGTTTTTAATTTAAGTTAGAAAGAAGAGTTCCTGGCAGTTTCAGTGTTCAAAATGAAAGAAACTAAAGTTATTATGTTTTGGAATTTTTTAGTTGGTTTGGGGGTTTTTTGGGGGGTTTGTCTGTTGTCTGTTGGGTTGTTTTTTTCTTTTCACATAAAAGTGAATTGTATTTTCATTTTTAGAGATTCAAACAAACTGTAGTGGAAGACTCCAGATAATGTCTACTGCTATTAAGCAGGGGGGATTGGAGTGGGGAGGAGGGTGGGCATTAGGTTGTTGTACTGGAAAAACAAATGCCAGAAAAAATTAGTCCTTGCAGACATCAGAAGAACAAAAATGGAGTTGTGTCAGAACTTCACACAGTACCTTCAGGGTAATGAATTGCAGATCCCAGAAATGGGGAAAATACCTTTCTTTTCTAGGCATGCAGAACTGTCTTCCATCAATATACACGTATTGCGGTCACTGAAGCCAACTTGATTGTGACCTTGGGTCCCTTAGCTCACTATGGGTGTTTTGCACTGACTTCATCATGAGCTCAGTTCTTTGACCAGTCTGTGCTTACTAAAAGCACTGATACCCCTCATCATTCTTAACACATAGCTCCAGAAATTTAAATTTTTGGATAAATGCAACATGCTATTAAATCTCATCTTCTCTTTGCTTTCTCAGGTTTTTGGAAATAATTTACAAGCAGTCGAATGATGTAGCCTCTTGCCCTTTTGGGAACTGGTTTTGTTAAGCAGAAAAACTGACATTGCCGTAATTCTTAGCCTGTGGAGAAAGATGACCTTACATAAACTTATAAATGTCAAATTCTGGCAAGAATAGAGTCAGCCCTGCGGGATAGTTTGAGTCAACTATATATGTTATTTTAGAGATTCAGACTAAATCTGCCACTGAAAAAAAGTACAGGTCAAAAAGAAGGGGTTTGTCTGTTAAATCTAATTGCTTGGTAAAGATAACATGGTGATATGTTTCAATGTGAGTTTGACATATAAAAACTAGCTTGGACTTCCTGAAAATAGGATAAAGACCTTCTAATTTCCTGGGTTCAAGCACTAGATCTGGAGAGAATTTGTAGATTTCTACTGAATAAAGATGCAAGGTAAGAGATTATCTATTGTAGAGTAACAGGAGTGTAATTACTTCCTTTATTCTCCTGTTTTCTTTTGATGACCAGCATTTGCCTCAATTGTAATGACATGCTTTTAAAGTGAGCAGGGGTAGAGAAGAGAAAAAGGAAAGCTTCTTCTGCCTGGATATTGAAGGGAAAGATGAAAAATTATATTAAAAGTGAGCACATTCAACAGAAATTCTTAGGGCAGAATACTCGGTGCTTTTCTATCAGTTTCTGAAATATTTCTGTTTGTAACAAAAGTTATAATTCAGGTATTTAATGTAATTAACATAAACTCTGGCTTGCTTTAACTCATGTTAATCACACCAAGCTGCCATAATTACTGATTTTAAATGTATTTAATTAAAATTAATTTTCACATGGAAAGACATGAAATGTAAACTTGACATTCTATGCAATTTGACTGCAAATATACATAATATAATCATCATATAATACAACTTTGAAGTTCGTTTAAAATTATTGTTATGATGAAATTTTATCATTAATTTTATTTATATAAGAATATGACTTGGTGCTGCAGATTATTTTTAATAACAAAGGTTTCAACACATTTTGTGTCTTAAGTATCCAAATGCTGTTTTATATCCTGCAACACTAGCAACAGAGATCATAAATCACTTAGGGTGAGACATAAAGTACCTTTTATCTCTCATCTTTGCTGCTAATTGACTAAAGTGAAAATGCATCTGAAAGTTTCTACGTATTTACTGGTGAGTTAAAGAGAATGTTTTAAATTGCTGTTTGTTGAAATGAAGACGCCATCCATAGTACCAGCAGGTTTTCCCACGCTGTTTCCTGACCTGCAGAATCCCTGCTGCTCCAGTGTTTCGCTTTTCTTAAGCACAGGCCACCAGTTGTGTTAAATTATTCTGTAGTGTGTGCCTGAGGAATTATGTTGATTTCAGTGCCTGAAATAGATCCCTCTCTGTTGACATGACTCCATAAAGCTTCCATCTAGTTTTTTATGTGGAAGCTCTATTTTGAACAGTAAAGCTTTTAAAATCCTGCTTCCAAGCAACTTCTTTAATAGGTTGTGCTACAGTGCAACTTGGTTATAAAATGTATGATATATTCCTTCCATTCTGTTTGTATAGGACAGTCATAGAGTCTAGACTTTAGAACAACTATCTTCATTAATGCTGTTTTACAGACAGCAGATTTCATTCAAATTATTTTTAAACCTCTGTATCATGACATGGCCAAATCCTTGGAAACCATGTTATAGCTTCTATGCTGCTTACAAGCATACTTGAAATGTTTAGGAAGGATCTGATCTCACATTTAATTTACGTCAGTGTAAAATAATAATATATACTATTGCTGATTTTCAGTTCTTCTAATGAATAAATTTAAAAAGATGAAGTTTGAAGGCATCAGTCACCCAAAAAAATTAAATCCATATTTCTCCTTTTAAAAAAACATGATTAGTATAAAGAACATCATTAAATTTTCTATGAGGTTCTTTAGAGACTTAAGACTCAATTTAAAAAATCACTGCTTTTCATTTTCTAGTTCAGTGTATACTTGCTTATAATAAGTTGTCTAGGTTTTCACAGCTGTTCTGTATTTATAGTCTAATGGGAAATTCACTTGTCAAGAATGGTATGACAAATAAATGTCCCATATGTGCATTTTATTCTTAGGTGTATCTTCTTATTAGCCAACAAAATGTCAAGAAATAGAGTCTGAAGCTATTTAACAGCACAAGCAGAGGCTGTGTTTTTTCTGTGGCACATCCCAACCAATTGAGAAATAATCTGCAGTTTTCTGAAAGATGTGTAAAATTTTACTGACCTTCCAGACCTTTTGGGACTCTGTATTACAGTTATTCCCATTTCTGGAACTCTTGAAGTGGCAGATGGAAATCATTCACTTCAGTGTGGCAAGGGAGACCTGTAATAAATCTACTTGTCATCAAAATTTTCTATGCATCATCTCCAAGACAGTGCGTGAACTTCTCTGTTTTCTCCCTGTTCTTTCCTAGGATGAAATGTACACCACATAACAAAGACCTCGTGAGAGAACTCTAAACTAACACTTCCAAAATTCCCAAAAGACTAAGGCTCTTCAGCCTTATTTTCAGAAGGGAACCTGCAACAAGGCATGTGTCTCTGGCAAACTGTTGGGATGGCCTGTGTGCTGAGGTTTGCTCTGAATGTGTGGATCAGGCATGGAAATAAGTTAAAGTCTTGATATCGTTCTTGCTATTGGTAGACATAACAGATGAGCCAGCACATTACAGCAGATGTATGCTATTGAGTGAAATTCCTAGAGTAAATGGGACCTGGAAAGAATTATTAATGACCCTTCACAATTGTCATATACATCTTGACCTATCCAGTCCATAATAATTAGTTCCTATTACATTCTCAAAAGGAAGTCATAATGAAAATGGCAGCTTCATTTTTACTTAAAGCTGCCTTTTTTTTTTTTTTTTTCTTTTTCTTTTTTTTTTTTCTTTTTCGTTTTCTTTTTTTGGACAAGATAGAATAATGTAAGGGTGAAATGAATTAGACATGATTTGTGTAAGTCATAATAGAACCCACTCTGAACTGGCATAGATCTTGCCAGTTATGAAAGATGAAAAGACTAGAAAAAGCAGACATTCTTTCTTAGTTTTCCTTTGGCAAAAGATGTGGGGTAGATAATTTTTGACCAACAGGAAGGGAAAGATGTACAATCCCCAGGAAAACTGAGTTGACACCTGATTATCAGGAACATCAAGCCAAACAAGGTTCCAAATAGAAGGTAAGTGTTAGGTAAAACTTCTCTATTATAAAACATCTAGGATTGAATCGATTTTTCTGCCCTGGTTCTCTCTAATGACTTGCCCTCTGGAGATGTTTATCTTTCATTATAGTCAATAAAGAAAATCTAGGTAAGCAGAAAAAAAAGACTGAAATTAGGTGAGATGAATCTCTAGTGCTCAAGAGTCTAAGTGTTCTCTATGAGCCTTTCTCCTGTACTGGAACTGGATGGTAGCACTTAAACATGATCCCTACCATTATGTTGAGTAAATTAATATTATTTATGCATGGTGGAGAATAGATATCTCTATTTACAATAATGGGTAATACTTCTTCTACCTGGTAATGCAAGAGATGGAATGCTGTCCTCTTGTAGTAGATATCATACAGCTAAACAAATGTTAGTTCTTAGTATTGAGAAAAGGCACTTGAATAAAAAAGTTTTGGGATATATTTTACTATTCTGTGCCTGGAATGAATACTGAAGTCAAATGGCAGTATATTTTTCCAAACTGTATTGCCAAAATAATCTCTGCTTGTTTGAATTAAACTATAAAGAACTCAGTCCTCTTGATCTGACTTCTTCTAATTATTTATTACTACACTGAAATAAATGGGACAATACTTTTAGGCTTTTGCAGCTTATCTATAGCCTTATCTGTTCTGTTAATAGGCTCCCATATATAACACTCCAGATTTACCAGTTACCAGCACAGTTCAGGATTTCCTGTTAAGACGTATTTTTATTTTGCATCATACACTATGCTGGTAGCAGAGTTCCAGAGAATAGTAACTTTGCAAAGCATTTAAGAATGTCAGAAGAAATAGCTACGTTTAACTTAAATGTTTAAGTTAGAGCATACTTAAGTAAGTGGCTAAATGTTTTATTGGACTGCAGCAGCTATGATGCAAAGGACACAAGCTCCCTGTTTCTGTAAGAATTACTGTATAAACTAGTTATGTGAACAGTTTCTGCCCAGAAGCAGTCTCCTGTGAGCAAGCAATATCTTCTGGCTCTTTAATTGAATACCATTTCCACCACACTGTGGCTGAATGCCATGACCTATGGATCTGATTATTCAGACTGTGAATTCATATCAAAAGCCAGGCTCACCTCCATCCCATAGATGTCCTAACATCTCTGCTGGCGAGCCCTGAGTTTGCCTTCAGTGCAGGACAGCCAGAATCTTTCTGAAGGTCAGTGCCCAAGGGCCACACCCTGCTTACTCTAGTAATTCCAGTTCTGCCACTTTTGCTTAAAATCATAGCTTTTCAAGAAAGACAGGAGTGAGTTTCTTGAAGGGTTTACTTATATAGCAAGTTTCATAGAACAGTCAAGCTTTGAAAGAGTATTAAGCACAGGTGATTGTTGGGGTTGACCTTAATTATGACTCCAGTGATGATATGTCCTCACATCTTTTTATAATGTTTTTATAATGTGAGTCATCAGCAAATACTCCATCTAATCTAGCAATATAATTACACTGTTGTGAATGTGGTACATTTACAGCACAGCAAATACATTTATCTTCTCTTAACCACTTACCTGACTTGCTAAAGGTTTTTAATAATGCCCAAAGTAATGGGACCTTAATAATTCATGTCCAAATTAGATATGCATTAATAGTCCCTGTGTAGTTAACTAAAAACCAGAATCTGGCTTAGTGTATGCTTAGAGCAATAAAACACTTTGAAGGCTACTGTGACTGTAACTGCTGGGCTCAATAAAGCTGAGTCACTAAAGAGGAGTGATTTAATCTTTCCTGTTTACCTTCTCTGAAGTACACTGCTTGTGGAACCACTGCCATAAAGGAACACTTTAGTTTATGTGGCAAAATTATGAGCTTTTTGCTAGCATTATTTGCAAAATGCAATCATTTAATCATACTCTTCTCAGAGCAGCTGATTTTGTACAATCTTTGTAATAGATGACTTAACATTTAAAAAATCCGTAATTTACCTATATATTAAAATTTATAGAACTGTCTGCACCGCCAAGTTGCTAAGCATTATCAAACTTTTAGCACATTTTCTGTTGAAAGTTAACTATGTTCAGATAAGGCTGTCTTTTGAATAAAAATGTAAGATTTATTTAAAAGAAGAAGAAGAAGGAAAAAAACAACCAACCAAAAAAAAACCCCTACAAGCTTAAGGCTGCATTTGATGCAGCCAGGTTATCTGGAGAAGGGGACAGCAGGGTGCAAAGCTCAGTGAGCATCCCTCCTTGGTGCTGGAGGGGATTGTTCCATCCATCCCTCGGCCGCCCGTACACCCGCGCCGGGTCCCGCTGTGCCGGCAGGTGGCGCTGTGCCCTCGGCCTGCCCGCCCGAGCCGGGGGGACCACACCGCTGCTCCCTTTCTCCATCCCACCTCTGTGACCGCAGGGTGCAGCGCTCTAAAGGGAACACACGCTCAATTTGTACAATTTTCTTTAATCTAGTGGTCTAGCCTTATCCTTTCCAGTCACAAAAACATCGTATTTTTTTTCCTTTTGCATTGTTGATTTAAATATGATTTCATATTTTGCTTCATGGTATGGCTATAAATTTGTGTAGCAGTAAACATCTCTTTCTGACTTTTGAATTGTGGCTTTTCCATCAGTGTGGTGAACATCTGTTCTATTTTTCACTGCAGAGAGTTAATTTTCTTCACAGCGGCTAGTGTGGGGTTCTCTTTTGGATCTCTGCTGAACACAGTGTTGATAATATAGAGATGGTTTTGTTATTGCTGAGCAGGGCTTACACAGAGCCAAAACCTTTTCTGCATTTTGTACTGCTGCACTGGCAAGGGAGCTTGGATTGCATTGGAAACTGGGAGGGGACACAGCCACAGTTTACTTCAACAAATCAAAGAAATATTCCATGCCATATATTATCATGCTCAGAACATAAAGTTGGGGGAAGAAGAAGAAAGGAGGGAATATTTGGAGGGATGGCGTTTGTTTTCCTGCACAGCCTCTATGTGTCATGGTGCCCTGCTCTCCTGGAGATGACTGGACACCTGCCTGCCCATGGGAAGCAAAAATTGATTCATTGTTTTGCTTTGCTTGTGTGCACAGCTTTTGCTTTCCCAATTCAACTGTCTTTACCTCAACCCACGAGTTTTCTGGCTTTTACCCTTCCAGCTCTCATCCCAATCCAGATGGTGGGGAGTGAAAGAGCAGCTGCCTATATGTGTTGGCTGCTGGATGGGGTTAAGCCACAACAAACTCTTACCATATTTCTCTGTACCCTTCAAATAGGTTAAATTATCCCTTCTTTACCATTTTGGTTCCTAAGGTTGTGCCTAAATAACTCTATCACCATGGCAGGCCAAAATACACAGATGACATAGCCTATGTTCCATTTTGCATGTATGCAACCATTTTCTTCCTAAGGCAGCCCAAATGTTCCATGCAGATCAGTATCTGAATTAAAGAACAGATGGCAAGGTGTCAGTGGTGCATGGTCTAAACAAGAGCACTAAGAAGTCAGAAGACAGTTGTCTGTCCCTGCACTTCTTCTCTCTTCTGTTTGCTCTTTGTTCCATAAAAAAAGATTCAATATCCTATTTGACATTGATACCTAGAAATGTAAGTTCATTTATTTATGGATTTCATATCTCCAGGAACCAGGAATTGTAGTGTCTTTTCAGAACACTCTTGGTTTTCAATGCTGAATGTGTAAAACAAACTAATTACTTGTGACCTCCAAGTATAACCAAGGTTAAGTTGTGGAAATAAATGAGCAAATTATTTCTGTTAATGGAAAAAAAATATTTAAAAAAAGCTGTGGGAAGGAAAGAGTATGGAATGAAATTTCAAATTTGAAAACACCTCATTAACTTGGGTCTACTTACAATAAAACATTATTCTACTTATGTACACTGCTGAGAAACCTCTTAGAAACCTGGGATAATGATAAAATATGCACAATGTTATAAAGTCAGCTGGTGTTGTAGCAGTTTATCTCCTCAGTTATCACAGTAGAATTCAATGTATACTGTGGAAATCCAGGGTGAAGGGCGTATGTGTGGGGGTGTGCCCGTGCATGTGCATGTGTGGATAGAGGTGTGCACTCAGGGGCGTGGCTTAGTGCTGAACTTGGCAATGCTGGGCTAATGGTTGGACTAGATTATCTTAATGTTTTTTTTCCAATCTAAATGATTCTGTTACTTTGTGATTATAGAAGAATATAAGCACAACATCAGAATCTTCTGAGTTCTTTAATCACCGGTGGACAGACAGGCCATTTTTCCAGGGCAGTAGCCTAGATAAGAATGTGAGGAATAGTAGTAAGCAGGAAAGAGAAAAAAAGACACAGTACCTTTCTCTTTTAATCTTTATATCAGAAATATTATTCTCTATGCAATAGAGAACTGTTTCAATCTGCAACAGTTATATGTTGCAGAAAATATAGTTACAATTTTAATATGTAAAATACTGAAGTGAATGTGTAAATTTTACCACAGTAACAGGACAGCTAAAGAATAATGGAATGAAATAGTTTGGAAGGAGCTCTGAGGTTATCTGTTACAACCTGCTGCTCAAAGCAGACCTAGCTCACACTGTGTTGTTCAATTTCTTGCACCTTTGGATTTTGATTAGCTGCGAGAACTGAAATTTTGCATCTTCCCTGTGCATCTCATTCCAATCAGTGACCAATCATGTCCTTTTTTGCTACAAGGGCAGAGGGCTGACTTCTGGTCAGCTTTGTGCACCAGGTGTCCTTTGGCAGTCCACAGCCTGTGCTGGTGCAGGGATTTGCTCTGTGCCAGCCAGGACAGGATTTGCATTTGCCTGTGCTGCACTTCATATGGTTCCTCTCAATCTGCTGATGTTCCCCACAGATGGCAGCCCTGCCCACTGGCATGTCATCCACCAACTCTAACCTGACATTGTCCTCAAAATTTCTGAGGAACCCATTGCCCAGACCACAACGGTCTGCTTTGGAGGATCCTCCAGAAGACACACAGAAAGAGGGATTAGGAAAGGTAAATGGAGGAGTATAGGAAATAAGTTATGGGTGACCAGGAAGGCAGATGTTTTTCAGAAAAGGATCATGCTCAGTTGGCAGAGGGGTGGCTGATAGTCAGAATGCAGGTTATGGATCTTAAAGGTCAAGAGACAAACAAGTGGTGAAGAATTGTGTCATTGCAATGAAAACAGTTGGGCAATAGTTGGAGGTGTTGCAATACAGCTGGGAGTAAGAACTTCAAAGGAGCACTGTACAAAACAGGAAGAGGAGGCAAGTAGTTGTATGTTTTTAGCAAAGGAAACCAGTTCATATTAAACCACTCTGCTTTTGATTTTTGATGCTATTTTGGTTCAGTTAATGAACTAAAATTATTATCACTGTCTTAATGCCTATGCAAAATACTGAAGTTTATCTGGACATCACAACCACGTAAGGGTTAAAAAAAAGAAGTCACCAAAATCCCGGATTGTTCACATTTCAATACTATGACTGGGTATCCTGTAACAAACAAAAAAAAGAACATTCCTGTGGAAAGGAATAACTCCCCCTTATTGGTAAATGCTAAATCTGTATTCTGTTTCTATTCAAAATGTAGCCAAGCTTTTCACTGAGATGAAATTTCAGTTCACTTGCAGCAAATGTGAAGCAATATTCTACTCATTTATTCTTTCTAGAGTCAGTATTACCAGTGAATTTTCTTTCATTACAGTATGCCTAAATCTATTGTTCCTCTGTTGGACAAAATTCTCACTGTAACTATAGATATTGAGCTTCCCTTAAGTCTGAGTGAGTTCTAATTATTACTTTTCCTTCAAAGAGATATGTAAGCTGAAATACAGAAGAGCACTGCCCCATTTCCAGCCATAGATCTGAGTGATATGAAATAGCTGGGCAAGAAGAGGAAAGCAGTGATTTTAACCATATCAGTATTGAGCAAAATTTGCAGAGGTCCCTTTAAAGAGGGAAAAATTATTCAAATCAGATGATGGTTATAAGTGGAAATGCCTCCAGACTAACAATAAGAAGGGAAGACAGTTTGTGTGTGAAGTCCTCGATTTTGTACTTTAAGAACATCATTTTGGCTCTCTCCTCATTTTTTTTCGCCTCTGAACTTGACTCTTAGTCAATGATTTAAATCAGAAATAATGTGCAGACAAACTTGGAAATGCATAAAGGAAAAAAAAAAACTGCTGGTAAAACCAGCTGTATAAAATAGTAACAAACTGTTCTAGAACGTAACACTACTTCTTAATACTCCTAGACAAAAGTCACTTTCTCTGATCAGTGGGAACTCAGACCCCTAAAAGCCCTCCTTTTTTGCTCTCGTTCAACACTTTTTATTGTAATTGTTACCAATCAAGTGAAGCAGCTAATTATGATTTTAAGTTTTGATTGATGTGACATTTAAAATAAAAACAGGAATCATGCAAATAAGGCCTGGATGGTTTTCTCTCAAATCTCTTGCCATTCACCAATGTGAGGAGTAAATTTGACCCTTAATTCACCTTACCATAAAGTGGACAAGCCTGTATCACAAGACATTCTTGTAAGTATTACACTAAGCACTCTGTCCTACTTATCATCTTAACCTATATTACCTTGGAAGAAAACTGCCTTAAGATTTTAACACATCAAGTTTACATTTGCACCATGAAATTAAAAAAACGCAACATAACAGAAGGCAAACAAAATTTATCTGCAGACCTTGGTGATTTTTCAATTGCAATTTCTTTGATCAATATAGTATAATATATAGCATATTAATTGAAGGCATTTATGAAATAGTCCCAAACCCCAGACTTGAATCTCTGCAAATCTGTCATGTGAAAAAGGAAACATAGTTTTTATGCTTAAGCTGAACTGAGCTACTCCTGCACTGACAAAGATTAATTTTGTGTGTTACAAAATGCTGTTTAGATTGCTAGGCTACTCATGGCAAGATCTTGATTTCTTATCATGAGGAATTACAGCCTCCTGTTCTAATTGACCCTACCTTGAGCAGAAGTGGGACTAGAGATCTTTTCAAAACTCTTCTGGTCCTGTGATCTGATTCATTCATGTCAGATACATTTGGTTACTGTTCCAGGTGCGTCCTTTATATATGCATTAAGGATTATCACCCTACTTAATGACTTTGGATGAATGGCATGCTTCACATCTCCTCAGCCTCTTCAGCTTAGAGCCTAACATATTGATGTAAATGACTGTGGTACATTCTGCAACTACCACAGTCTTCAGCATTGATCAGAGCTCTTTTTCAGTCATCTGTAAATAAAGCATCATAAGATTAACCAAGGATGAAACAGATGAAAGTCTCTTCAAGTTCACCTTACCAATGTCTCCTCTCCTCCCTTCCCACGTTCAGTACCTGTTCCATAGGAGTTCCTGAGAAAGCAGTGGCTTACTTCAATGACATCATTGGTTGTAGAATCTTTATTTTGGCACTCTGTAGGCAGCTGAGTAGATTTTTCTGCTAAAGGACATTAAAAATTATTCTACTTTAAAGCAAAACAATCAATCCTTTTCAATAGCACTGCCTTGAGACTAATTATGTTATGGTATTTTTTGGCTGGCAGATGGGCTTTTCTATGTATTAAAATCTACGTAGTAATTGATACACTCAGAAAAAGTCTGTTTTGCTAAGTCAAATAGCTCAATGATACCAGAAAAATGATTAATCAAAAATACTACATTTGAAAATTTAAAGACTGGAGTGCGTTTATTTTATCGTTCATAACTCAAAGTCTGTCAATGATATTTATCAAATTGCCACAGCTAGATAAAGTTCTCAGGTTGAACAGCATGGACTAACTTTCCTCACTTTGTGTTCCTTACATCTTCAACTTGCTCTTATTATATCTTCAAATATTATTATCTTCAAATGTAAAATAAATTAAGCACTGTTCTGCACCAGACATACATTTTAATGGACACAGGCTTGTCAGCTCAGGTGTCCAAGTACCTCTGGAAAAGCAATTGCTAGAATGACACTTTGAATCCTATATAAAATCCTAGGGCACAGGTCATTTTATTAGATAACAGACAAGAGATTGCATTATGTGGGGCAATTAACAATCCTAGTGCTTGCTATCCTTTCTGTGTGGGAACCTGAAGCCTCTAGTCAAATGGATTTCACTTTGGGACTGTGTTATAGGAGACAATTGAAGCCTAAAAAATACTTACTTAGACAGTAATTAAGCCAACCATCAACTGACTGGTGATATTGTCTTCTGTTGCCTGGCAACTGCTAGGAGCTGACAAATTAATTCTTTCTTTTAGATTTCTATTAATTGCCTCATTTTATTAAGTTAGGGGGGGGAAAAAAGAAATAAACATTACAATGAATTTAAAAGTTAAGGTAAGAGAAGATAATCTGAGGAGAGATACAGGATTAAATCATGTAAAAGGAAAGCTGAGCTAGAACAGAACAGTGATTTGCAGGGAAAGAAAAGAAAACACAGAGAGGAGATGAGGGAAGGGAAGAGTAAGGGAAAGGAGGGGAGCGGACTTGAAACAGGATGTCCAAAATATGTTAGTCTTTGGTGTGAGAAAACTGCCCTACCAATGATACTGGTAGTTGTGGGTTGGCTTGTTTGGTTTTTGTTTTCAATCAGGAAAATCTACCTTTTGATAAAATAAAACTGTTTTGATGTGATTGTGGTTTTTTTCTTAAATAATAGCCTCAATTTGCAGAAGAATTTTGTTGGTCCAATATGGAAGACTTTGTCAAAGTGACCTCAAAAATCCCCTTAATAACATTATTTAAAATACTTTGAATGAATAAAGTAGTGTAAGTTCAGGTATTTGCTGTAACTGGAGCAGAACAGATACTGCAACTAGATCTTCAATAATGAGGGTGATTTTATCCCACATTGGGATAATACCCTTTCTAGCTTCCAATGCTTTAAAATGTTCTCTTACTTCCAAAATTACTGTCTGCAGCATTTTTCATACAGGTTATTAGAGAAGTCCAAAGATCACCTTGTGCAGTGAACAGGACAAGTTGTAATTAGCTGAGATGATGAACATGGCTAGACCTGTGCCAACAAAGAGTAGCTATCTTATAGTTCAAACAATTCTTTTTAATTAGTTCACCTGATAATTTGAGTTTAAGGAAAGAAAACAAAAGCACATTATAGTGCAGGCACATTAACTAAAATACAATTAGTGTAATTGCAGTGTAATTATAACAGTTACAATTTGTTCAAAATTATTCATGCTAATGTATCTGAATTATGAAGTCTAATTAGAAATTTGACTTGATTCATTTTCTGTATAACACTAGAGAAATTGCTTGTCCATTGCTTCAGTTGCCTCAATTTTTGGCTGTTGTTTCTCTGAAGAAAGAGCAAAAATCCACAATATTCCAGGTGCAATAAGGATGTCCAGTTGTCCAGTCAACTGCATTATCAGGACAGTTTGCTGGAGAGTTGTATGCCTTTTCCAGACAGCAAGAATTGGAGCACTGTCTTCAAAGTGTAAATACCACAGGAGGCCTATGGAATAACCTACACAAATGAATGACCTTCTTAAGTTTGCATGAGAAAGGTGCTGGAAAGTGTATTGAAAGACACGAGTTTCTATCCTTTTCAAAAAACTCTGACCTTAATGGCATCTTGTGAAAAAAAGAATTGCAAGAATGCAAGAGAAGATGTAGTCTGTCATTTCTACTTAGTTCTCTGTATGTGGAATTAAGTTACTAATTAGGATAGGGAGCCATAAGAGAAGTCACATGCTCTTTTGTCCTGAAGATCTTGAAATTAAAAATGCTTGAAAAGCCATTCTTAACACAAAACTGAGAACTAATTGGTAGTGGCTGTACACAAGGAAGCATTCATTATATTCAGTTTGTGCAATATCCTTGTCCTTAGTATTTCAAGATTCTTGCCAATACTTAGATGAAAAAACATCATTAAAAGTAAATACATTATACTGGCGGCAATTTTTTAGCATGAAGTACTCAGTCTCTTGCCAGAACTTAATGATATTTATGATGTGATAATGTCTACCAGCTTGGGAAAAAAAAAAAAAAAACAACAACCCAGCCTAATTACTTTTCAGCTGTAACAATTCTATAATAAAATAGCATTTGGAGTAGCTTCATGGATGGTTTTTACAGGCACAACACACACAGCCCAAGTGACTAGGCATGGTTAAATAAGTAGCTACTCTTGTAAGGGGAAGAATTGCAGTCACTGATCTCTCATCTTCACCAGTGACAGAACCTGAGGGAATGGCCTGAAGTTGTGTAAGGGGAGGTTTAGGCTGGATATGAGAAAAAGGTTCTTCACCTGGAGGGTGGTTGGGCGTTGGAACAGGCTCCCCAGGGAAGTGGACACATCACCAAGCCTGACAGAGTTCAAGAAGCATTTGAATGATACTCTGGGGCACAAGGTGTGACTCTTTGGGATGGTCCAGTGCAGGGCTAAGGGTTGGACCCAATGATCCTTGTGGGTCTCTTTCAACTAGGTAGATTCTGTGGTTCTGTGAATCTGTGATTTGTGGGAGACCCGAGATAATTTTGCTGTGTAAAAGCAGCTAGTCCAGCCTTTCCCTGACAGTTGTTCCCAGGTATACATTAAGTGGATGTCTTATACTTATTTTAATATTCTTTGACTAGAAAAGCATTCTGAGTAAAAGCCCACAGATCTTTAATGATACTCTTCAACTCCACTCCATAGGACAGCAACTTCTGTTTGCAAATAGTACTTTGTATGTAGCCACTTCAACTGATGTGGTCCTCACAGAAGGCCCCAGATCTTCGCAGGGACTTGAATAGATCCAGCCTGAAGAAAGGCACCTCCAGAGTTTCAAGCTGAGGTGGACACCACCTACCTTATTAGTTTCAGTTAGGCAGTAGCAGCCCTTGTTGCTCAAACAGGAAAGACCCTAAGGAAAGATTATTATCTAGCTGATCAACAGGGAAGCATGAATCAGAAATGTGGGCTTTGTCAGTGGTTGTGTAAAGCATATTCTTCTGCGTGATGAAGAAAATTCAGTATACGGAAAAATATTATTATTTAATGAACTCCCATTGTCATTCTCATTTGAAGCTGTTAATGATGCTGAAGTCAATATCCTTCATCTGCTCAGTAAAGTGAATTCTTCATTTTGTCAGTCTAAGATTGCCAGTGGGTAGACAAAGATTTGTGAGAAGAAGTAAATGGTGTTTACTGTGGTGGCTGATCATCTCCTGAAGAATCATGTGTTTTTCTCCAACAGTAGAGGATATAATTTAATTAGACTGTTATTTTAAATGTTCTGATTTTTTTTTTTATGCAGTAACTTATGGCCTGTGGCTGATAGAAAAGAAATTAATGCTGACTCCTTTGAGTGTGGAATGAATTGCAGTTTGCAAGGGGAGAAAATTAATTATAAATGCTTGCTATTTAAGTTTTCCAGATTCAGATGATAAATGAAGCAATTATTACATGTCAAGTATATAAACAGCAATTCGTCAACATTTCAGCTTATTAATTCTAACATTTGCCATTCCATGTAACGTATTTATCACATTTTATTGCTTGTTGATGAAAAATCTAGCTCAGTTCTCTCAATTATCTTTACACAGCTGCATAATGAAGCAACAAAGTAAGGATGTACATCACAGTCCTGAACGCCGTGAAAGGGTTCTTGTTTGTTTTGATTTCAGCTCACAATAAAGCACCTAGACCTCAGTCTGGCCCAGCTACAGGTGTTTATCCTCATTTCAACTCCTCAGCCTTGCTTTGAAGATGTTGTGCTGCCATGCTCCTGATTGCATTTCAGAACCCTTTTCTGCTGACTACTATGTGCCCAAGCCCCACTGATTCAGTCTGCCTGGATTCTCCTTTCTTCTCTTTCTAACCCTATCTGTGTTGCTTTCCTCATGGTTTCTCTGTGCCTGAAATAACCTAAGAGCCGGACACTGAGACCCTGCTATTATTTTTAGATCTGTCTCTGAAATCATGGTGTTCCACTGCATTCCTCAGAAACTCAGCATTGGCACGTGACCCACTTCCTTGCACCCTCTCATTCTCACAGAGATGGCTCTCGAATCCAAGATCCTCCAAACTTTACTTTATGGACTAAAAATAAAAGCTCAAGCTCCCTCTTGACTAAGACAGACAGCTATGTTTGTTAGTGGTCTATTTATGGAGCTGTTGTAAAACCTTCCTGTTCTGCATTACTGCTTCAGTCTGGAGGCTTTTCCGTTACAGGGAGTCAAAATGCAGGAGCATGGCCATGAAAGTGGATAGATCATAAGTCAGACAGTCTTGGTTTTGTAACAACTTTGTGCTGCTGTGTGATACGTGACTAATCAATTTATATGCCAGGGTGAAATTCTGGCCCAAGTTACATCAGTGGAAAATTGCCATGACTTTAACCCCCGGTGTTTTGTTATTCCTTCATAAGGTTAGCCAAACCAGGTTTGGGGCCGTGAAAAAGTAGTAAACACATGCCACTTGAATTTAAAGATGTAGAAAAAGGAAGATTGGGGAAGGCATGTATATGGCAGTTGCTGAAATGGAGGAACTGGCTACAATATACTCATTTTAGGCTTACCTGTATTTGAATGTCATTGCTAACAAACTCTAAGTCTTCTAACCTTAAGGCTGCATCAGTCCCAAAGACCATTTATCTACAAACATGTGGTACATGAGTATTATGGAATAAGGCAGAAACCTGCATAGAAACATATGTTTGTGATGGGCAACTGTGCACCAAGAAACTTGATCTTATTCCCCTATTGACAAGATTGAGGCTTGCACAGAATTGGCACCTTTAGCTACAGTAAAGGCTCTAGGAATACTTTCCATGCAACCTCATTAGAACTCTTCATACAAAAAGATAATAAAAATTTAGTAGTAAAAAATCTAAGGCTGATATCCAAGCTGTTCTCATTTGGAGTTGGACAAGAAAAGAAGAGAAAATATCTCAGAATCTGAAGAGTATTGAAGGCAGACCTCTTCAGATATTTCTGAGCATAAATCAACTCACTAGCTAAATTAAGATGTGCATAGTGTGCAACTTCAGCTCACTCAAAATGCAAAGCCTGTTTTTTTTGGTAGGCCTTCCAGCAAAAACAGTCCCAAAATAAAAATACATAAATCCATTCCAGTCTGGGCTGCCTGCAGGGAAGTGAGAGAAATAAAACATCCCAACAAGATGTATTTATTACATCTGGAGCAGGCTCAGTACAATGAGCTTTGGACCATAAACTGAATCACCATTTGCTAAGCTACTCTCAGTATCAGTGAGCAGAAATGGAACATAGCAAACCATTTACCTAATAACTGAACAAATNAAAAAACCTAAACCTAATTTTAAAAATATTTCAATATGAGCCTAAAAATGTGACTAATAAAACCCTTTAATTTTGTTCAGGAGCACGTGCACTAGGTCACAAGAAATGTAGCTGTTATCCTCTCTGCATGCCATTATCACCATAGAAATAAAGCAGGTAATGCTATAGTTTCAACACTTACAAGATGCCAACCATTTTCTTGCCAGGACAGAACAGCATTATTTATTGTTCTTGGTTGCAGGGTTTTTGTTACTGTCTTGGGGGGCAGGAACAAGAATAGCACTGCTGAACATCAAAACAGTTTGAAATTTTTTTTTAGCAACATTGAAAACAAAGTCATGATCTGCTTTCAGTGTTGACGAAATTAAAGATAACATGGAAAAGGTAAATATTCCATGCAAATACAGGTTGAGTGCATTTCACTTATGGAACTTCTTGCACACCAATAAAAGCAATCTCATGAATATTAATCCTGTTCTAGGTTAAAGAAGGATCAGAAATGCTGCAAATTAGATGTATCGATATCAAATACAGAAAGAATTTAAATGCTAAAGATGCTTTAATCTTGACATATTTGATATTGAAGTTACATACCAGTCTCTTTAGACAAAGAGAAAAAAAAAAAAGTGGTAGTCAGTCTGGGTTTTTTTAATATGGTTTCTCTAACATCCTTTACATCTTCTGGGTCAAGAAAAGGTTCCCCAAATAATTTTACTGTTCCACTGAAGGTGATAGCAGGAAACATAAAGCTTAAGAATACCTGGGTTTTATTTGAGTTATTACACAAGTCATGGTATCTGATATAAATTGTTTCTTTCTTGCATTTGTATTTGTCAAACCTTGTCTTCCAGTGGATGTCTCTTTTCTTCATGTCTACTTTTAAAAGTTCTTATTCTGCCAGAATCTTTACAATCAAAATTCAAAGCAACAATTTTGTTTAAGCACAGAAATTGGTTCTGGATAATCTACCAACCAACCTCTCATTTAGAGAGAAAATTCACTGAGAGGCGGGGAGTAATGGAAGTTTGTAGACAATCAGTACATATTTGAGAAAGTATTGAGGATGAGAAAGTGTAAAATTGTTATTGAGCTTCCATGTTAGTATATTTATTCCTTGTTCTTGGAAATGTGAAATTACTACAGTGTTACTGAAAGTGAAAGTATTACTTTCAATAACACTACAGTGCAGTGCTGTCTCCACTGGAGTCAGAGAAGGAGTTAGTTTCCTGATGTGGATCTAGATGTTTAAACAGAAGTATATCATATCACTAAGAAATAGCTTGTTGAGAAGTACAGAGAACATTCCACAGGAGCCTGGTTTTGCAATATGACCAGGGAAAATACTATAGCTCCTTTTGCAACCTAATCCCATGAAAACTGAGTTACCTTTAGGAATTACACATATAATTAATGTTGATTTTAAGTATGCAAGTATCTTCAGTAATGTGTAATTAACCATCCCTATGAAAGGGGAAAACCAAGCTGAGCTTTATCTTGGATTCAGTTCTTTGAAAAGTGGTTTTCAAAGAAGCCAACACCAGAACTCCCATAGCCATAGATGCAAATCTGTGGAGCTCGTGTCCTTCTTATTTCCTTTTTTGAGTGTATGGCCAGTTTCTAATTTCAGAACTTACTCTTTCTGTGGCAATGTGTAATAAAGTCCTGAAGCTGCTCTAAAAATCTTTCTTCCCAAGAGTAAAAACTTTGAGTAAGAACAGTCCTAGAGGTCCACCTGCCTGGCCTGCATGCTGCAGGTAAAACCTCTCTGCATGAGTAGACAGCCAGCAGACAGTGACAGTAGTGGCCTGGAGCTCTGTGGGGAATGGTGGATTATGTCCAGCCCTGACAAGCTGTATCATGAGACCTGACTGCTTTAGAAGTCCTTGTGGGGCATCAGTGGGCTTCTCAGAGCAGAGGAACCACTTGGCTGTGTCATTTCTGAGCATCCCTGTTTTTGTTTTGCTTTAGTTGGCTGGAGTTTGTGGGGGGCAATGCCAAGTGGAGAAGCTCCAACTCCCACCTTGACATCTGCTGGCCCTGGAAAGGTCTAGCTGCAGCAGGGAGCACCAGGGCCCCTTCTACACTGCCTCCTTGGGTCTCCTTTAAGCCCTGGACATGGTGTCAAGTGATGTTTCACAGCTGCATGCCAAAGTAAAAACGTAGGTGGGAAAGCAGTCGGTGAGTTTGCAAGACCTTCTTGTATATATTTGGAAGATTATGGACCATCCAGTTTAAATCAGTGTTTAACCAGGCCAGGACTGCTGTTCTTTCCACCTCGGGTCAGTCCAAATATAAGGGAGAATACAAATCCAACCATGAGGAAAATTTTCCAAGGCATATATGTCTCAGGCACAAAACAAAGCTCAAGAGTATTATAATACACATCAGGTCAAGGAGCACTTCAAAGGCTCTTTTTGCTCTTGTCTAGGACCCTGATCCCTACAGATGCAGATTGATAGACTCTGTACTTGTGTTGCCCAATCTCCACATAACTGTTTTTCTAAGTATTTGAGTTTACCTTTCAAGTTTCACCCATTCATAGTACTGCAATATATTTTCTTATCTAGACTGTAGCAGTTTAGTTGGCTTTAAAGAACTATTTGTGGACAGTCTTTTTAAAGCAATTTTCACTGTAAAATAACAAATTATTACAGCACCATCTCTCTCATATTTCTTTACACATTTTAACTCATTTTATGCAGTCAGAGTTCAAGGTGGGCAATTTCTGATAATCAAACACTAAATAAAGAATTATACTTTATAAAGTATAATCACAATGCTTTAGGTTGGAAGAGACCTTAAAGATCATGTAGTTCCAACCCCTCTGGTGTGGACTGGGACACCTTTCACTAGACTAGGTTTCTCAGAACTCCATCCAACCCAGCTTTAAATACTTTCAGGGATGGGGCACCTACAACTTCTGTGGGCAACATGTTCTAGTGCCTCACCACCCTCACAGTAAAGAATTTTTTCCTGATGTCTAATCTAAACCTACTCTGTCCACTTGAAGCCCTTTTCCTGTCACTACATACTCTTGTAAATAGTCTGTCTCTATTTTTCTTGTAGGGAACTGAAAGGCCACAATTAGGTCATCCCAATGCCTTCTCTTTTTCAGGCTGAAAAACCCCAATTCTCTCAGCCTTTCCACATAAGAGAGGTGCTCCATCCTTCTAATGCTGGTCCTCCTCTGGACTCACATAATGCCGTAACTAACACAATCACATGGGAAAATAAAGAGTAGGTCTTACTGTTCTCTGTAGTATTGCAAACATTTTAATGATGGACTGCTGGAATTAGAGACATAGTTGCTAAAGGCAGGCATAATTCCCTGCAGTTAGGGCTGTGTAGGGCATCAGTTTTAGTTCCACACAAGCTCAAACTGCCCGTTTTCTTCTCCCCGGTCTGCTCGTCTTTCCCCGCTAGATGGAGCTGTGACGTACAGCATCCGAGACAAAAGCAGCTTTTCATGTAATGTAAGAACACTGAAGAAAACATAAAATGACAGTGGAAAAAATGCTTGCAAAAGTTCTGGAGCTCCCGTAGATGCCTTTTAAAAAGCTTGTCCTATTTTCAGTGCATGAATTTTGTACCTTCCCTGCCTCACTGTAATTTTCTTAGGGGTGTATTAGGGAAGAAGGGCTGCTTTCTGGAAACAATGCAGAATTTTATTTCCATAGCTGTTAGTTTGCTAAAAACTGAGAATGTTAATATTTTTTCAGGTATTCTGCAGGGAAACTTAATTACACAGCTTGAACTGATAATTGATAATTTTTGCAGCTTCTTGAAAGCAGTAAATCTATATCTAAGACATATATTTTTTTCCCACCCATCTCTAACACTAGAGTATTTCAGATCAGGAATATGAATTTTGAAATATTTGCATATATCAAATATATTGTGTAAGTTCCTGCTATTATGACCCTAGTTAATGTTACACAACTCAGTGAGCTGTTTTTTGAAATAGCTGTTCTCCCATCCACTCCATAAAAAAAGAGATTGCACAGCAGGGGATTTTAGCTGGTACACAGCTTTTTCCAATGTTATTGCAATGACAGCTTTGGGTTGGTGGTTGACATTAAAATGAAAGAAAAATATTTTCCAGCACAGCTAGTTCAAGAGCCAAGGCCATGACAAAGTTGTTTAGCAGTACAGTTATTACAGAAAAGAATTGACTTTTAGAGACTCTTTAAAAGAAGCCTGAAGCAATCTAGAGGCACAATGTCTTATCAGATAGTAGCACCACTTTTTAAACTGGAAAATAAAGCTATTTGGAGATGTCAGCTCAACAATTGTTTTGCATTAGCTAAATGCAATTATATCAGCATCTCCAGAATCTGTAAGACTGGTTTCCTTTATGTTGCTATGATACCATATTATTATTTGATATGATACATTTTATCATGAACCAACACAGGAATAATGGTCAAGAGTAAAAATGAATAATTTAAATCAAGAAAATGTTCCCTTTCTAAAAAAACACTGTTTATCAAACAGTTTTCCTCTGAAAGGAAACCCTGTGAAACTGATATCTGTAGGTTTCATGTTTACTGTCTTTCAATAGCACTAGTATTAAATATGGTTATTTTCCAAGGTGTTTGCTTTTCCGAACTGCTATTTCTGCAAGCTAATCTATGTTTCAGACTGATTTCCTGGGCCTCTGAAACAAGAGCACAGAAGATACTAAAGATGATTTTGACAAGGGGTCCAGTCCACATAGCCCATTGCCAAGCTGATGAGGTTAAGTAGTCCACAGGAGGCAGCTAACTAAATTATTCTCAAAGGAATAAGTAAAGCACAATAAACTGCCTGTTTATCAAAAGTAAAAATAAGAGTGACTGGAATTTTTCACTAATATTTAGAGAATCAAGATCCTTTGGTGTATCTTTGGCTGAGTGACCTTCCATCACTGGAGATCAGGGGGCTACAAAATTCAGCAAGGAGCCCAGGACCCCTGAGTGCACCTGGCTCCAAGGAGAGGCAGGGCAGGATGCAGGGTAGCCTGACCAGCCACAGACATGCTCTTCCATGGAGCCAGGACCACAGCAGCCCGGCTTTATTCCACACACCCTTGCAATGCATTCAACTGTTCGACGAAGTTTTTCTACATTTAAGAAATTCAGTCGTACTACTGTAGGGCCATAAGAGTCTGGGGCATGTGTGATCAGTGAAGGAGTATTTCCTGCTGTTTCAAAATGGAGCTTTCAACAAATTTCTAGGTCACAGGAAATTTTGAGCAGTTTTACTTGATCAGAATGATTTAGAGCAAAATCAAATTTTGAAATATAATTTGTCATAAATTAGAAAATCCTCTTCTCTGCAGTGAAGACATCTTTTGTCACTAACACAAGAAAATAAGAATTTATATGTCAGGATATCACCAGGGTTAGCAGGGGTCACTTTAAATTTAATTGACCCAGTAAAAGTGAACTCAAGTTCAAATTGTTTAAGGCAAAAGCAGAGAAACAGCTAAAACATAAAAGAAAAAAAATTATAATCCTCTGCTCTGCATTTAAATAATCTTTTTTTATACCCTATTTTGTGTCCTTATCTTCTCCCACTCTGGTAATTACCTCTTTAACTATTTACCTTGGGAATAGACAGTGTTCTGTAAGTATACGGTACTGTGTGAAATAAATACATTGGTGTAGTTCTCTTGAAACACCGTACTAGGTATGATGGTATAAAACAGCACCAAGGACTTTTAGCAAAATGAAATACCTCTTATATTCTGCACAGATGCATTTTATATGGCAAATATGCAAGGAATTAGTAGTTATTTTGTTAACCAACCCATTCATACCATTTATTTTTTGCTAGTTTAAGTGTCCCAGGCAAAAATGTAAACATATATATGCTTAATATTTAGATAAAAATGTGCTATAAATTACATATTTTTACATAATTAATTAACCTATGGGCATGCTTTGCATGGTAATGCAAATTAAAGATGACTGATGTTATGCAAATTCCCTATCATTTGTTAGAAACAGTCAGACCAAAAGATCACGAAAATTATGTGGTTGCTTTTTTCTGAAAGGAGAGATTCTGTCTCTGTGGCATCATGCAGTATGACGAGGGGATAAATGAATTTGCTACAAATGAATTAGTTTGGCCAAAATCGGTACAATCCCTAGTGGAACATCAGCCCAGACTTAACAGTTTTATCTGGTTTTATTAGCATACAAAGTATGCCCATAGGTGAATTTAACAAAAATTCATTCTTGCACTGTAAGCTGTCTTTACCCAGAGACTACCTTTACCCAGAGCACAGATCACTCACTTCACCATCTAAATAAAATCTCTGCTGCTGTGTGACAGGACAATAAGGATCAATTCAGCATGTTTGATACCTGCTAATTTAGAAAACAAGACAAACTCTATCCTTGTAAAATGCCTTTCACAAACAGTAGAGGTATTCCTTTCTTTGAGAACAGGGTATCTAACAGCACATCTCCTGTATATTTTTAAAAACACCTGAGATGTGTAAAATGCCCTGGATCCATAATATCAAAGACGTAGAACTAGAAGGGCATTGAAATAGTTGCACAGGTTTGGTGCCATTGAGTAGTTGCCACTACCAAAAATTCAAGGAACCTTCTTAAGCAAACAATTCATTTGCTGCCAATTTTGACATTAATTTGCATTTCCTTTAAATTTCTGTGAAACCCCCCAGAGCCACCACAAGCATATACTTCTACAGGTTCCAGCAGACCTTCACATAATTTTTTGTCTAATGTAGACCTGAACATGGTGGAGCTGCACCTGAGGGATTTTTGATGCGATTTGTTGTATGAGCAAGTGAAGCTGAGGATGACTGTTTGTGCCTAAAGATCCACTCACCATGGTAACATAAGATTTAGCTAGTGCAGAGCTAGTTTTAGTTTCAAAGCCATAACCTGCACTGGTGAAATTTGAATTCACAGCTTTCAAAATATGCCCAAATATGCTCTATCAACATTAGCTGCCATTCTCAGTGACAAATGTGACAAGCAACCAGAATCTCTTGATCAAATTTGAACTTGGCATTTTAACTGCAAAACTGAAGAACTCATGTGAGTTGCCATGCCATGTGTGTCACCAGTACTCCCTTCCTTGCATTAAAAAGAAAGAAACCACAATTAATAAACTCTACTCTAATTTGCTATTTTCTCCATATAAGCTTGGAACTGATCATGGGTCAAGCAAGATATTTTATTCACCTCCCAACTCTGGACCTGTAGGTTGAGGGGAAGCACAGTGGAAAACAGTCATGGATGGGCCATATTTTATCCCCTTCTTCCCCTTTTCTCCTTATGGCTACTACTTTTTTGTCCTCAGCTACTTTATGCTCTTTTATATATCTTTTCTTTCTGAGGCTCTTTCAGTTAAGTACTGACATATTTCAGAGCCCAGATTTACTTCCAGACCCTTCAAGATTCATTTGCTGAACTTTTGATCGGAATAAGAAAAAAAAAAAAATCCTTTCAGCCAGAGGAAGACAGAGTTGTCAGTTTCTCTGCAGTGTATAAATGGTATTGCTCATCCTCCTGGACAACATCCATGCATTAAAGGTTAACCCACGGACAAGGCTCAGGGGCAGCAGTGTTACCAGTCTGTAAGTACATATCTGGCACACCTGTTTTACTGCTTGATGTTTTGCCCTTTTGTGGGGCTTCTGTGAGTGCCAGGTACTGGCACCACTAGAATGACAGTATCATTTACACCAAGTCACTGCCTTCTACATATTCAGGATAATACTGGATTGTTAACTTCTCAGTCTGTTTGAGTGATCTGGCAGCAGCAGGGTTTGTCTTGGCTCTATGATGCCTCCTTAGTGAATGCAAGGGCAGAAAAGGAAGAAAACACCTCTTTCAGGATATTTATTTTTTTTCTACTTGAAGAACCCAAGCATATGAGCAGGGTTCACAACAGTGATGTCACAAACCATATTATTAGCAGAAAACAGGATTATTGAACTGTCAAAGTGAAATCTTAAGTTAATCCTTACCCTAACCTTGTCAAGGTCCCAGACTCGTGATGTTATCTTCATGTCTATAGGAGAGCCCATATTTCTGGTGGGTTTTACTGTTTATTTTGGAGAGCAATGGCAACATTTTTAGCTCTGAAAATAATACACAGCATCTAAGCAGCTGGGGAGAGCTGAAGCTGTTATTGTTTTGTTAAATGGATACTGCTAAAAATTGTAAGTGCTTCTTAGGAAAAATTATATTAAAAAAACTTTGCTTTGATACTGTCATGCTGTCAGAAAGGGAGCATATACCAAAGAATGCTTGGTCCACAATGTTAAATGTTCACCACTTAAAAGAGACATAAATAACGTAAAAATTGGCTCTCCTATGGAAATATTCCTTGACTCATTTAACTGTCTATCATGCCTTCCTTCTCTTCCTTCCTTTTTGTCCAAGACCTTTGAATTAAATGTCCACTATTGAAAATATTTCTAAAAATTCCTTGTGAAATCAGTTGCTGTTTGTGGAGGGAGATATTTTCAAAATCTCATATGAAAAGTATGGACAGAGACCTTGTGCAGTACCACCCTAAATGGTCACAGTAAATAAAATCGTTTATTAAGTTAATCCTTAAAATGTAAATATACCTACTTAACCAGAAATGCTATGTCATTTGTGCTCACCACATACAGATGCTTTTATACTACAGAAAGTGCACAAACAAAGCTTAACTTGAGGGAAGTATTTGATAATGGAAAGCAATGATTCTGTTTTGAGAAAGGTGGCATATACTCCCTTTCCTGAAAAAGAAAAAAAAGCTTATGACAGTAAGTTCTCAAAAAATGGCACAGGCTGCAAAAAGCTGCCCTCGGCTCAATCAGCAGCATTATGATTTCTGTAACGCATTCCAATGGCTTCTGCAGTGGGCTTCTAACTGTGGTAAATTCCTGGTGTGATAAATCCAGTTGGACTGTAAGTAGTACTTCCAAAGATAGATGGAAAAGAAACAAGAAAACTACTAAGACAACAGCAGTTTGCAGGTGGAAGGTACAAATATGAAGGAATGGTTACAAGGCACGTAACAAAGTAGTTGAAAGCATCACCATGTTTGAAAGGCTGTCTCTAATGCAACCTCTATTGTTTCTATCCTGTCAAGTAAACATATTGATAAATTGTGTCTGGCTACAATGAGAATCCTGGCCCAGAGGGAGTTGCTCTCTAGAAACACTCAGCTATCTTCCATAGCCAGTGGGACAGCTCAATTCATCTTTTATGCAGTTTTGCATTTGAGACGATGCAGCCCTGTTCACTCCTTGCAATAAACAAGTTACAGCCCCCAAAAAATCTCTCTTACTGGAGTGTTTTGATTTTTTTCCCCACAGTTGAAAAAATTTCTCATGTTGTGCAACAATTATATTTGGTGTGGAAAATGAAAGAGTGAGAGGTTCCCAGAATAACCAACACCAAGATTTCAATGTATAACATCTTAATAACATTCTATATAGCAATGCACTTAACATCTATAATGCTGTTTTTTACATTGGCAAAGGATGCAAAGAATAATGATAAGGATTTCTACAGGTACATTGGCCAGAAAAAGAAACTGGTACATATGGAGGTCTTCTGTTAGATTCTGAGATTAACTCAGTTGGTTAAAACTTGATAGTAATAACTCCAAGGTCACAGGTTCATTAATCCCCTGTACAGACCATTCAATTAAGAGTTGAACTCAGTGATCCTTGTGGGTCCCTTCCAGCTCAGAATATTCTGTGATTCTGTAATACTCAGATGTTACATAGGAGAATGTGAGGCAGCAGCTCATGAATTCGTCAGGAAAGAAGCTCCAATAGGGATAAACTAATGCTTTGTGACATTGTATTTTTAATTTTGTAAAAAAAATAGAAGTTCCATCTGAGCTGCTTGACTCACTATCAGCTAGAGATAATACACAGAAATGGGCACCTGTAGAGTTCTGTTCATTAAACCTTGCAATAGTATTCAAAAATAGAACAGATAATTTTTACCTTCTCCCCACCGCCTACAAAGAGAAGACAGATTAGGCATTTAAAACATGTCTGTAAATAGACAGAGATGAATACTACCTCCAATTTGCCACTAAGTCTGTCTTTCCTAAGTAAAACAGTACAATTTTCTGTATTACAATTTTTCTACGTTGTCTAGATAAAAAATATGTTTTTTTGGAGAATGGTTATGTTTATGCTTGCCACTAGCAAGCACCTCTCTCAACAGCACTGTAATATAGTTAATGCATTTATTAGCAAAAAAGCTTAAAAATTGCTAAGCATCAATCACAATATTTAAAACAGTAACTTCATTAGGTAATAGGCAGTTGCATAGGAAATCCTGCTTACAAAATCAGAAATTTAATTGTGGGGGGACAGCAGCTGTCTCAATAAAGTTTTTTGTATCTGTAACTCAGTGTTTCCAAACTTTTGCACAGAGCACTCTTGGATAGACTACTAGCAAATACATATTTGAATAGACCCCTTCTTACTTATATTCCTATTGTAATGACCTGGAAACTTATTTTGATTTCTTCTGCTTCAAGTTTCTTTCTTCTGGCATTTCTCTCTCTTCTGTAGAAACATTATATTTCCTATCATTCACTTTTCTTTGTCCTTTTTCTTGAGCCTTCCCTCCCCATACTGCCACGGAAAATTTGAATTAACACCTTCATGCCACAAAGTCACCAGCGTAGCTTGCATGGTGACTTCAGTGTGCATGTAATTTCCTTCACTGATTTCCATAGATGCATCCCCATCATAGCAACAAGAGCAAGATGACAGTGAAACCCGCTTTTATAGTGCCAGTCATAGTCAGGTAAGTTCCCCACACAAGAAGGCTCAGTCCCGAAGTAAAAAAAAATGCCCAGATTTCTGGGGAAGTTGTCTGACAAAAGGCTTTCTAAGCTTCCCCGTAAAAGAAGGCAAAATTTGCAATAAAACCTTGGAATTCAAACTAATGGGAATGGATATGCTGAAAAGCTTCACATTTATAGCAGGTAAAACAAATCTTTATTCTATATATGGAGAAGTATTATGGAAAGTATTATTGCCTGTAGGTAAAGTCATTGCTCTGACTAGACAAAACTGTCCCTTTTTAAACCACTGCCTCTCATTTTGAAGAAACATCATATAAGATACCCTTGCATGCAGTGAATTTGTTTGGATTCGGTAAGGTTAGTGCTTGAACTCCATGTGGAATAAGGAACATGCATCAACCCTGTTTGCCATGGAAATAAGATAATTTCTTAGCAATTTAATTTAAACATTCCTCTCTTCTCCCCATATTGTGAAAGATGCTGCAAGATGAAAATCAGAAGCAGCTCAGCAGACATTCCTTTTGGCTTGCTGACTTGGTATTACCTTCCAAATCCATGCAAATTGTTAACTCACAAAACAGTATTCAAGATACTTATTTGTAAGAGATAAGACATACCAGATATGTACAAGCTCTTAGTTTCTGAAGAAACTGGAAAGACCCAGCAAATCATTTCCCCCAAAGATCTGAGTCTTTATCATTTTTCACTGGAATACTAGTGAAGGTCAAACTTGAAAGGAACAGTTAATTTGTCTGAGATTATAAAGTTAAGTGTATTTTCTACCTTTTTCTATCACAGTGACACAGCAAAAATATTCCCAACATGAAACCTTCTGCCAGATTCTGGATGAGTATGAAATGTTCTGTCTCTCTGACAAAACTCGTGAATCTTTGCCTGGGCAAATCAAGCCTCACACAGCTATACGGGGGAAGGGGGGAGGAACCCAAACAAACAAAACCACAAAAACCTGCAACCAATTACATGGAATAAAAAATTCTGTGTCCCGCTGGGGTGATCCCCCAAATCAGCTTGAAATTGGACTTGAGAATGCTCATCTCATATTTTGCCATCTGTAGGTCATGTAGTCTATTTACTCTATGAGGAAAGTTTCAGTAATTTTGAGAAGATGGTGTCTCAAACTCTGGTTTTGAATATGCTTTATAGTAGTAACAGCAATCCAAAAATCATACAGGTAAAGTTTAACTTATGCCTTTGAAAGCCTCACAGCTCTTAATAATACTGCATTCTCAAGAGACAATTCTTTCTGGTATTTCCTGTGAAATAGGTAACTTGTTCAACCCACCCCAAATCCAAGAAACCTTCTTGACTGGTTCCCTACATGTGGAAAAAGCCCAAATAGTCACCATCAGGAATAATACAGATTAAATAGATATTTCTGATCCCTGGAGGAGAATATATTGTAACTCTTCAACTGATAATTTATATTGCCCATATAGCCATGTAAATCTCATAAAATAAATTACAGATCATATTTTTTAAAACATACAGTTTTCCCATATGGAGACAGATATACGTACAGACATTTGTATGCTCAAAGTGGACCCAAACAAAAATAATATTATAAAATAATGTTAAACTTTGATTGATTTCAGAATATAGTGCTGCATCCAATTGTTAATATGCTTAATAGATGTGTATTTACTAAGGGGAAAATTCAAAGCTCTCCTTCACTGGCATCTCTTTTACTTATGACAGATTTTCATATTTCATTTGTTATTATCTACTGACCTGGTTTTCCGTGCATGCCATAACCATTTTAATTGATCTCCTCATTGCCCAAAGCATAGCATTGTAATTCTACAATCTGCTATTCACTTTGTATAAAAAAATTCCTTAACTCCTCAGGGAGTTATTGAACAGCATATATGGCAGCCTGATCACAAAGTTCCTTTACATTTTTAATCCTTTGGTTGTAAAGTGTTGCTTTTCCTTACACCAGAATGAAATTTCATAATTCTGGAGTCAAGACCTCATCATTGCTAATGTTCTTTTGGGAACACCATAATGGACTTTGGCATAATGACACAAAAAATAGTGTCACATGGAAAATGCAGAGAATATAACGAAAGTGCACAGGGAGATCTAAGGCTGTGAATTAAATCTCAGGACTATTTTCCCTTATAACAGTCTTGCAGCAGACTGACCCCATGGAAATGATAAAACATTGGGAGTTCTGATTGATTATGACAGATTATTGACTTTCAGTAGGTGTGGGCACCTTTTGATCTTTTTTGATCAGAGGTTTAGGTAATATGTGTGAGTTAAATGTTAGTACAATTTGTTGTCTTTATAGTAGTTATGTTTGCTTGGTTTTCTTTACTTTGGTGATGTACTCAGAAATTGTCTTATTGCAAACTACTGAGGTAAGGTAAAGATATGAACTGACTAATAAGGAAACTACACAATGTGAAGAGTGAAAGAGTCTTCACTAATTTGTTGTTTTATACTCTCTGATGTGGATAATTGTACTGGTATGTTCAATATAGACATACATCTTAAGACTGATAAATCTTGAAGTTTAACAGACCAAGTCAAAACTGGTGACATATCACAGCAGCACATGTCAAATTGTCACCAGCTGGCTTGGTATTATCAGGAAATATTCTTCAAAAATTATATTGATTACTTATGACCTAGCAATTAAAGGACTTATTTGTCTTTTCTCATACTTTCTATTAAATTATTAACCATTCTAAATGATTTCTGTTTTATGTCTGGAACAGATGTTGCACAGTTTTTGTTTGGGTTCATGTCTAAATATTCAGAAACTGGCAGTCTTGAAAATTTGAATGTACTTTTTAATATGCCAGAAACCTTTAGAAAAGGCAACACAGAACAAGTTAATAACATTTCCATGTAAAATTTTACAGCAGTTCCTGTTCTCTATCTGGGCTGAAAAAACCCCAACCTGATGGAATTTCCAATCATTAGTCCCATCTTCCAAACTGCTGGGATAGCTGAGACACATGTATGCCATGTATCCCATCCTCAGATCTGTTGTGAGTTTGAGGAGGAATGTGTGAATACTTTCTTGATGCACCTGAGTCACTTTAGCCATTTTTATTCAAAGTCCATGCTAATCTCTGATCTTTAGCTACCGCCAGCAGGAAATGTGAAACCAGAGCATGGGTCAAGTGTGGGAAAGTGTTCATTCCCCTACACGCCTGAGGCTTTCAGTTATAATACTCAAAAATTATGTTATTTTCCTTGTGACTGATTTAGGACTAATGCAATGCTTTTTTTAATGACAGCAGTCTAAGACAAATTATTTTTATTTTGGTCATAGCTCAAGTCCAGGTTAAGCTTCAAAAGCAGAGCAAACCCTATCAAGTGGCAAGACAGTATGAAATATAATTAGAATTACTGGTTGCCTGTACTCAAGAAAAGACTTACACCAAAATTATGCAATTATTTTACTTTTGAAGAGCTTGTCTGGTGAATTTACTTTCCAATTTAAACCAAGAATATAATAAGTGTTCTAAAACACTCTGTCAAATAGCAGAACACAATTTGCTAAAAGAATTTCATCGAACCTTGCTCTGTGTCTTTATGCCTACAGAGACTAGGGGTCTTACAGGGTATTTTGCATTTCTTTCTCTCCAAACTACTGAGTCCTCAAGATAGGAAGCTCCCTTACATATTTTCTGCACAATCACACTATTGTCCCCAAGAGCACATTAATTCTTAGATAACTGTTTTCTCATGTCATTATTCTGATGTCGTGCAACCTTTTTGCTGTTGTAGTTTGGATGAGAGCTTGAGGAAAGGTATTTTGTCTCATGAAACTGCTGATACTCCTTATTACTGAGGGGCATGAATGCTTACCAACCACCACAACGCTCCTGTGAAGTATCCTGGCCTCATCTCAGTTTACCAGTGGAGTAAACTTGCAGAGGGAAAGAGGTTAAACACAGGTCATCATTGGTGCCAGGATGGGCAACCAAACCCCAAAAATTCTGACCCTTAGGTGCTCGGTTATCTGGGTCCAAATGAGTAATAGTGGGTATATCAGTTAATACTTGAGGCTATTACAGTTGCAAATGCCAAAGTCAGTTTTATGATGGGTCATTGTTAATTTATTTGGGCAGTCCCAAGTTACCATGGGTAATTTTCTGACCTTTTTTTGTTGTTGTTGTTGCTTGGTATGTTTGTTTGTTTGTTTGTTGCTTGGGTTTTGTTTTTTCAATCTGCCTGTTGCACTTTCTGTATTAGAGACATCTGTATTTACAAGAAAAATAGCGGGCACTGACTTTTTGAAGCTAGAAGGAATACTGATGCAGTATCTCAGTGTACTATAAAAAAATGATGATTTCAGAGTTGCATGAGAATAATACATTCAGAACCTTTGCCTTAATAGAAGGAGATAGAGAGTTATTAGTTTTGAAAACACAAAACAAAAATTCCACTACACGTATTAGGCAATGCACAACATGATCCAATATTCAATACATCTCTTAGAATAATAAACTCTGTATTTTAATGTTGTTCAGCATTCCTTGTACGTATTGTTTTTATTGGTCTGGATTTCTAATTTTTCCTTGTGTGTACTTCGAAGTAGAAATTCATATCTGAGACTTCTTAAGGCCCAGTTAGAATAAATGAATCAAATAAAAATGAATGTTGTCAAATGCTTCTCACTGTACTGGCACCATAGTAACCATGGTCTTACTTTTAATTATACTAATGTAAATGTGCTCAATTAACCAATAAACATTTTTCTTTTCATAGCCACCTTGGCAAAAACAATCTACAAGTTCAAAAGCTTGGGTTCATGTTGCATTCCTACTACCTTTGATTTTCTTTCTTGCAGTAAAAGTTTTTCAGTCTGCAGTAAGCTTTCAGCAGTTCAGATTGTACCGTCAGTGGAAAACTGCATGAGTTCACAGAGACTGACTGACTGTTAAGTCATGACTGGAGTTAAGACAGCCTGTGAATGACATGGCAGGGGAGTCACCTCATTTGCCCTTCCTGTATCAGAAGGTCAGCATCCATTACATATTGGATCTTCAGACCTCACAGAAATAAGCATCAATAGAAACCTTGGCATCAAATATGCAAATAAAATTTATAATATCCCATACGCAAAACCAAAAAAAAAAAAAAAAAAAAAAAAA
>VXBX01007067.1:171002-189876 GCA_013400415.1 Scytalopus superciliaris | reverse complement strand
AAAAAAAAAAAAAACATTGTATTTAACTAAACTACACTAAACTACATTTAGTGTGAGAGGAAAGAAGGGTTAGAATTAAAAGAAGACAGAGGGAAAGAATATTTTCCCTGTGCTAGGTATGTCTCCCAGATACTGCTGCAGTCATATTATTGAACTAGATATATTAATGTTTTTCTCTCTCTCAAAACTTGCTAAAATTCAGTGTTCATTTTGTAAAAGTTTTGGGTTTATTTAAGTGTCAGATTCTCATGTATCCTCTGCAAGGATCAATAGTCACAATCCTTTCCATGTGAAAGACCTGAAGCAAGTAAGTTGTTCTTCACAGCTCAGGATGCAACATGGCACAGTAATAAAACCTGCCATATTGACACAAGTACAATATAAAGAAAAATAAGATATAAAATATTGCACTGAATATTTGGAGCAATCCCTATGGGTCTCTGAAAGGGTACATGCTACTTAAAGAGAAAGTGAGAAACAGTGTGAAAAAACATGAAGAAACAAAATATGTTAAAACCTGAGTCACAATAAAAGTTATTTTCTTCATGTTTACTTTGTAGAAGAAAAACTTACAGATTGTATTCTTCTATGTCCTTAAAAATAGAACAGAATGTTCTTTCACAAGGCATTATTTTTCTCTGTTGGATGTCTAGATTTAAACTGAGTATCAGACATGTTTTTCTAACTCCTTATTGTATAGATTTATCATTTCAAAGCGGAAAGAAAGTCAAAATAATAGTATCAATCCTAGACCTCAGTGAAAAACGACATACCAGCTCCAAGAAACCTTGCTGCATGATAGTTAGCCCATTTGTCTGAGGGATGAGTGAAGTGGGCTGATGATCTTCAGAGAAATGTGTCCTCTGAAGGTCTCCCTTTGGAGGGTGTTTAACCATTGAGCTGACAGCAGGATGAAGCAGCATTACCTACTATGCTCTGTGCAGAGCCATGGGCAGCATCCTGGCCAGGCACCTTGCACCCTGGGATATGGTTGGGCCTTTGGAATTCAGTTCTTATGCCTCAGCTTTCTTAGCCACGTTTCTGTTTCCTGCTGCAGTTAATGCTTTGTCTTTAGTCGTTATATAGTTGAGGTAGGATGGCCGGTGGCTGTGGCCGAGTGGGTAAAGCCGCCACCCCTGGATCCGTGCTCCTTCTTGGAAGGACGCCGGTTCGAGTCCTGCGGGTCTCGCTCTGCCAACTTCGTCCGGGCTTGCCCCAGCCAAGGCTTAGAGTGTCCCAGGGCTAAAGGGGGTGGGGCCAGTTCCGCGCACGCTGAGCTCCACGTAATAAATCCATTCGCGCAGGCATAAAAAAGCATCGTCGTTCGCGACGGCTAGCCACACACACAGTTGAGGTAGGATATGCCCTGCATAGTACTGGTGGTCATGACTGAAATATAAAGGTGTGGGTGTGAGTGCAGGGATGAGGGAGACAAGCAGGGGATCTGTGGAAAGAGATGCCCTTTACGTGTTTCCTGTCATTCAGTACTCCTGATTCTGGGAATGTGGTATATTTGAAAGTACATCAGAGCACATCAAGCAGCCATAAGCTAATTACACAGATGGACCTGGACTAATTCTGAATGGAGCTCATGTGTGGTCTCTGCTTATATGAGCTTCAACCAGGACACATGAAAAGTGAGCTAATTGCAGTTAGTTTAAGTGTTTCTTGTGCCACCCCTGGGTTTCTGCAGATCCCGTTACCAACAGTGTGTGAGCTGCCTGGTCAGCTGAATCAGATCCAGCTGAGGTGAAAAGGGCCAAGGCCCTCTGAAGAAGTATAACTTAGGAATCAACACTATATATTTCCCCAATGTAGTGGACAAGTTTTCTATGACCTAAGCTTGCATCTCACAGATTCACTGGATTCTCCAATGTTCATCCAGTCATCTCTCTGCAGAGACTTCCTGTTTATGTGGTAATGGATAACAGCTACCCCTTTATACTGGTATGGCAATGGCCCACTAATTTCTAGGCTGTGAGCCACCTCCATTGACAGCCATGAAACTGGGGTCACCTCTGCATTTTCCTAGCCTGAACCAGAATAAGACTAGTGACAAGAAGCAACCAACTCAGATTTTTATTTAAAATACTTAGAGATTCCCTTGCTACATTTATTTTTTAATAAGACAGATTTATTTCAAGTTCAGCATTGTAAAGGGTACTCAAATCAAAAATCCACTTTGTAGCTGCTGAGTTCATTAATATCACTGATAACAGCAGAATCCTCTTCTTAAATTCACTGTGAACCTAATTCAATTTTTTCTTGCTTGCATATGTTCAAAGCATGGTTTGTTTGAAGCAAGATCAGTAGCAATCAATCCAAGTCTGTATTTGTTTTAATTGATTTGTCCATACAGTCCTTACACATCCAGAAGACTGTCCTCTCCACCAGTGTTTCTCTTTTCCAAAATGGTACAGATTTGATACTATGAAGATCTTTGCATCTTCCTATGCATCAGCCACATTTCCAGGAAGGATTAATTTAAGCTGTACACTAAAGCAGAGTTAGTGGTGCTGTGCTATCTTCCCAGAAACACCATCACAATGGTACTTCCAGGAATAATATTACAAAAGCATGGCTACAACCAGCTGTTCAGTAAAGACCCAGGTCTAGATTCAGTCTCTTCTCTAATTGAGGGAAAACTCTCAGAACAGTGGAGCCTTGCTGAGCATCCAGCACTCAAGTAACACACATCTGCCAGCTTCCAGTGCTCTAACAGGTCCTGCTCTGTTCTCCAGCTCTGTCTATGCCCTGCTAGAAATCCCTATCTTCTCTTCCCAAAAACCAAACCTCTGCCTCCTCTAGGTCTTGGGGTGTCTGGGAAGAAAGGGAAAAGCTTTTCATCCAGTCCCAGTTGCATCCACAGCAAAGCCAGGGGTAGGCTCAATGGTATAAGTCAACAAGTCTATGGACTGGGAGAAGGCTGTATGGCTGTGGGGCTGATTCACTTTATGTGAAATCCCGTGCTAGTGGAGGAGATGGGAATCTAAGCTTCTCATGGCAGCTCAGATCTGACTTGATAGAAATTTCAGATATTTCTGTCATACATATTTGCCAACTGTGTCATCTAGTGTTTTCCATGAGGAAAACAAGACAGTCCATGGAAGAACCTGCTTCATCTGTACAACAGTCAGTGTCTAAGGCAGATTTCACTGTGCAGCTTTCTTTAATGCAAAAGTGTATAGTTTATTATTGGTCATTAGTAAACACATCTGTACTGCTTTAAAATGTATATTTCTGTGTTTCTATTAGATTATCATATATCAAAATATTTTATTAGATTACCTAACAAATTATATTGGCAGCCACTTGTATGCAGTTGCTCAGGTTGCAGAACGTGCTGTATCAAATCCCATGGCACTTCATTCTGTTTTCCCTAAAAATGTCTCCTTTTACATCACTTTAGATGTAAAGTAAATATTCAGGACCGTGCAATACAAATGTGTACGTAATGTCAAAATTCACTTACAGCCGTATCATCATAACTTGGTGATTTGCATGCTTGTGGAAATGAGTGAAAAATAGTTTATTGAAATGGCAGATGAAGTACTCATCAAAATAACACCAGTAATTTTCACACTTCAGTTATTAATACTAATGGAGAAAGTCACTCTGGAGTGACTCCCATGCAAGATAATCAGCTTGAACCAGGCTGAACCAATTTGGAACAAACAAGATATTCCCCCACTCCTCCGATCATGAATTTATCTGCTCTTTCCCCAGACAAAATAAATTAACAACTAAACTGTGCACAGCCTATGTAGGTCACACAGTTGATGTACTACCTACTGCAGCCTCCTGCAAGAATTCATTTGTTACTACTGAGCAGCTGTGACAATCCCCCTGCACTGGAGTCATCTGTCTAGAATGTAACATGGAAAATGCTGGCTGCTTCTTTCCAGCAAAAGGCAAAAATCAGATGAACAGGTGTCTCTCATATCCCTGAGATCCAGCTCAGTGTTCCGAGCTGCTGTTTCAGGGCCCAGCTGCAGCACTTGCTTCAGATATGCTGGGGCATAACAAAGCGTGCTGTCATTATCGTTTCTCTGGCAGTGTGGGTGTAAATAATGTGCCCACATTAGTGAAGCTCATGGAATCTCCATGGAAACATTTAATCATTGACATTTAAGCTCCTTGTGCAGATAAGGGAAGTAGCTGACTCCTGACCTATTACTAATGGTTTATCAAGGTAGGAAGCAAGATTTTTTTCCTTGACCTGGCTAGAAATGATACAGTGACAGTAAATGCTATTTTATCTTTTCTCTCTTTCCTCTCCTAGGCATAACTTGCTGTTCTACAATTGGATTTTTTTTCTTGACCTTTTCTTGTTTATAACACATTGAGACAATGTGGGATAGGACTGACTAAGGAAATGCTGACCTCCCAGCCCACCCTGTAAAGTAGCATAGCTAACTTATTTTAGATTGTAAAAAAAAACGTAAGTCCAGCAAAGCTCTCAGATCATGCGAGGGAGATCAGAAGGCCCCTATGGGAAGTTATTTTAAAGTGCCATTGCATTTCCCACAGCATCTGAAGCATACACACTCCCCCTCCTCTGATCCACTCAAACAGTTTCATTAGAGCTTCTAATTGGAGCTTAGGACACATTGTTCTCTTGTTCCCCTAACATGTAATGAACTCAACCTCCAATTGTCCCAGGCAAGACAGGAATAGACTTTCTCTAGTCCTTGCTAAATGGTCACTGCATGCTGCATTTGGAGTACTGTTGCCTCATCCCAAGCACAACCTATTTGTGCCAGAAACCAGGACGTGCCAGGAATTGAGACTGGTCTAAATTTTTCACCAGTCAGCAGCTCTACCAAACTCCTCATTCCCGGCCCCCAGGGCACACTGAGTGCACAAAACACCATCCCTTGTCTGCAGCAGCTCCCTGTCAAGCTTTTTCACTCAGAGCAGCCCAAGTCCACCATCAACCAGAGACACCCCCTCTGGTTTTGAAGTGACGGCCAACCCTTAAAACAAGTATTGCAGTGTGCTGATTTCATTTTGAACTGACAAACATCTCCAGTAGTGTCCTAATAGTCTGAGACCCAGTCTTCCCTGCCCACCCTGTTTCCATTGAGACAATGGCATTCTGATGGCAAATTCATGTGATCAGCTGCCCTCCATCCAGCTGTTAATCAGTCACAGTTTCAGTCACAGTTTTCTGTCTGATTTTTTTGCTGGCTCTGGCTTTGAGTTGTGCTTCATTGCAAAATGTGGTTTGGGTTAAAACAAAACTCTTGAGTATCTGGCTTGTCTTGCAGGAAAAAAAAAACCAAAACCACACATCCTTCTTTTACTAGTTTTATTTCAGAATAATTTACAGTATTTATTCTCACTATGATAACAATATATAACTCCTGTCACACCTAGCATGAAAGACTGGCTGCAGAAAAGATATGATGTCTTACATCACTACATCATACTCTACCGCATTTACCACCTTTGCTATTTTCATTGCATTTATTCATGCATATGGTGGGGTACAGATTTTTCTGCTTTCAGACTTTCTTATTACTAAATTGTAGGCTTAGAGTCTCTTTAAGCAGTCTAAGCTTAGTGTTTAGAACAACACGGTGTCAGTTTAAGTTCCTACAGGAACCATAGACACATAGATAGGATGCTTTCCTGCATCTGCTGTAGATCTATCTCCTAATCTTGGAGCAAGACAATTTTTTGTTTTGTGTTTTGCCATTTTGTGTTTCTGTTGTAGAAGAAATGTAACATAAAAATAATTGGGATTTTTATGTAGAAAATATTATTCATTAGAGGGACTAATATTATATTATCAGAAACTAATAGCTGTGCTTCCTACCTCTGGAAATTGATAGTGGAAGTAGGTGCTGCACTAACTTGCACTGATACTGTAGTTGATACAAGACCTAACAAGCCTGAGGGGAAAATGAAAGATTTCATCCTCTTCTAGCATACATCCATTAAATTATATTAATGCATACCTGCTATGGATGGTATTCTTTTTAGTTCATGCTTTTAGAATTCATAACCCAAGCAAGCATTTATTGTAAAACTTTGGTTATTAACATAACACTAGGGGCTTTTAAACACTTAGAATAGGCTGCTTTACCCATATAAGAGGTGTATAAACACCACTGAAGAAGTGGCCCTACTGGCTGTCAAAAGATGAAAACATACCATCATGTTGATTAGCTGAATTTGAGTATTTAGAGTAGGATACGCACATATTTTTATGTTGAAGGTCCTGACTTGAAATGCAATCAGCCAGTGTCACTCACATGCCACTTCCCTCAGATTTTATACCTCATGGATCTAAGAGATTTGATTTCTGATCTTATTGCAGGAGGTTTCATTCAAAAGCACAATGTTTTAATATGAAACCCACATGCTCGTTCTGAGGTTCCTGTTCTCTTGCATTACTGAGATTGATTTTCAATTTTTATCTCATTAAGAGTGTATCCCTGGATTGTTGGCATTTTTTAATTGATTTATGCTTAATTGCTACACCTTAGAGTTTCCTTGAGGTCTGGAAACATAATCCAGTGTATTGAAATAATGTTCATTGGTTATGCCAGAGGCAAGAAATGAATTTATTATTTAACATTTATGTACCCTCTTTATCATCAGCGATACCCATTACATGGGAGGGCTGTTGGGATAGAAAGAAAAGGCTTAATAAATCAGCATCCTAGTACCTTAAATGCTGTACTCTGCATTAGGAATGGAGAATCAGCTCTGCTCCTGCTTCCAGCTGTTATTAATCCTGACATGTTCAGAGGTTTTTGGCACACACTGTTTTAACCTCCTGAAGTTTAAACACGTTTAACATTCTCCCCTCCCCCCATTCCCCATAATGACTGTAGTGTGTGAATTTGTTTTATCTCGGTAATCATATCCTTCTCCCCCTGAGAACAAACTCAGCCCAGCACCCTGGATACAGGCGTAGGAAGAGCAGGCTTATCTGTTTGTACAGAATGTGCCATTGCCTGTTACCATAGAGCTAATGCTACTTAATATCACTTAAATAATGATTTATATTGCAAAATATAACTTATGCTGTTGTGACCTGATAAGACTAACTGTCATTGATTTGCAATATGACCAATCGGTGCTTAAAAACAGATTCTGGAGAGAGAGAAAAAAAAAAAAAAAGGAAACACTGTCATAATAACATAAATCAGTCGCTGGTCTTGACAGTAAGTACCTAAGTTTATGAGGATTTCAAAAACACTCATTAGGTACCAGATTGTGTTTTTTCCTGCCTGCATCCTTCCCTGTGGAGCCTCAGCTGTCAAATTACTTTTGTATGTTAGCTAGGCAAACTCAATCCTAAATCTCTTCCCATGTTCACTTTCGTTATAAGACTATACAAAATTTGGAGTCAGGATACGTGTCAGATAAATGGGTTCTAATGGGACTTACTCACTTTGGAGAGATATACTTGAGGAAAGCCTTAAAATGCTGCTCACAAGGCTATAGATCACAAACTTGTGAGCTTGGACCAGAACGTTGCCTCTGTTAATTGCAGAGGGACAATGACTGTGAATAAGATTTACAATTACTTAGGCTTGCCAGATCTGCAGCCTTGGAAAAGGCTCCGCATAAGAGCAGCGACAGCCAGTGACCTTTTGCTTCCTCTTGACAGACTGTGGTTATATCACTATGGAACAATAATTTTGTTTGTGACAGGAATTGCTCAAAGGAACAATGAGGAATATCTGGATACCAAAATGAAGAAGAAAAGAAGGAAAAGAAAGAAGAAAGAACGAGAGAGAGAGAAAGAATGAGAGAGAAAGAAAGAAAGAAAGAAAGAAAGAAAGAAAGAAAGAAAGAAAGAAAGAAAGAAAGAAAGAAGGAAAGAAAGAAAGAAAAAAGGCAATTACTGCCACAAAGTAACATAACTTTCTTCCTATAAAAAAAATAGAGGGTTAACCTGTACTAGAAAATCATTAGGCATGAAAAGGAGTAGCAGTTCTGAGGAGCAATCTCAGTTTCTAAAAGTGAGAATATCGGTATAACATTCAGGAATTCACTCATATCAGGCCATTTAAAATGTATTTTACAAACTAGTGTGGCATAACTATAGCGAGATAATGCTCACACACAACAGATAAAGTCCAAAGGGGTGGCACCACAGGGATAGGACACATGGCAACAGGGAGGAAAACACACTGGCATCAGTAGAAAAAACTGAACTAAAGGTTTGTCTTTTAAATCTCACATTCTCTGATATCTGGATGCTGCAAAATGAAGCGTTTCCATTCAGCAAAGTCAAAACAATCTCCCCAAGATAGTTGTCTGTACCCTTGTATCTAAGAGTGTGGCAGGACTTCCTCTGCTCTACAGGAAGGAGGAGATGCTTCCTTGCTCCTACTCCTGTTTCTTAACACCTATTAAAGATCATCTGAGCAGTAGAAATTGGAAATTTAACATTAATTTCCCTTTTGAGTAAATGAGATTTGTATTCCTTTCAGGTGATTGGGATGACTTCAAAGGTGGCTAAACATTAAAATAGAAAATAAATCACTAAATAGGTTAAAATAGTTGTGTTTAAGAGGGGAGGAGCTCACGGGGGTTGGAATTTGACCCTTAGCCCTTTAGGTCTATAAAGCCCCCTGCTTAGGCATATAGGGTTTCCCTGACATAAACATGGTGTAACACAGAAGTGCATTAGGCCTTTGGCATTTTGATATTTACCAGGTGTGCCTGGATAACGGGTAATTTAGCTTTTGCAGCAAACCAGCTCTACTGGCCTGATTTCATTTTTCTGAGCAGCAGTTGCTGGTCAGTCTATTTGGCTGGTATGTTCCTTAACGTTTGCTTGACTTCAACAGCATTAGCTGGAGTGAACTGGAGTAAAGAGAGTGGGTAGGATCAGACTCACTTGCACTGTAAAATCTGCATCTAAAGGGCATCACGTCAATCACATCTGGTACAATTCTGGTGATATTCTACAAGGAAGAGAAAGGATATTTATAGGAGTAAGGTAGGGACACACTTGATTATGCTGTTAGCAGCTGGCTTTTAGTTAAAAATTAGGGGGAAAGGAAAATGCCATTAACCAAAGGTAAACTTTATTAAGTTTTTTATTACTTAAAATGGAGATTTGACAGTTGTTACTGTAAGGGCATTTCTATATCCAATAGATGTAGGCCTAGATACAGGATTAAAGTAATGCTTCCAAAACAATGCCTTGTCAAATATATCAGTAATATTTTTCCATGAGTTTTTTATAAAATATAGAATTATGTGGGTTGTGTTAAAAAATGGGAAACAAATGGCATCAATAACTTAAATATCATAATTATGCTGGTGGTTTGAGAACTACACTAAGCAGTTCAATATAATACTGTAGAAAACATCTAAAAGACAATGCTCATTCTATATGGTTATTGACACCATGTGTGTGTGGTGTAATGCAATACACTTCTTAATACACTCCATTCTAGACAGCAGATAGCCAGAAATTTTACCAATTTCCAACATAACTTTTGCTCTATGTAAAACTAAACTTAAACTAGAAAAAAAGGGAGTAATTTTCTGGGCTGTACTTAATAGAGTTGTAAGTTATTTTTGTTGACAGGGTGCCCAGAATCTGCCATTAAAATCAAGAAACCCTTTTAACAGGTGCTATAAAAAGTTCATTTGAAGTAACTTCTGTTCAAAATGTCTTATCAACTGAGTTGACCTTACAGGTTAAGAGGAGTGCTCACATGACACAAGTACTTACATGGCTGGAAAAAAGAGGAATAAATTGATGAGCCTGATAAAGAATCTCCATGTACTTTCTGTTCCATACACACACTTTAGAATCTTTTATTCTCATTTTTCCTTATTAAAAGATCTGGCTTTTCACGCTTTCGTGAAGCCGTTTCCATTTGTGGTAGTATCTAATAATGATGTTGTCCCCAGTCAACATGGGTGTGAATAACGACTGGAAAGGCAGGATATCTGTGTAACTGCAAGCATGAGTGTTGCATGAGAAAAACATCTTCTGTTGAGGACAAATGAGCTATGAGTCACTTCACCTTTGCTTGCCTAGGCTCTTCAACCTGTCAAGTGATTTGTGATGTTCCTGAAGATATATTGCAGTAAAAGCTCTTCGCAGAAGTTGGAACCAGAGCCTGAGAGGAACTTTGGATGGAATTCAGTACGAAATATTATGAGTATTTTCTACCTGTTTTTTCCTGGATTTTGTTCCTTTTCTTTCTGGGCTAGAAACTTGTTTGGGTTCTAGCTAGCATTTGTGATCTCTGTTATCCTATGGGGGTTTTTGTTTCCAAAGTTTGAATGAGTTCAAGAAGTTAGATTATGAATTAGTGGTTTTTTCTTTCATCTTCTCAGCTCAGACAAGGAGTGTTATGATCACTTGAACATCTGTGCTGTGATTTCCTGCTGTGATTTCCCTTATTGGTTCCTGTTTACATTTTCAGTGCATTTCAAGTTCCCAATGCAGTTCTTGCCTTCTGCATGGCAGCTGTTAGCTATGAAAGCTGCTTGCTGTGTGTCCTGAATCTTCCTGTCCAGTCCTATTATTTGTTTGAATTGCCAGCACAAAATATTACATGGTAACTCTGCTTTTTAAGGTTACAATTATCTGAAAGCACTGTCTACGTAGTTGCTGCATAGTTGCTATTTCATGATACACATTTGTTTAAATGAAAATCCTGTATTGTCACAATGGCTTTCCTGTGTTTTCTTGAGGACAAATAGTCCAAGGTTAAACATAATAATTATGTACTTACCTGTCTTAAGCCAATCTATGTGAATAAAATTTGTCTTTGAGGATATAATTTGCAAAGACAGGAGCATGTGGAACTGTTGAGAATAGTCTGTTTAAATTACAGGACAGACTGGGCTGAGTATGCAATGCCCAAGAATAGGCCTAATCATCCCAAATTGATGATCATGCCTGGAGTATTCAGACAACTGTGAAAACTTGCATAGTACCTATTCAGGGATGCTCCTGTCTAACGTAGTGGCCAAAGGAAGAGCTACACCTACATCCAGCATGTGACACATGAACAGTGTTGCAATTGTTAGATCAATTCTTTTTTAAAAAACTATAATTTTAGATACCAAGATAACACTGTGCTATTTTTTCCCCCTGAACAATAAAGGACATATTTTGTCAAGTATTTTGAACATGTTGATTTCTAGTGTCCTATCTAAATTGCATGGGAAAGTTAGATATATATGGTAGTACTGAGACATAAATTCTTCTACAAACATAATGACTTATCAGGCTCTTCATCCCTAGAGCAATTTAAAATTATGTCTGTTAAAATTTACAACCTGTGGAAAAGAGGTAGCACCAGAAAAAATGAATTACTCTTGTGATACTGCTTTGCTAGTTTTGAATCAGAACAACATTTGAATCAAAGGATCTTTTTGGTTGTTAGACGACAATCAATGTAAAAAGCATATTCAGTGTTTTAAATAACACCTAAAAAAAAAAAAATCAGTCAAAAAAACATCCTTATCCATTTGGTAAGCAGGACTGTAAGATAAAATGCATACATTGTTCCTGTTGGACATATATTTATGAGTCTTTTACTGCTTTCATCACTTTCAGTTTCTTTTAAATTTAAATAGCTCCTAGTCTTTCATATCAGAGACCTTATCTGAGGCACTCTTTACCATCATTATGTTTACACTAATAGTTCAAAGGTCTAATGGCAACTTTCGTCCAACACGGCAGACAAGAATAACAGACATAAACAGAGCCAGTAGGAGGCACCACAGCTCCACTTTTCATTGAGTCCAAAATAATCCATGGATTATTGGCCAACTGTTTTACTGGTGTGCGTTATACTGATGCAACTATACTTGAGGCTTGTCATCTTAAAATAATATGAAGTCTACATATTTTCAATATCCTTCTGGGTTTGGTAATTGCTTTGCAAGTGATTCTGGGAAATGACAGTGGAGGCAGAGAGAAAGCCTAAAGTTCAGCTTCTGATTTTCTTCTGTTCTCCCTTCTAACAGTCCCACAGACAAAGAAAACAAATGTGTTTGACAAGACTAGGACAGTCACTCCCTATAAATAACAACTGATTCAGGACCTAGCCATGCATCTATTTAAATCCCATAAAGACAATTTTCTTCTTCATCTGAATTTCAGCCCTAGAGTAATAATGCTCCTGAAATACCAATTATGCCACAGTTGGAGTCATCTAGATATTTCTTTATTTCATATACTTACTCCCTTTTTAAATCTAAACAACATGATTGAGAGATGTTCGCATTTTAATTCCCCAGAGGAGATGTTGCAACAATAGTTGTCATGCTGTTGTGCATGGCAACGTTACAAATTGAGAATTATAGCAACCTGTCCTTCCCAGGAGAATGTTTGAACCCACCTGAAGCCTGAAAAACTCCCAGTGATGTCATCCTCACAACAGTATGCATCATGCAATTTAAATGCAGCTGCAGTGAGATTTGATCACTAGTGAAGGGTACTTTTTAATATGATGGAGTACTCATCAGGTACATGCTTGTGATTATTTCATCCATAGTAATTTCCAGAATAACTCAGCATTTAACACATTGACCATCTTAAAAATACCTGTTGTCTTGCTCTCTGGAAAACCTGGCTTCAGACTGAAGCCTTATCACAAGTCTGTCCTAGATTACCCCATTACAGAGCTCTCCACTGGTACTGTGGACATGTAGGGCTTATCTGCAGTAAAATGTAGCAGCTTCTGAGGTAATTTAGGAAATTTAATTAATCCAGCTGCCATGTCACATATTTCCACATGAGCTAATATTCTCTTTTCTCAGCTAGTTTGGTTACCATTATGCAATGTGTTTAGAAAACAGCTCAATTTCCTTCACGTGCACTGTAGATGTACATTTAGACATCAACTCACTCAAAGCATTGACTGCAATCATTTTAGATCTGCTCTATAGGGGAGTACAGAGGAGAGGTAAATTGCCATGAGGTGTGCAAACCATAGTCACTCTGGAAAGGTACTACAATGTGCAGCATCAGCTGCAGTCCTCTGAACACCAATAGCTTTGCATCCACAGAGGGTTATTGTCATCAACAGCAATAACAACAAAAGAGTGAACTACTCAAACTAAAACATCATCTGCAAGAAGAGAATTGCTGGCTGCTCTCATTTCTCCTGCATATATTATACAGATGACCAAGACCTTCCTAGAATGTACCATGGGATACATACTCTGTATCTTTCTTTCATATTCTGAATAGTGCAGACAGTATTTGACGGTAACTTTTTCCATGTACTAACAAGGAATCTGTCTTAGCATATCTTGTTATGTTTCAGTTCTTCCCTTTTTTTTTTTTTTTTTTGTTAGGTTTTTTTTTAATGTTTGTATTTAAAAAGGCATTTTTAAAGGGAGTTTTGCCAAGACTTCCAGCTTGTTTCTCTTCAGATGGGCTGTTCAACAGCCAGGACCCAATTGCCATGATCCCTTCAGATTTGCAGGCCCCCAAGACTACTGTGCAACATGGAGTAAGAGAGCAGAAATCGTACATCTGCCTAATCTAGAGATTGATGTTATTGTACTTCTGCCTAATACAAAGGTCGCTGTTATCATTATGTTTCAGTTTCTGGTAATATATTCATGCAAAAATGGTAGCCATGAATGATTCTTATGAAACTGTTGGTCGAAAGGTCTCTTTTGAGGTCTCATAGTCTGCGGTCTTTGAGAAGGAAACGGGGAGCGGATGACACAGACTCCAGGGGTGCGGGGGAGAAAAAGGTTTTTTTATTGAAATCATGCCCAGCTTATATAGGATTGGTAGGGAAGGTTCTGGAACGGGGTGGAACTCAGGAGGGATTTAGGGAAAAAACTGGGAGGGGTTTGCAATACAAGGCAAGACCCTCCAAAACTGGGAATACAGGGGCAGGTATATCCCATATAAAGAAATACCATCCTGCTGCAGTCAGGGGCCAGTCAGGGATGGGTTACAGGCCATGAAGGATGGAAAATTCCAGCAGGGAGACACAGTGAGACAAAGGAAAAGACATTTAGCATGATAAAATCCTCAAACTGGGTACAGACTTTAAACTGCAAACAGTCCTTAAACATAGCAAGAGTCCATATAAACACAGCAAGCAGCTCTCAGAGCTCAGGCAGTCACAGATCTGTGCTGATTAAGCTGTCCTTCCACAGCCAGTCTCTCTCCTCTCCTCCAACAATAGTCTAACCTCCAACATCAGGAAGTCCTGGCTTTGTTTAGGCAAATTTTGGAAAAGAGAATTGAACTAGCTGATCTCCAGAGGTCCCTTCCAACTCCAACTGTTCTGTGATTCTGTGCAATAAAAAAAAAAAAAAAATTCCAGCAATTATTTCTGTAGGTCACACATTCTAGTCCCTGACCATCTTGAAGACCTACTATTTCACACTCTGGTTTTCACACCATGTTTTTTGAAATCAGAGAAACAAAACTGAACCCAGTATTAGAGAGGTAGCTTCATGACCAAGTAGAGGGGCCCACTCTTTATCTCCAGCCTGCAGACCATAATCCCCCTAATGAAACTTATTCAGAGTTTCCTTTATTTGCACTGAGAACATGTTCTGGGTTCATACTCACTTAAGAGTACACTCTACTGACCTTTCCAGCTGGAATTTCAGATCCTTTTCAGAAAGTCCGCTGGTCAGCTCATCACATGTCTGCCTATACCAATGAGTGGGAATTCTCATCCTGGTTGCACGCGTTTATACTTCTTGTTAAATTTCATGAGGTGTCTGTTGGCCCAGTTCTTAAATTTCACAAGGTCTCTAGGTTGAAACTGCTATTCATTGTGTTGATGACTGCCCCTAATCTGTGAATTTTGATGAGAATGATTTGTGTGTCACTATTCAGGTCACTGATGAGGACCATGAACAATGTGAACCCCAGTGCTGATGTACAGACTACAAGACTACTCTATTCATCACCCTCTTCCAGCCAGACATCACACCACTGATTACTGTCTTCCATGCCTGACAGTGCAGCCAGGTTTCTAGCAGACCATTTGTCCTGTTCACATCCCCTGAGCTTTCAAGCGAAAATACTGTGACATCCAAGTGTCAAAAGAATCATTGAAATCAATGTTCATCAAAATCACCACTCTCTCCTTATCCATATCACCAATTATTTTGCTACAGAAGGCCACCAGGTTGGTGGAACAAGAGTTGCCCTTGGTAAATCTGTGTTGACTGTTCCTAATTGCTTTCTTGTCCTTCAAAAGCTAGGAAATGGATTTCAAGAGAACATGCTTCATCATTTTCCCAACAGCCAAATGAAGGCTGACTGGCTTATGGCTCCTGGGTCCTCCACCTTGCCTTTTTTGAAAACAGGCATAGAGTTAGACCTTTTCCACTTAAGAGAGACTTGCCATGTTCACCACTTTTTTCACAGATGATGATAATAATATCACCATCACCCACAAACTCTGCCACCATCTTTATGTAATCCCATTATGTCCATAGATCACAAGGAGTTCAGCTTCTCTAAGGAGTCCCTAATGTATTGTTCCTTCCCTGCTTTTTGCACTCCCCCTTCTCAAATTCTGCTGGCAAACATGGAGGTCTGGGAGAAGGCTTTGCTTACCAATATAAGCAGGCATTCAGTGTTCCAGTATATTCAACAGATATGTTCCTTTTTGTCCGGTCTAGTCATCAAGGAATACATACTTTTTCCTGAGTTTTGTTTTGCAAATATTGTGACTGTAAAGATCTTATTATTGTGTAAATGTCCCTCACCCATCTGATCTCCAGACAGGCTCTGCTCTTACTGGTTTTATCCCTAAGAATCCAACCAAATTTTCTATTTTTTTTTACCACTACCTTCTTCTACTTTTGTGTATTTCCTCTTTGTGTTTTAGTTCAATAAGAACCTGTCTTCTCAGCCAAGCATAGCTTCTGCCAAAATTCTCACCCTTCCTTCATAACAAGATGGTTAACTCCTGAGATTTCAATAAGTTCTTGAAAAATAAGCCAGTCTTTCTTACTAGAGAATAAGTATGCAACACTTCGGCTGCAAGTTACAAGTATTGTGACTTGCCTTCATTTCACTTAAATATTAAAAAAAGCTTCTATAAGTGGTAGAAACAATATTCTGTTTAATTACCCAGTTAAACAGCTTTTCTTCTTAAAATAACAGCTGCACTATACTTCAAATAGGCATATGTTATAGTACCAGAGAGAGGTACTGTAACTATATATGGGAAAAGGAGGTGGGGGTAGAGCATATGCACATTCACTCATGATAGAAAATCTTTCACATCCTTATCAGGTTTGGACAGAGACGGGTTGTTCATTTAGCCATTCCCTTCCCTTTTTGGGGGTTCACGTCACTCCAGGAGTTAGTCTGGTGCTCAGTTGCCCCTTGAGCATTTAGCTCTCTGAATCTGAAGAGTATCTCCCATGAACTTGAAGGAATGGGACCTCCCATTCTTGCACCTGCACACAGCCTCTCTCCCCTTCTCCCTAGAGCTGGTGCAGTGCTGTATCCCAGGCTGTCTGGCCTTGTGACACTTGGCACAGTGCAACTGACTGCTGCTTACCTGTCCCAGTGAGAAACCCACCTCAACAGATCCTGTAGGGCCAACCTGTTCCAACTGCTGTCTGCTTTGCTCACTGCAAAATTCCAAACCCATTTCCAAAGCTGTGCAACTGCACCTGAACCTTAGCTAAGGAATGATGGCCACTGCTTCAGTAGTAAGAGTAAAATCTTTATTCTGCATTAATTTAGAACTGGAATTTTACTTTCTGAATGTCCCTAAGCAGATGATATGGCTATTCTCTCCACTCTTTACACAGTGCTTTTGTAGATGTTGAAAGCCAACATAACTAGCAGGAGAGGTAAGATAAATGAGTATTTGTAAGAGACGAGGACTACAGTTGCCTGTTAAAATAATAAAGCAATCATGTTTTGGTGATGGGATAATGGCAGGATAATTAAACACCCACCTTACATGCCTGATCTTTGCAGCTGTCAAGAGAGGGAGAACAGTTAGCTGATCCTTATTGTCTCTAACCTGATGGTGTAAGCAGCATCCATAGCAAGTGAGAAAGTGTGATGCAGCTGACAAACATGGAGGGTGAAATCCCTCTGGTTTAGAGAAGGAATTAATTGAGACACCTGGGAGATGTCTCTGGCCTTCCATTTTGAAACACAAGAAACAATCCTGTTAGCAAAAACTGGAGGACCAACCCTGTCATTTTGGCAAAGATTAGGAAAGTAGATAATGCCAGTGTTTAATATTGTCTGGCTTGGGATAATACCTTCATACTTAGAGAATAAATCATAGTATTTGTAGGTAAAGAGTGGTGTCAGCATGAAACTGGAAACATACGATAGAGAATAATGTGATCTTTATCTGATATGGTTAACAGGTTAACAGTGCGAAGTGGATTTGCATTTATATTAGCAGCACTGTTCCAAATATAGATAATAAGAAACTAGTAAGAAAAGTCATAAGGGAATTATGAAGACTGGTCAGGAAAAATGGATTAATAATGGGTAGTAAGCGGGCCCCTGAAGGATCATAATAAATGACAAAGGATCCTTCTGGCAGAAGATGACAGATGAGGTTGCCTGGAGCTATTTTCTATTTAACATTTATATTAGTGATTTAGAAATTGATTTGATATGGAGTGCATCAAAATTTATAGATGACAAAAGCAGGAGGATTTTTAAAGTCGATACTTGTAGGACATGAATTGGATTATAAAAGAATTTAATGAGGATGCAAAACCAAGCTGGCATGTGGAATTTAATGTTGGTACATGGAAGAGGTATGGTCAGACAGACCTTTGGTGTTATACCTTGAGAAGTGGAGTTTGTGAAGAACAGAATTCACAGGAGGGTTCCTTAGCCAATTGTGAGTAATTTTAGTCTTGCTGAAGTTTCCTGAATGGTGGTAAATACTCGTTTCAACAACCCTCTGTAGCACTTATGTAGGTGATTATTTTCATTCTCATCTCTGTCTAATGTTATTGCCAGACGTCATACAAGTAACAGCACTTTTATATGAATCATGTTTTAAGCACTCACACCTACTATGCCCAAACATATATCCAGAAAATATCATAAAAGACTTTCCTATTTTAGGCACTTTGATTTTAGGGAGTGAGAATATAGAGAGGAATAATGACAGATGCTGTAAAAGAAAGCTGTAAAGTTTATTCTCACTCCAGTGAGGATATGAGATCCACTTTTTGACTAATTGTGAGTTGATTTCGTAGGACAGATATTAACTCTACTTTTATTATAAAGTGTTGCTTTAAAGGTAAGCTAGGCATAGTAGCTAGATAACCCAGAAAACTGCAGGGCTTTCTTGCTGTTGAAGAGTAATGTGTCCCTGTACAAAATACCTAGTAACAAAGCTGAATATGATGGCTTGTCTTCCCAAAACCAAAATTTAAAAAAAGGCACTTCATAACACTTAACTTCTTATAACACATTGTGTCCAAACTGCAGGATTCTCCAGAACACTTGGCCATTTAGACTGCAGCTCTTAAGAAAACAAGTAAGCCCTGTTACAAGGTTAATTAGTTATCAAATCCTGGCCCTGGTAAAACCTTTGTTTGAACCAACAAAAATAAAGATTGAAATTAGATTGAGTCAAATTTCAAAATTAGACTGATGTAAGAACTGCTGTACAGGATAAGACCAAGCACCAGACTAAGAATCCTAATTTAACTTGCAATGGCCCGCGAGAGCATTTGAGAGCAGGGCAGATTTGAATTGCGTCAGATTCCATGGCAAATACTGCAGTTGAAATATTTACTGAGTCATAGCTGACAGTTTTTAATGGATGTCTCTTCAAAGCTTGTTATACTCTACTGTCTGGATGAATAGAATAGAATAGAATAGAATAGAATAGAATAGAATAGAATAGAATAGAATAGAATAGAATAGAATAGAATA
>VXBX01007067.1:127861-170853 GCA_013400415.1 Scytalopus superciliaris | reverse complement strand
GCAATGGCCCGCGAGAGCATTTGAGAGCAGGGCAGATTTGATTTGCTTCAGATTCCATGGCAAATACTGCAGTTGAAATATTTACTGAGTCATAGCTGACAGTTTTTAATGGATGTCTCTTCAAAGCTTGTTATACTCTACTGTCTGGATGAATAGAATAGAATAGAATAGAATAGAATAGAATAGAATAGAATAGAATAGAATAGAATAGAATAGAATAGAATATTCCAGTGGGAATGGCCTTAAAACTATCACTAGTCCAACTACAGACCAACTCAGGGCTGACCCAAAATTAAAGCCTGTTAGTAAGGGCATTGTCCAAATGCCTACTAAACACTCCCAGGTTTGGGGCATCAACCACCTCTCTAGGTTGCCTGTTCCAGGGTTTTATCACCCTTTTGGTAAAGAAATACTTCCTACTGTCCAGCCTAAACTTCCCCTGGTGCAGCTTTGAACCATTCCTGTGTGTCCTGTCACTGAATCCCTCTTCACTTCCCCTCCTCAGAAAATTTTAGCAAGCAATGAGGTTCCCCTCAGTCTCTTTCTCTCCAAGCTAGACAATCCCAAAGGCCTCAGCTGTTCCTCACAAGACATTCCTTCTATCCTTTTCACCAGATTTTTGTCCTCCTGTGGATGNTGGGGCATCAACCACCTCTCTAGGTTGCCTGTTCCAGGGTTTTATCACCCTTTTGGTAAAGAAATACTTCCTACTGTCCAGCCTAAACTTCCCCTGGTGCAGCTTTGAACCATTCCTGTGTGTCCTGTCACTGAATCCCTCTTCACTTCCCCTCCTCAGAAAATTTTAGCAAGCAATGAGGTTCCCCTCAGTCTCTTTCTCTCCAAGCTAGACAATCCCAAAGGCCTCAGCTGTTCCTCACAAGACATTCCTTCTATCCTTTTCACCAGATTTTTGTCCTCCTGTGGATGCATTCAATGACCTTCACATCCTTCTTAAATTGTGGTGCTCAGAACTGCACACAACATCCAAAGTGAAGCCACATCAATGACAGAAACAGCTGCATAGTCTTTTGATCAGCTGTTTATTCTCTGTTTGATACATTCCAGGATGGGAATTTCCCTCTTGGCTGCCTGGGCACCCTGCTGACTCCTACAGAGCCTGCTACTGACAAGCACTCCAGATCCCTTTCTGCAATGGCTGGTCTCAAGTCACTCCTTTCATATTTGTGCCCAGTGTTACTCTGTCCCAGTTGCAAAATTCAGCATTTTGACTTGTTAAATTTCATCCTATTAGGCACTGCCCAGTGCTCCAACATACCTAGTTCCCTGTAAAAGCCTCTCATCCCTCAAGAGAGTCAACAGCACCTCCCAGTTTGGTATCATCAGAAAACTTGCTAATGATACATTCGAGTACTGCATCCAGAGAAACACCAGTGATGGCCAGTCACCAGCCAGATGTAGCCCCGTTCCCTACAACCCTTTAAGCCCTGCCCTGCCCTTCAGTCAGTTCTTCATCCAGAACACCAGGAACCTACTCATCCCATAGCTTGCCCAGAAGGATGCTGTGAGGGACAGTATCAAAAACCTTACTAAAATAGGAAAAACTATACCTGCCCAAGTGGGTGACCTTATCATAGAAGGATATCAAATGAGCTAAACAGTACTTTTCCTTTGTGAACTCGTGTTGACTGTGCCTTGCATGGTTCTTTAAACACTTTTGAATAGTACCCAGTATAATCTTGTCCAAAATTTCGCCTGGAACTGACGAACACATCTGTAATTCCCTGGGTCTTCCCTCACATGCTTTTTGTGGAGTGGAATAACACTGGCTGGCTCCCTGTCAGAAGGGAACTTCCTGGAGTCCTGAGACTTTTGGTAGATGACCAAGAAGCATCCTGTCATAACATCCACTAGCTCCTTCAGTACTTTGGGATGAACCCCATCAGACACCATGGACTCATGAACATTCAGCCTGTACAAACTGGTCCCTTATAATTTTTCTGTCCACAAATGGAAAGTTACTGTTCCAACCCTTATGGTCCTCCAACTCAGGCAAAAGAAGCACTGAGCACCTTCACTTTTTCTTCATCCCTATTTGTCAGATGACCATCTTCAGCAAGTAACAGTCCAATGTTTTTACAGACCTACTTTTGCTAGTAGTGTACTTGAAAAAGCCACTCGTGTTATCCTTCACAACAATGGCACATTTCTACTCTGAGTGTGTCTTCCCTCTTGCAAATGCAAACCATGGCTCTGTACTCTTCATGCCAAGCCTGACCTCACTTCCTGGGGTCATGCAATTGCATTTTCCTCTTGAGCTCTGTGAGGAGTTCACTGGTTAGCCAAGCTGGTCTTTTGTCCAGCTTGCTTGACTTGTGACACAGTGCAATTACCTGCTCCTGTGCTTCTAAAGAGTAGTTCTTAAAATCTGCCCAACATTGATGGATTCCTAAACCCTCAGAAGCAGTCTTCCAGGATTCACTGCTAAGTAGCTCCCTGAACAAACTAAAATTTGCTCTCCTGATGTCCAGGGCAGCAACTGTGCTATTTCTTTGCATCATTATACTGAAAAATTAGAACTAAACTATTTCATCTCTGTGGCCAAGACAGCCACCTACCAGCACATCCCTCATGAGTAACGGCACAAAGAAGAAGTCCAGGGCATCTTTCCTAGCTGGCACACTGTGACAAGACTTACCTCCTACAAACTCCAAGAATTTCCAACACCACCACAGCAGTATGGCATTGCCAGTTCCAAAAGGATGCAAACACGGTGGCTTGTAATTACATCTAAAAGTTCTCTTTTCCATGTATTACTATTCTTTACTCAAGGATCTGACCAAGAGATCTCAAATCAGAGTAACTTGTTCCCAGTGAAACAGCACTGGAATTGATATTTACACATTCAGATAAAATTTACAGTATCTTCAGAGATTTGCAGAACTTGCAGCTCTAATGGCAAGTGGTATTGGAGATCTCTTTTTCTCTGTAGGGCAGATTGTACGCATTTATGCTTTTTAAAGACCCAGGAAGTAAAATTCTTGTTCTCCATTTAGACATCTTTAAATATTTATTCCTTTGTTTTTGCCTTGCTTTCATATCTGAAATTCAGTTAATAGTATGCTATCCTGGTGACTCTGAATTTGCTTTTATAAGCTGTTTCAGGTCTGTCTCATGCCATGTTTCACCAAGTACAGGCAACGAGGAATTATAAATTCATTTATGCTAAGCAATGCCTTCCTGCTCAAATAGCACCCACTTTTTTTTTTCATGGATACAGGCAGAATATGGTAATACTCAACGTGGGAGAGGGATTCTTGTGCCAGTCACGTCCCAGCTTGCAAGAAAGGAGCGAAAGCTCACTCCTTGCTTCCACACAAATGTTGGTGGACCAGTCTGGTGGCAGCACAGATTTTTCCATCAGCACTGATAAATGAACTTGTATTTACCCTTTGTCTGGTATGTTCTGAGAAGCATTTCAGGGCACTATCACAGCTTACCAATTACCCACGGTTTACACTTTCCCTTTTTCCTCCAGCTCACCCAAAATCCAGACTGCCTCCTCAACCCGGGATTACACCAGAGGGCTACAAAATACCTCTAAGTAAATAGAGCAGACTGAGTTTGACAGACATGAATTTCTACTTAATTTTCTTTTGAGAGTTAAAAGTTCATGGAAAAATGAGGAAATAAACCATTACTTTAAAAATTAAGTAAAATGCCTATCCTATAATGCATACTGACTTCATTCCAACCAAGCATAAAATCTTTTTAAAGCTGGTTTCTGCTCTTGCATTTTCAATGTCAATGGTGATAATGCAATATTCAAAGAAAAAAAAATATGTGATAGACTAAAAATTTTGGTTGTTTTTTAGAGAAAAATAAGGCCAAACTGAAAATTCATGTAGTCATAGCATTTAACAAAAAGAAAGGAGGGGAAAAAACATATAAAAAAGAGAAAGAAACTGTCTTGAGTGTTAAATGATGTATGATAATTTAATGCTGATAATGCATCATCTTTAATCATAGCACGGATGATGGGACTAAAGCAGAAACACAGAACATGAAAAAAAGAATGTTAATTGAAAAAGAGAACAAAATTTTTAATCAAAGAATAAGGAACTCATGAAATGACAAGATTAATAATAATTTTAAAAAAAAAATATATCAGAAGTGCCAGGGTTGCTTTGGAAGCAATTAGTTTCTATCCTGGAAGGCTGTGCAACAGTCAGCCTCTAATGTACTTAACGGGCTTAAAGGTCATTTTTCACCTTCAACAATTCTCCATAATTCACTTCAGACATAATACAAAAATCACTGGAATATTTGACTGAGTATTACCTGCTGAGGCATAAATGCTTAATTTCTGATAGGGTCTTGGAGATAACACACAGCATTTTTATATAACTGATTTGCATATAAATGTGTTTGCATATTGGGCTGTACAGAGAATTTGAAAAAAAAAAAATGCATTTTCCATGGTTATATTTTAAAAGTGGAAGAGAAATGAGGGGGAAATGAGGACAGAGGAAAGCTGAAGGGAAGCATGAAAACATCTTTCATAAAGATACTATCACTGTAAGTAGGGAAATAATCTATGCAGAGAGCCCATTCCCTTCCCCCTCTGAGAAGGCCTTGGCACCAAAGTCCACACTTAAACCCAAATTCTTGAGTTTGCTTCTGCCTTTGGAATGTGTAAAACCTGCTCACAAGCCCCAAATGTGTCCCAAATGTCTGAGCCTTTAAATCCAGATTTGAACATTGGCTTGTCTCTACCGCAGAGTAACAGCTTCCAAAAAATGTCTTCACTGTTTGCAAGATTTCTCTTGAACTACTGTGGAAAATGCAGATGAAAGTTTAGACTCCTATACGTGCTTACAACCATTAGGGAACCAAGAAACCAAAACACTTATTTATTCACGTATTTACTTTGGAGATTGGCTGAGGGTACATTGTATCTAACTTGCCTGAGATAGTTACTGCAGATGTAAGAGCAGAAAACAGTGAGTGGCCTAGGAGATGAGTGAAATATGCCTTGGATAGGCATAGTATCAGTTTTAAAAACTGTCAAGCATTTATGCTTTCTAGTCTGGATAACAACTCATGACACACAAGGTTTTCCTTCACTTCATCCCCCTCAAATAATCCCTCTATCGTATGAAATTCTTATCAAAGTTCCTATGTATGGATTAAGTTATATGAGTCTGGAGACTTTTGCCTTGAAGAACTACGACCATATTGTAGCTGCATTTAATAATTTGTCTGTTTTGGCTTTATTTACTGAACAAACTCTCTCTTTTTCTTTGATTTGCATAAAGTGCCAATGGCAACATTTTGTTTAAACCTGCAGTTTAAAAATGTGCTGTTTCATTTCCTAAGAACTGTGGAAGCTGACATCTTTTTAAGTCCCAGACAGCAGTAACATAATATTTTTAATGGTATTATTTATTTTGACTGAGACATCAAATGATGGATATAGGTTTTTTATATGATTATTATTAGACCTCTCTTACACACAAAGAAAAGAATGCTTTTTCTTGTATTTATATAAAGCATTCTTTTTGCTGCTGTAATTGTTAGCTTATTTTGACTCTTCTGTAATGAGTTCACATTTCTAAGGTATTTGTATTATCTTCTACTTTTTGGTTATAATGGCTTTACATAACTATGAAGGATTCAAAATCGGAAAGTTGTGTTTAAGTAATAAGAATAAATATACATAATGCTGTTTAAGTCACGTGACAGGGCATGTTCTACTTGTGATTGCACTTCATCATCTCATGAGACATGAGTGAAATAAAGTGGATTAACATTATTCACTTGCAAAGAAGGAAAACGGGAAATCTGGCATGGGGTTGGTTGTCCTGCCCTGGGCACACTGCTGTGCAGTCACTCTGCCTGCTACGGGAGGTGAGCCATTGCCTGGTGAAGAACAAGTGGAAGCACAGAGAGGCTACTCCTGCAAACCCAGCTGGGAGTTGTCTCCAGATTGCCACCCACATGGACATGGCTTGGATGTCTCCCTTACTCTCTGTGTTGGCTTGTTCACTCAGAGTTGTGCACCTGCATGTTGGTGTCAGTACCTAACTAACTGCTCAAAGGAGATTGTGGAGGAAGATAAGAACATGATTCTGAGGGTCGTGGGTTCGACCTTGGCAAAATGCCAAACCCCCCCCAAGACCCGCACAGTCCCAGTGAAAGGAGGGAAGGAAAAAAACCCTGAAACTGGAAAAAACTATATACATATATTTACAGGAAAGTTACAATACATATACATACAAATATAAGAAAAAACAACAGTAACTTTATCCAAAGCTAGCTGGGNAGGCCTAACTAAACTAAGGCCTTAATCTAAGTTTGGGGGTTTATCAAACCCATCACACTGAGTCCTACCAGTTTTTTGCAAGGCCTTGTGAGCTGGTCACTGTGGCCTTGGCTCAGCCTAGTTCTGCTTCACAGCCTGATGCCACAGAACAGGCCACAGTGGGACCACAGCAGCCCTTCTACTACCAGGGTTGCCTTATGCCTGTGATTGAATCTGTTGGGTTGGGTTTAAAAACAACAGCTGGACTGATTTACCCAGTAGAAGTGGTACACCTCACAGAAGGTGTTAGTGGCAAGTAACAAGCTGGGCACTCCACAGCCTGCCCTGTGAGGCACCAGCAGGATGTATCACTGTTGGAGGAGAGAGCTACCAACAGTGGAAGAACAACCTCAGCAGCACAGATTTGTGAATGCCTGAACCCTGGATACTGCACTTTGATGCCAAAGGACTGTTTACAGTTTACGAATTTCACCCTGTTTGAGGATGTTATAATGTTATATCTTTTTCCTTTGTTCTCCTATGTACCCTGTTAGAATTTTCTACTCACATGGCTTGTAACTCACTCTGTTGCCTCCTGCTGGCAGCAGGGTAATAACCCCCTATATGGCATATCCCTGCCCCTGTCCCCTCAGTTTTGGGGGTCCTTGCCTTGTTTGGCCAGGACCTACTCAGACCCTTCCCCAAAACCTTTCCAGGTCACACCCCATTCCAGAACCCAGCCCCCTGACCCTACTTAAGCTGTGTACAAGTTTGAATAAACTGTCTCTTCCTTGCACCTTCCTACCTCAACCCCCAGAGTGGTCTCCCTCATTCCGTCTCCCACGAACCCTCAGAACAGCATATCACTATGACTAATGCAAAGTCAGCTCCCTTTCTACTGCAAATTCTCCTTACTTTAGATTCAGCCTGAAACCCCAGCTGTTCTGTCTCTCTTGTCCAAATTAATAAGACGTTTTAATAAGATTAATAAGGCCATGTTTTCCCTTTATTTGAAGAAATTAAGGGCCATGAAAACTCAAGTGCTCCTTTTGTCTTTGTAACTTAGCTGATTTAATCTTACTGTCAGATAAAATCCATATGAAATACTTCCACCCATATAGTGGTTTAAATCTGAAATTATTCTCTTTGCACCATACTTTCTTCAGCAAAGTTTCAGAGGATTTGGTGGATAAGACCACAGCCTTTTATCAGACGACATGCCCTGAATTTGACTTGGCAACTGATAAATCCCTCCAGTACTTCCTTCAAGAGAAATGGAATTTGATTTTTCTCCCTCTTGCCTCCTCACAGCCCCCAGTGTCCAGGAAAGCAATGTCATCTTGATTCGTGAAAATATCCCTTAGTCCTCGTTCTCCCTAAGGTTTGCACAAGCTGCTGTCCCTTTTTAAAACAAATATTACTAATTTAGCATTTATAGATGTAGGAGTTCAAACACTACAGAATTCATAAAGCACTAAATTGCAACATCTTTCCTTCTTTAAAAAAAATGAAGCTGTGTCAAAAGACTTGGCACTGGATGTATTAATGTGCAGATTAAAGAATGCTTTCTCAATCTTTAGGAAGTGCTACACTTATACTTTAAATATTTCATTTCATTAGAGGAAGATAGTCCTTTTTACTTGGCAGAATGGACTTTTTCACAGAAGAACTAAGGAAACTGATAGTAGAAATTCACATGAGAGGATGAGAATAAAACACATCCTATATATGTGGCAGCACACTTTGGGATGACAGCGAAAAGTATTTGATAGATACTTAAAGACACTATCTACAAGGTATTTAGCTAGATGGAACACTTACATACCTCTAATACTGTAGTAAAACTAAACAAATTTATATCTGATGGTACTGAGTGTTCCTATCCCATATGCAGTCCCCTGAAATGGAGTTTCTCCAGTCATTTTAGGTCTTGGAGATGACCTCTTCTGTGATTAATATGTTGGCTACTGTGAACTGCTTTATACTCAAAAGTAGCACCCACATTCTTGTTCCTGCAGGTTTTGCTCTCAGCAGACTGGTGATATTTAAAATTATTGCAGTAGTGACAACAATTAAATAAAAACATCTGAGACGTTCCAAGTTATTACAGTAAAACTCTAGTCTCGTGGATTCATTTCCTGCTTCACCAGACATAAACCACTTATTCTTCTGTACACATCTTCAAAGAGAAATGCTGGAACTTATTAAATAAACCATATTATTGCTTTGGATTAATTAGCAGATGGCTTAATGATATGCACTAGTAATTGCTACTGCTTGCACATATTTGATTATACTTTATTATCATAATTGTGTTTAAAATACATCATAGCCATTGATATTTTGTGTTATGTTTATAATTGGTTAACAATTTCCTTGAGAATTATGAGTTTTGCAGAAATTGCTGTCTTGTTATGTTCTGTGTAAAAAGGAATTTTAGGCAGCTTTTTTTGTCCTGGTTAAATAAAGATATATTCAAAATATAGATTAAGAACTGTTATATGCAGTGCTGATAATGATAATTTTGAAGCAGTTTAGTCTATCTTACTTTCATAAAATTAATTCACTGCTTCATGACTGTTTGCAAATGGTAATCATCCTCTTGTCTGACTGGTTTTATTGAAAATGAATATTGCAGTAATGTTATTTTTCAAGTCTTCAGACACAGTCTCAGTGTTCCAAATTCACTCACATTATGAAGAAATATGAGTTCCTAAAAGTACTTACATAGTGCTAAGGAAGAATTGGAAAAGATGACTGTGTTTCTTACAATAACTTAAGCTACCTTTGGGTCCAGGACAAATCTATTTTTTTTCAGTGATATAAATTGCAATAGTTCAGTTCATTTTTCTGCACACCAAAAGTAAACAGAAAAGCAAGCAAGAAAGAGAGAGAGAAAGAGAGAAAGAAAGAAAGAGAGAAAGAGAGAAAGAAAGAAAGAAAGAAAGAAAGAAAGAAAGAACGAAAGAAAGAAAGAAAGAAAGAAGAAAGAAAGAAAGAAAGAACGAAAGAAAGAAAGAAAGAAAGAAAGAAAGAAAGAAAGAAAGAAAGAAAGAAAGAAAGAAAGAAAGAAAGAAAGAAAAAAAGAAAGAAAGAAAGAAAGAAAGAAAGAAAGAAAGAAAGAAAGAAAGAAAGAAAGAAAGAAAGAAAGAAAGAAAGAAAGAAAGAAAGAAAGAAAGAAAAAAAGAAAGAAAGAAAGAAAGAAAGAAAGAAAGAACAAATAAATAAAAAGAGCAAGGAAGCACTCCCAAAAAGTCACATTAAAGGTCTAAAGTTAAGAAGACAAAAAAGTTAAGGGAAATATTTCTGTCCTCAGTTCATGCCATTGTGCAGCACAAATTATGGAAAAACAAATACTGTTCTCTAGCTTTCCTTAAAATTCTTTCTAAAGCTAGAAAAACAGTACATGAGGAAAAACTAGTAATTTTTTAACCTGTTGAAGCTGTTTGACTTTTTTTTACAGTTCTTCAAAAAGATATTAAGGAAAGTTGATGACCATCATGTCACACGTTTCATTATTTCCATGATGAAACAAGAGTAAGGAAATAGAAAGTAGACATTAACAGTCAATTTTTATTAGAAAAATGAGGAGTTGAGTACTGTGTGGCTAAATAACTCAATGATCCATAAAATTGACTGAACATGAAAAATATAACGTAAATTCTTCCTGTTGCATGTTTTGCTTTTTGCCATGAAGCAGAAGGCCAAAGCCATCAAATTGTTTGGGCTTGAGTTACTTTCTCATTCACAAAGAGGCAGCATAACCAATGTGGAAAGATTTACAGCTCTCCCCTGGGCATAAGCCTGGATGTGAACAAGGTGTTTGATTACAAACCCCCTTGAATTTCTGAGGCAGAGGACATATTTCTCTGGTTTAAAAAATGTATCTCAGTTTTACAGTAGTGACTAATGAGTACTGTGATTCTACTTGTTCACTACTGCCAGGTTATTTCCCCAGCCATGCAGGGATCATCATCCCTAACATGTTCAATTCCCAAATATCTGTAAGCCCATTCCAGGATTCCAGTGGCAGGTGAAGAATGTGCCAATGTAACTGTGATGGTTATTCGGACAGGCCTCGCTCAGTAACTGACTTCAATTTTGAAATCAATGAATTTGAATTTAACACTTTAAACCAGATATTGTGTCTCATAGAGTCATATACCTTTAGAAAAAAAAATTATTTATTTATAGAAATTAAGAGGATTATTGGTTTTCCCTTGTTTTTCCTGATCCATAAACTTTTACTCATGCAATGTTCTACTTGCTTTCTCATATCAGTTTTCCAGTGACAAATAACTGATGATCTAAACCACAAAAATGGAAATAGTCTCTCACATATATTCACAGATTTGGGTTGACTTTCATTGAATTGTACTTGTATCTTAGGCTTTCCTTTTATTCAGCTATACAATATATAAAATAACCTGCGAGGGAACAGAAAGGCCTTGATGCTTACAGCAGATTCATAAATCCATCTTTAGCTATGCAGTTTTGCTCCAAAAGTTCTGAGCACCTCTGGTTTACACTAAAGCCCCTATAACAGAAAATAATCAGACTAAGAAAATAATCAGACTTAGATGCATCAGATGCATCAGTTTTGAGAAACACCTTTGAAAATGCCAACCACAAATTTTAATGGTTCTATACAGGAGCCATGTAAATACCATCATCATGAAAAGATCATTAATATGCGATCATCATATCTGTTGCAACTAAGATGCAGTATTACTCCTGTTGCATACAGAAGACATTTTATTGCTGAAGTTTCTATGGGGATAACATCTGAGGCATCATTAGTACAAAGAAATGACAAGAGCAGTCTCCTTCAGATCAAAAACAAAATCCCAGTTTGAAGCAACTCTAGGAATAAGCTCTAAAGAGAAGAGAAGACTGACATTTAAAGTATTTTAAGGAATGCCACTGAAAGCTCATGACAGGATTTGATTACTTGCTTTCAGTTTTTATTACTGTCCACTTAGTAATTGTCCTTGCAGAGGAGGGCTCTGCAGAGTGCCTTACTTTGAATAACTCCACATCCCAGGAAAATAAAACATGGTTTAAGTGAGCAGAGCTGTCTATTGAAGCAGACCAGCACTTCTCACACAAGTCTATAAAACTGTGTGGAAAAAACTCTACTGCTTAAAAGACCATCAGGGAAACTTAAGCTAAGAAAGATGATGAAGCATACCACTTAAACCAGCCACACCATACAAGCCATACACAGGAATAATCAAGAGAAATCAGAACAGAGCCCTTTAAGTCCCAAAGTATCTCCATTTCCCTTCTCTCACTTAGACGACTGCCATTCATAATTCTCATTTTAAATTATAAAAATACACTTTATATTACATTTATAATCCAGAGTTAGAAAAATGCAGTTCTGGTTTGGATAGGTCATTATCAAAATTTAACTGAAGTACTTAAAAGTATGCACCATTTAATAAATCATATAAATAATGCACATGGCTTTTGGGGGAAAAATCATAGCAGGCAATAATTATTTTGCCTGGCATGGTTTACTTACAATCTTAGATTTCATTGCCATCAATTAAATGACTTTGTCAGCAAAAGCATTATCAAAATTACACACATATTTTCCATCCATTGGCAGTGTAAACTCTCTTAAGAGGTGATTGGAACTGGGTACCAAAAGGAATGACTGTCATGGTTCAATTTAATTTAAAATACATATTATTATTTAATTCGTTACAGTAAACTTACCTGTATGAGTGAGGTTATTAGGAGTAAACAGGACTCTAAATTAGATGAATGACAGGGTGGAGAACATCTGTTTTCAGTCTTTCATATCCCAATTTTTCTGTTGCCTAAAGGCACAACTAAGAGAAAAAGTGTTGCATTTTTAGCCTAATTTTTTCCCATATGCTAGGCTAACTGGACTGGCAATTGGGCAGCTCTTAGTGCCTGAGTGGTTTGAACTGCACTAGCTGTGGATACCCTCCTTGAATATGACTCACTAAAAAAGAAACTAAGATGTCTACCTGGGCTAGGAAGGGGGCCTCTTCCCAAAAACCACCACAACCTTTGAAGTTAAGAGACTTTAATCAGAATATATGTACAGAAAAGGATAACAGTTCTTTACTACAAATATGGAGATATATACATATATAACTAAAAACAGAACAGAACAGCAACACCATAACCAAAACTTTCAAACAAATCAAGTCCTATCTCTGCCCTTTGATGCAGTTACAGACAGTAGGAGGTGATGCTGCTCCTCAGGAGGCCAGGACGAGCATTCACAGGCTCTGGCAAGGTACAGACAGCAACCAGGGAGGGGCAGCCATAGGGACAGGATGAAAAATTTCCCGTGGGCAGTGCATGGACCCTCTCCTGCTGTCCTTTGTCTGAAAAAAATGGTGCAGGGAGGGAGAGGAGGCAGCAACCCCTCTGCAGATGGTGCTGGCCCCTCTAGGAGTCTGCAGGGAATCCAGGCAGTGGTGACTGTTCCCTCCAAAGAATGGCACAGGGCTCACGAAGTCAGGAGTCAAGCCAGAAAGATCCCTTCCCAGTGTTTCCACCAGCCCAGCAGACAGCTGCTGGCACCCATGCACACCAAGGAGAGAAGTGTGGCCAGCACCAGAAAAAAAACCCTCTCTCCCCTCCCCCACCTCCCCCAGTCCTCTCCCAGCCATCACTTTGAAATGCAAAGCTATGAGCCATCCCTTTGTTTAGGCTTTTAGACAGTTCTGGGAGCAGGTAGTGGGGTGCTGGGCTTCAACAAGCTATCTCATCCTGGCTCTTCAACTCCAAACCACTGCGTTGGAAAGGAAGAGAAAAAAAGAATCCATGAAAGATTTTGAAACTGTACATCTTTTCATTGTTTCATTCAGAAAGAAAAAGCTACTCCACATGCTCCAAGGTGATGCTGCAGTGCAAACCAGTGCCCTGGACAAGGGATCGACAGGGGACTGATTTGAACCAAAACATTAACTCACATGCAGTTACTCCAGGGATAAAGAGTTTGTCGAAGCTAAATGGCAAAAAAACCTAATTTTCTAGCCATTTGTACTGTCTGTCATTCTGCCTCTTCTACAGAGCCATTGTACTGTTCACAAGAGAGGAGCCCCAAAGAGGGATACAAGGACTCCCTCAAACAACACCTCAGCCTTGGCCATATTGACCACCATCAATGGTCCACTCTGGCCTCCAATCGGGAGGCATGGAGGCACACCATCCATAACGCTGCTGCTTCCTTTGAGAGCGCACACAGGATCAGTCTGGAAGAAAAAAGACAGCACAGAAAGAACCGTGCCTCACCAATACAGCCTGTGGAGACTTTCCACTGTGCCTTTTGTGACCGGACTTGCCTATCGTGCATTGGCCTTTTTAGCCATCAGCGTGCTTGTAGCAAGCATGGGGAGAGCCCTTCCCAAATCTTTGTTCGCGAAGCCCAGCCATGACTACATTCTGCCTCTTCTACATAGTGACATTAAACCACTGACAATTTTAAACAACTTAAGAGTAAGTTGTTGCATCCCCAGCCAAGCAGAGGACACAGTCCCAAAGCTGTGGCCCATCTCAAGGGACAGCAGTCAGCCCTTCATCGCTCAGTGGCTTTGCTGGGTTCCATATTTGTTAGGTAAGATCCTTATTTTACTCACCTATCCTATTCTCTTGGAGCTAAGCCAAAGAAAAGAGACATTCTTTTCGTCTTAGGCTTTCATAGACCTGCTCTGAAAAATAACTGTGTGAAATCAAGATTTTTCTCCATGGTTTGGATATTTGGTTTCTTGAATCTCTCCTGCTCTCAGTCTGTCTATGCTCCATCCTGTGCTTCAGAGGAGGAGTGGTAGTGCAAGAATATTAACTCAAGTCTTGAAAGCCTTTGGGAAAGCTTTTTCAAGTTCCTTTTGGTCATTTATCTGCACGTGTGTGATATAGATGTATATAAAATTAATATTAGTTTCTCTTGGACACAAGTTTATTTAAACAGAAAAAGGTGGATTATTTGTAATAATTTCTCTTCTACACAAACAGTCCAAGAATGTTATCCCATTTGAATGTATAGACCAAATTTTCTGTCTTGTGTGCTCTAAAAGGTTTTTATTTCCAAAGGACTTTCTATGGGATATTATTGTCCATTCTTACTCGGCTGGAGTAAGTTGCTTTCTACATGTGTTGTGTGCACATAGGTCAGCAGTAACTTCAAGGAACAGCCTTTAAATCCTGGAGGGAGAGGAATGTTTTCAAAGCTTAAGATTGAGTTGTTCTAGTACTGAGATTTTATTATTACGTGCTGCTCTTTCCTAGAGTGGTAGTAGCTAAGAGTGACTGTGGTAGGACTTACTTCCCCTACCCTCTATGCATTATTCTACATAGATCTTAAATAATTTACCAGGTCTTAATTTTTTTCACCCAAGTATTTTGGCAAAATCACAAGCAATTGACTTTTTAGCAACTCAATTCATCACAATTTCATCATTTCTCTTCTTCCTTAGTCAGTTATAAATGTAGACAGAATAAATTTGTACCTGCCACCAGCTCCAAAGTTTCATTGTTTTCTTTCTTTCCTCAGTCTTGTCTTATTCTCTCCTCAGGAGATGCCCTATTTTATTTCCAGTTGAAGAACAGAGTGGAAACTCTAATGATTCACACCTTGTTTTTTCTGCCCTCTCTGATCCAAGGAGTCTCATTGCTCAGTTGTGAGATTGAAATCTCACACTCCAGCAAAGAAAAAAATGGCATTTCTTTGCTTTGAGCAACACAATTCATTAGAGTATGTTGTGCTTTGCAGCACTATTCTTGCTCTCTCTACACAATCTAACTTAAGTAATACATTAGCTAAAATATACACTTGAATGTTGTCTATCAACCCAATACAGATGTGCATTATGCTATTTAAGGAATTGACAGAATTTGACAATGCCTACAAAATTTCCTTGAAGGAATGAAATAGGTTTCAACACTTATGTAATCAGTAGTCATGTGAAAAACATAATTTTTGTCTGATATTTTTGTGGATATAGCCTTTTTCAAGTTTGTGTGAAGGTTGTAGAAGTCTACATTCCCTGGCTGCTCTGTAGCATTAATTTTAGATAGTCTCCAAAAGAATCAGCTCTCAGAGATCAGTGATTGATGGGTACTCCCTGTGAGAAGGCTGGGAGGAGACAAAGGGAGGCTGCAATAGAGTCACGGGCTGTGTGCAGCATGGGGGAGTCACAGAATGGAAAGGGACAGTCAGAACTGGTGTTGCCCTCAGGGCACTGACGTCTGGTCAATCATCAAAAGACAAATCAGGCTATGGGGCTTGTTATAAGTAATAGCAAAAAATAAAAATATTGTTATGAAATTACACACTACGTACATGGTCCCCCCAAGTGGTGCATGTGGAGTTCTGCTTCACTGGTGGGAAGTGCCCTGGGCCTACATGTGCACAACACACATGATCAGAGGAATGTGGCATCTTCCACTATGAGAACAAACTCAAAGCAAGACAGCTCTTTGGCTTGAAAAAGAGATGACTATGAGTGAAATTGACAGTGACAGAGGTCTATAAAAGGAGAAACTTGCAGAATTCATAAAACAAGAACCAGTGGAGAGCTTATGACTCACAAGGCAGCAAGGTTGCAACAAAGGATGGTGTTTTCACAGTGTGCATAAAGAAAGCTGTGGAAATCACTGCCACAGGATATTTGAGATAACAATAAAGTAAGGGAGTTTTAAAAGGGATTAGTCAAATTCAAAATGGATCATGTAACAAAGGCACTGCTGAACATGAGTTACAATCTTTGTCCCAAGGCCCTAACTATCACCTGCTGGAAGGCTTATGCCTGTCATTCCCATCATAGCATATACAGTTGGACACCTTCAGGGAAAAGACATAGGTTAGTTTGGTTCAGCCTGACAGCTTTCATTTTCTCACATCCACTTAGTGAATAGAGATTCAGATCCTCCTCTTTGATCTCATGTATCATCAGTATCCCAGCTTTTCAAGTCATACTGTGGACAAGTGGGAGCTCAAAACATATCCTGTGAGAGTCTTTGTCTCAAGAAGAGCTGTGAATGTCGGAAAGATCTGGCACAGGAAAAACTTTAGCATAAACTTGGTTAAAGAGTGGCTTCAGAGTCTTACCCTCCTATAGCATCATTCAGAAAGATATGTAGGTATGTGTATGCTTAGTCAAGGTTAATAAATCACCAGCACTTACGGTACCAACCAAATCTCTGAACTTTTATCTAGTTAATCCATCTTCAGACAAATATCTTAGTGAATTAAGCCAGCTCTGGCAAATAAGCCAGTTTCAGCCAAGTGGCAATACTTGCATTCTGAATATCTGACTGAATTCATGCTGTCAAATATCTATTACATGGAACATTGCTCTCAAATCAAGCAACATCCAGACATGTTAATTATTTGTCTTGTTCATCCTTCCCTCAAGCAATGTTTTAATGAAACTCCTTCACAAACTCTTACTTTCTGAACACCTTACTGACTAAATACTGTATTCTTCTAACATTCAAAAATTAAGGGAGAAAAAAAATCCCTTATTTTTCTTTTATCTCTGTCCACAGTCATCTTTTGTCAGAGATTCAGAGTAGACAAAAATCCTTTCCAAGTCTTTCCCTCTTTCCAGGGCTTTGTTCTGTGAGTGCTGAAAAAAGGTGAGGGGAGAACTGTAATCTATAAACATCTTTTTTTATCTGGCTTCAGTAGGGCCCTTATCCTCTCCCTGCAAACATGTTTGACTGTTCTGATCATATTTGCATGCAACTATCCCTTCTACAAGCCAGGAACAGACTGTGGTACCATGAAAAAATGCATCACAGTGCAAGTGCAGACTCTGCACCTGAAAGCAGCCCTGAACTACAGAATCACACCAGTGTCATAGCCAATGCAGCAGGATTTACTTCTTTGCTTTCTTCTCTACTCACAAAGCAGATATTACCTGAACATCTCTTTCAGACATCCAAGATGCCTGTACTTTCTTATGGTCTCCCATCCAAAGAAAAGCACAACACTAGGCAATTTAAATTTCCTCCTTTGCTTCAGTTTCTTCCCCCAAGAAACAGAAAATAGTGAAATTTATCTGTATGCAGAAGGAGCACAAAAATTTTAGGTTCAGAGATAAGCTGTGATTTAAGTATATAAGGTATTTAAGTAGCAATAGCCATGAGAAATGCTGTTTGGTTTGCTGCTGGCATTCCTGCTTTTATCTTCTTCAGATACATTTTTATGCTTTTCCCTCTTTTCTTTTTTCCTTTTAAGACATTCTTCCCTTCTGTAATTCATTTCTTTTTAAATGGTTTAGTTATGAAAAAAAAAACAAAACAATCCAGAGTATGAGGTGTTGTGCATAAATCCTGGGATATATTAGTTCATCTCATTTGGTCTATCTTTTCAGTAGGGCTCCAACCACCATTACCATTCTCTTTGCAAGTAATTTAATGGTTGAGTTCCTTTTCATAAGGGTCTGCACTGTCAAGTAAGTTCTTCAATTAATTCCCTATTGACCAATGAGTTCAACTATATTTGCAATGTAAACAGATAAGTTTATTTGTATCATTTAATAGTGGGTTACGTGTATAGAACGTGTGTGGAAGGTGTCATTTTGCTTTTTTAAGCAGCTTTGTTCTGCAGGTACAAAGAGAAAAAAATTGTGTGTCAGGCATTGCCCTGACCCTGTGTGGGAGGAGAGCAATTTCCAGCTCCTTTTACAGTTCTGAATTTATCAGAGAGGAATTTAAGTACACCATACAAGGCAATAGCCTAAAACATAATATCAGAGAATTGGTTTGAAATTCAAGCCTACAGTGCATCAGTCTGGCAAATGCAGAGAAATTTCTTCATGATCCCCAAGCTGGAGGAAACTTCATTATCCCTTAAAGTCATCTGCTCCTTCCAGAGCTACCCCACCAAAGACACTGTTCCTCTGCCTTGTATCTGTCCCCACTGTCCATGGCAGGTGGCACAGGACTATCAGAGTCATTGCTCAAAAATTGCTATTTAGTTTGTTTGGCCCCTGCTGTCCCCTATCATCTCCCTGCCTTGCATAATAGTATGATATGAGTCATTGAGATTTTGTCATAGAGTAAGTTCACAGTCATCTTCTTAGAGTTTTCAGATTCTCTTCCCATATACTTACCCTGCTGTGAATTTGCTCTCAGTGCCATTGCTCTACACCAAGATTTTCAGAAACCCTTTCAGCATTGATGTACAGTGCTCATCCATATGACTGGCAACAGTTAACTCCAGCCAGTGCCAGTGGTGAAAACAGAACATCCTTCTTATGACTTCTTTATTACAGTGAGATGAAGTATGACCTTTAGAGTCATCACAGTTGCTGTAAAAAACAGGCATAAAGAAATGAGCTTTTTTCATATTGCTTAAGAAAGCTTACTTCACAAACTCTAGTCCCTTTAAAATTATAGACACATACACTAGAACAACATTTTCTAAATGTCATGACAGTACTGTTTCTTTTGAAAAATGATGCATGTATCTTGTCTGTAAAGGAAAGAGTGGGGAGGAAGCTGACAACTCATTACTCTTGAACAATAAAAAAGAACTCTCCATTACTTGAGTATGTGAGGTATTTTAAATAAAATATAATAGTTCACATTTTATGGCATGACTCTCAAATCAAAGTGAACAGTGGCACAATTCCTGAACTTGATTGAAAAATAAAATCACGTGATGCTCTTACAAGGAGTTTCTTAGCACCTCCACAGGCTGTTGCTAATCCCAAACCTGGAAAGGATTGGAGCAGGTAATATTGGAGAGCATTACCTTTGGTTTAAATTTTACTATTGTGTGGATTCCTTTCAGCACTTGTAAAGTTCCTTTGACAACTTCCCCATATTTTTCCCCCAAACCTGTAACTGGATGTTTATTCCATGAAATATCAGGCAATGTCACAGCACTGACTCTCTCCAGCTTGATTTTCCCACATCACGATGAGATCCACAAACAGCTCCTCTTTTGCATAAATGAATGAGGTTCACTGGCCTTATGTGACATGGAAATAGACTCCATCTTGCAGGTAAGTGAAACACATGTCTGAATTCAGGAGCAGGAGATGGTCATACTCACTTTCTCTGTCATCTCTTCTTGCTGACCAGCTCCAAAGCAGAGCAATTTGTGAACGTGCATTCAGTTCAGCCTTGTAAGTCAAGATTTTTGTCCCACCAGTCCTATTTCAAAGCAGACTGTAGGGTAAAAAGGTAAAATGCTGATTTTCTTCACCTGTGAGACTTTTGTGATAAAGGGTAAATTTATTCCCCATAGTACAAATCTTTGTAGTTGTTGCAATTGAAAGTTCCTTTATATTGTGCTCCGATACTGCATTTTTGCAGCTGATTACAAGTTACTTCTCAGAGAAAATTTTAATGAAGACTTAGTTTTGAATGGATTTTAAAATTATTTTGCTGACCCTACTAATGCAGAACACCTTCCCTGTCTTGCTGACTGCACAGAAGTGCATCCCATCATAAAAAATGTACAAGTCTAATAGAATCTCTGAGAGCAAGCATTTTGACAGACATCCCTTGCCCCTTTCCTAAACCTCTCAGTGTACTTGTCCAAGGATGGAGCCAGAAAAATATGTTAGTCCTGGACAGCTGGTTAGTAAAGCACCCTTGAAGTTTAGAGAGCTTTTCAGACTGATTGCAACTGACATATGAGGTCCCTTACCATTAACAGAGACAGAGAATCATTTAACAGGGATTTCCTTTCCAAATGGCCTGAAGTGCTCCCATTAGCTAACTGGAAAGCTAAAATGTCTCTTAGTCTTTAATTTTGATATTTCTATTTCTTTATTTACACACACCCCATTTAAAAAGTCTGGAGCTTTGAACTGAACTGCTCTGCAAAAAATCTGCCCACCTGTGGTAATAACCTCTGTCACCCACACCTGTTTAGGTTAGGACTTCCTCCATTTAGGTCACCATCTTGTGAAGAAACTGACCCTCTTTTTTTTCACCAGCCCCTCTGTTTTATTCTTAGATCAGACACATCTCTGTGGCATTTACTTGCTTGAATATTATTTATCCCTCACTGGACAGCAGCCAGGTTGCCATTCCCCTCTGAGTAAGTAATCTCAGATTTAATGAGAAATCCACATTACAACAGGATCCAATTAAAAAAAAAATAATTAAAAAATATCTGTCAACATGCAATAGACCATATTTTCTATTGAAAGAGAAACCCACATAGGAAGTCATCATTTTAATTTTGAACCTCCAGTTTCTAAAAAGAAAAATAAAAAAAACACAAGAAAAATAAGTCTCTGCGTTTATGTTTGGGGATCATTTGTGGAATTAAAAAGAGTAGAGGATGTTCTAAGATAAAAGTCCATGGGTTTAAGATGATAGTGATCCTTATGAGATTTCATTTCACACTTGCTTTCATATGGTCCCATGGACTGAACACTTCCCGGTGTCTGGAGGTTGTTACATATGCTTGTTGGGGTGCATCTTCCCATTCAAATCCATTTGAAAGGACTCATAGACTACTGCATAATGTGAACTGAAGCCCGGTCAGTGGAGACAAATGGGACATTTGCTTCCAAGGGGCCCATCTGATCTGACCAGTATTGCTAATAGAGATGGACCCAAGGGACAGTGGCATCTCTCAAAGCTGTATTTCCAGTGGTGTTTTCATACTTTCATTTTACTTGGTATAAGACTTTAATGACTCTAAACCATGTCGTGAATTTAGGAGTTTTAGCAGGAAAGAACAATGAAAAACTATTTAGAACAACTATTTTTGGTGGGAAAAGGCCATAATGAAGAAATATGTGATACATGTACTTGTTAGACACACATCAAACATTAAACATTGAGGCTGGATGGCTTTGTTGATTTTTGCTTTGTCCTGTGCATAACACTGAAGGATAAATAACCATGAATTGGAGAATATGCACAACATGCTCCATCATACCTTTTGGTTTCTGATTTTGCAGCAGAACTCCTTTGTGGACTCTGAGTTTGGTATTTGGTTCTTTGTTTCTTTTTAGCTCCATTAGCAGCTGTAGTTTTGTCCTGATTACAATGATATATATGTTTAGTAATATATCACAAGAATTTTCAGCATGAGCAGCTATCCCATTGATGCAGTGGGGTGGTGGTATGGAGCCATAGCAGTAGAAAGTTCCACAGCTGTCTTCTGCTCGTGAACTGGTTACAGATGGAGATAAAGCAAAATTTTATGTAATAACTTCAGATTCACCCCCCTGTGTTTTGTCACGCTGTTTTCAGGTGTGACAGCTTTCAAATGTTATTTCTCTGTTGCTAAGGGGAATTTTTTTATGCTGTCTTTTTTTCCTTTAACCTGTTATAAGCCCATCTCAGACCTCGCATTGTTTAAAGCAGTGAGATGGTGCATAAGGCAGAAAAACAAAACTGTTATTTTTAAGCTTTCAGCTCTGAACAAGTGGCCTCCTTGAACAAGATTATCCTCTCCTGTGATCTTTAAAAATTGCATTTATAGTAAAATGCCTACATTTTAAATCTGAAGTAGCTTCATCACCTTTGTTCTATATCCTCCTGTCCTTTAGAAAGTATTTATTTCACATCAGCTTCTGAGATTTCCCACTGCCTTCAATTTCTAGAGAAGTAGATTGCAGTTTATATTTTCAAAGCCAGGAGTTACTGTGTTAGATTTCCTAAATAGGTAGCCTTGGTATCAGCACATTGGTTTCTAGGAATTCATTATTGTTACAAACTGCTTCTGCAAAAAAACCTTACATGTCCTTCCTTTCCCTCTCCTGACCACCTGCAGTGTAGAAAAGGCCCTGTGCTTACTGAGCCTTTAAGTAATGACTTAAGTGAATGAAACAGTATATAACACATATGAAAATCTGGTTTTATACCTCATGAGTTACAGTCTATCACGATGGCATCACTGAAGGATAATCGAGTAACAGTGCAAAACAACACAAATTTTGAAGCTGATGTGTTCAGTTCTGTTTCTGCCACTGAAGATTGATTTGTAGGAACATAAGAAGAATTTTATCACTTCTTATGTATGAGAAAAAGGCTATATCTACTCCAGGAAGGAAATGGAGCATACCAGTAATTTCTTAATACCATGCCTGTTCTTAAACGTTGCAGGGAGTTCTCTTTGGACAAGTGTCTTTATATAAAACACACAATGTCTTCCTTCAATTTCCCAATTGAAAGTGTTTTTTTTCTTTTGAAACAGCCTCTTTTTATTTATTTTAATTATTTTAAAATAAATGTTTTAGGTTAAAGAAATAGAAGAAAGGTTCTAATTCAATAGGAGGGATTTTTACAACTTTTGTATCTCATCAAAATTTAATATTCTTTTTGAACAACTTGCTTTTTGCATCTCAGCTCCATCAATTCTGTGTTTAGGTACAGAACCAAAATATTCTTTACTGGCTCATATTCCTGAGAAAATGAAAACCTTGTCATATGAAAATGTTAAATGTTGTTCTGCAGAAGCTCATGTTTTTCATCTGCATTAGGAGCAGTCTTCTAGATTGTATTTCGAAAAAGCAGTCACTGCCACCTAGACTTGTTTTTATTGCTCTGTGATATTTCATCATCAGTAACACTCCTAATGCAGAATTGCTCTCTAGATTTGCAGGTGGATGGGGATGCAGTAAGGCTAATCTTTGCTCACAATTTCTAGCTTCTATAGGAAGTAACAATACTGTGGTCCTGCTTCAGCACCAGCTTTCCTTATTGTGTAGATCATCTGAGCATGCCTGTGAAGATAATAAATACAAACATCAAAAAAAAAAAAATGTAGAAAATACCATGTTTATCTAGAAACATGAAATATTGCATCCTACCCTTGTTCTGCCATGTTCTGTATCATGTGCCCTGGGATGGTCCAACACATCATGTTACAAAGAAGGGCATACTCAGACAAACATAATTTCAGAAGAAACTGGCTAAGCATGAATATTGCCCATGAGTAAGGAATTCCTTTATGGTTCTCTGCTCAGCACTTTATACCTTGAAGTATAGTTGTTTACCTACACATTTAAATGTGCCATTACAGTCAATCATGGAGGTAGCCAGCTGTTTGAGAAAAACATGCCTGGATTATTTTTATTCCCTCTGATCTTCTGCACTAGTAATTTCTATATACTGACAGCTACTCCAGAATTTTAAAGCCCTTAATCATAATCAAGTTTCTTTGAATATTGGCTCACTATGAATGACAAGGTTATAAAACCCACTATTGTTGATGTATTAGTCATGTTCTTGAAAACCAACTCGTGATGTCTATTAATGATTTAGCTACAAAGTAAATATTTTGAATTATTAAAACAGTGGTACATATATTTATGGATTACTGTAGCAGTCAACAAAGTAACAGCGTAGAGAAGAAAAGGAGAGAATGACAAGGCAGAGCCATGAGGTTTTATTTGTGTATTGTCTCTGGCTCAAAAAACTATCATGTCCTGTGGGATTTAAACATTGAGCAGAAAAAAAATATATAAGTTGGCTTTAAACATAAGAGAAATAGAACTGTAAACTATGCAAAATGGAGAACATAAAACACAGTGACTTTTCTTTACTTCTTTTTTTCTATCTCCTCATATTTCCAAAAGGACAAAATTACCTTTTCTCTCATATGAATGCATCTGGGATTCTGTTTACATCAAGGGTTAATGGTATATGTAGAGAGAGTCACTCTTTCAGCTTCTCTAATGTTTAAAATAAGACTTCTGACTGAAAAAATAAAAAATTAAAAAATCAATTTATCAAACAAAACACAACATAGCAAGAAAACATAACTAGGAACTAGGTCCAATTTTTTTTTTTTCAGTGAAATATTTACATTCAGGAAGTTTTGACCAAATGTTCCTCCTGAGAAGTTTTAAAGACAAACGTGTTTGAGTGCCCTTGGTTAATAGATGTCCTAATACTGTGAAGAACAAAGCCACCACCTTGGGAACAAATTCTCTTTTTGGTATTAAAGAATACTTTGTTCCAAAGAAAGACTTAGTGGCTAGACTGTCAAAAGGATGGTGGTGTGAAATATCTGTGCTACATGTCCTTTCTCTTCAAGAAAATAAGAAGTTTCTTGAGTTTCTGGGATCTTTCACTTCTATAAATTTCAGACATATGTACAAAGAGAGTGGAAATAAACAGAGTGGAGTCCATCACAGGGGACTTCTTGAACAGTGGCAGAAAAGCACTGCAATTGGTTGTTGCAACCATTTAATCTATTGTGTTAGTGAAGCACTTTCTGATCATTTTAAAGGATGAGAAGCACATTATTATGACTGATGCTCTCATTTCAGTTGCACTTTTCCTATCTGGTTAATACAAAATATTGTCAACAAAAAGTTTGTGTCAGAGACCTTAGCTGAAGGAAGATGGAACAAATAGGTGTCTTGTTGAACTTGCATTGAAAAAATGTTCCATTCCATCACCACCTTGATTACAGTTTCCAAGACTTAATGTCTGAGGTGACAATAGCCAGTTTTTGTAGACTCGTGAGCTACTGTACATTCACCTTTAAAAGTCAAGTTCACATTTAATCTTTTCCAGATTTTAAGAGAACCCTGTTCTAAATAAATTATTTTGTGTGTCAATATCCAGCTCTTATTTTTTTTCTCTTCTGAGGAAATTTGAAATATCTTGCCAGGTTGGTGTGAGACTCATTTAGAACATGCAAGAAACTGAATTATCATAATCTGGGTGTAACCAGATGAAATACAAAAATGTCTCATATTTATTTACATCATGGAAAGTGCTCCCATTTTTGTGTTTACATTTCCTTTGGGATGAGGCTGAAAGGGTGAAGAATACCTTGGACACAAGCAAAATGCAGCAACAGATACTAACCGTAGACTGGTTGGCTATAGCAGCTGATTATTGTGCTTATCATCCACAGTTCAAGTTGTTCCCTAGGTAAAGGGAAAAGTTCTGCTATTGCTGCTCCTTGAATGCTTAAAAATAGGTGCAACCTCCACAAGGCTTTATTTTGTAGAAATGCAGGTGATGTATTTTGGAAAGGCAGAAGGAACTAAGCATATGTAGAGGATGTGAAAACTCTGTTTTCTGAGAAGAGCAGGAATGTGTGGGTTGGAGGGAAGAGAATTTTACTTGCTTTTGTCCTTTATTTAGAAGTACCTAAAGTCTTTCCTAAACAATAGATGTAAAAAGGTACAAATCAGATTGTACAGTCCACATAAGAGTTCATATGTTAATGTTTTCCTGATCACTGTTGCTCAGAACAGTTATAGTCCATACATCACTATTGTTGATTAAGGGAATTTTCACAGCTGTAGCCCAGACTGGAGGTTGGGAAATATATTATGTCTGTTACATCTTGTACAAGCAGATTTCATGTTTAATTAAGTGCTGTAATTAAACCTATTGGTCTCATTTCCTATCATAAACAAAACTCTTGAAATTATCAAAACTATATTACTCCCAGACCAAAGTAATGTGGTGTACCACCTCTTGTCAATACTTTTAAATTATCAGTACTAGTTCCTGTTCTCAGACTAGAAACTTGCAAAGTAGTTGCACCTGGCGCAAGAAGTTTACACATTGACTGATAAGTGCACTGACAGATCGTATTTACTGATGTTTCTCTCTTCCATTTGTGATACCCCTCACTATTCACCACGATATCCCATATCTAAATGGAAGTTCAGCTTCTTCACTGTCAAGTGTCTGCAGTGTAGATCAATTGCCTAGTCCAGAAAGTGCTAAATTGGCAAAGACAAGGGTGTTCTGCTGATTTGCGTGAATCTTATGCTCAGTGTTGCATCCTCTTCAATGTTGATGGTTTCATATCTGGATTAAATGTATTTTTCAACAGGACTTTTTTTTCCCAGAAAATTATTTGCCCCATTCACTCTGTTCTCTTTGCTGCCTTATATCCTAAACATAAGCATTTGCCAAGGTTGCTAAAGAATACTTAAGACATAGAGACGAGCAGAAGCCTTGAAGGTTTTTACAGATGTGAGAGCTCTGCTGATTATGTATTCCTCTATTTTATGGACAGGAAACATCTCTGATCCACCTAAAAACTTCAGGTCCAAAGAAGTCACCATACGTATAATCCAATTTGAAATACCAATGTTCATGTTAAGAATGGGAAGAGAAAGAAAATTGGATAGAAGAAAGAAAATAAAAAGAGCTTTCTCTGAAAAAAATATGTAGGAAATATGATAATATCATGGGCTACAGAGGAATGCAAAAGGAGAAAAGATGATCTGGGGAGAATAGTGCATAAATAGCCTATTAATTGACAAGTTTTATCCCATGATATAGTCCATCCTAGGAATCAGTCTTCCTGGGGCTTTTTGTGGTTAATTCATATAGTTATCTGAAGGTTGAATGAATGATTAATATGAAGAAACAGTGAGTTAGAAAAATTTTAAGAAATAGAAAGAAAGGAAGCAAAAATTTAAAAAGGCCAGATGTCCAGAAGCATGGCAGGGGTGAGGGCAAGGACACTGGCATGGGAGGGGAGCAGAAATTATGTATGAGATTTTTGCATTGTATTAAAAAAAAAAAATCCAACCGGTAAAAAAATTAACCAGCTTACTATTTTCTGAGAAGAAAGCCTTGCTGGATGTCAGACTATTTCCTTAAAAGGAAGGACAAAATTCTCTATCTGTTGAAGTTAACATCATTAACTCCAAAGGGACAAGACTCTGATGCACATTTTGGATGTGATCATCATTAATTAAAACTCATAGTTGTAAAATGTATGTATATCTAGTGATGCAATTTGGCTGATGAGTTGATACTGGAGTTCAGAGTTTAACTGATGATGTATTTAGCATTTTAGCCTTAAAGAAATTATCCTTTGTGAGATGACCAGCGCATATTAGATTATTTCTTTCCAAAACATTGCATTACCTGTCAAATCACTCATTTTCTGTGTGGAGCCTTGCTGGATTCATACCTATCAGCTAACATCTACATTGCAATAGGCTTACCTGAATTCATTTCTGGAAGTGTCATCTTCAGTGGTTTATATCTTATGTGGCTGTTAAAAAATTCTATTACCTGGAGAAAAATAAAAAATGTGGAGAAAACACCACTTAATAATATGTTTTGTGTTTGCTTCTCACTCCGTAATTTCATATATGAAAATATGTACATACCACAGTATCTTGCACAATCATAAGTCTGAAAATCAAGTTAGATGATTTCCTGCTGTATCCTACTGCTAACTCGCAGTCATGTTCACTCCACCAGCTTTTCCTCATAAACACTTTCTGGTCTAGAGACAATTAATATATCTTCAGAAAGTCATTTTGTTTAGTGCATAAGTAGAGTCTGACTCATTCTTGCAAAGCTGCCCTAGGGTGAATAGTGGTAAATATCACAAAATTTCTTTTAAGCATTATGTTCTAAATTATCTGAAAAAAAAAGAATACTGCAAAAATGACATACACTTAACCAAAATTTCTGAGTCATACCTGCTGAAATAATTTTCCACTGTTATCTACTGATGTTAGCTCCCATTTTCTGTTCTTCCCATTATTCTCTGGTTAGGAGTAGATTATTGTACAGGTATTTACTAAATGGGGAGGAAAGCTGGCAGCCTTATTTAAGTTAGCAATGTAAATGTCTCCTAGTGGTATGTCTGTCAACTGCTCTCTATGCTTTACTGCCAGTGTGATGCTAATATAGCATATGAAATACTAAGAAACTGCAGGTGAAAGAAAAAAGTTCCTTTTGACAGTCAACCCAAGAGGTCAGTAATTACTTTACAAATTATCTATGAATTTTATCTACCCTCCAACAGAAGAAAGGGCGTTTATTATAAAATTTCATATTTCCATGAAATTACAAAAGAAAAAATGAAGGATAAAAATATCATTAGATTTGAATAGCTGAATTTTCTGCCTTGTTCATTATAATAGCTTGTTTCAAATGCCAATTTTTATACTAGCACTGATTTAAAAAAAGAAACTTGTGAAGAATTGAAAGGATTTACATAAATTTAAAATATGACTAACAGGTACACTCCGTAAGTTATTAAAATGCTCTCACTGTGTGTTAAACACAATTGTGTTACGTTGTACTCCCAGAGAATCAGCTGCATTTGACATTTTATAAAGGCTTTGTTAGAATCCAGTCAAGCAATTCAACATTCAAATTAAATTATAGATAATGTAAAATTATATGAACTTTTCAGAGATCCTTTTCCCCTTACAATGTTCATAACATTTATGTGCTTCTCAAGTTCAGGTTTTTGGTTACCATCCCAGTACTAAGACAACATAAGTAAGGACACTCCTTCCCATTGCTGGGGGGGTCTTGTGCATGTACTGTAATTTCTGTTTCTGTGTGTGTTCTGTGGGAACATACAAAAGGAAAACATCACATATGCAGCACAACCCTCATCATATATACCATATGTACAATTTACCAGAGGTGGCATTGTAATATGGATTTGTCAACAGGAGTTGGTGTTGGATGTTACAAGTGTAAAAATTAGCAAAACGAGTACATCCTCTCTAATTTATGTTGCTTATTTCCCACATATGCATAATATAGATTTCATAGATTTTTAAAATCTGGCTAATTTCCATCACAGTTATCCAGTATACTTTCTTTGTAACACAAACCAGTTGATTCCTACTGAATTGCTCTCTTGAGTCATGATACCCACTTTTCAAAAAGGCCACTAAACCAATGAAGGGAGTTTTCAGAGAAGAAACACAACTGGGAAACACACCACACAGAAAACAAACAAACAAACAAACAAAATAACAACCAAAAAACACACTCACAGCATTTTTTTTAATCACTTTAAAGAGAGGATTAAGGGGTGACAGTATTCCCTCCTCTGGGAACAGAACTTTTTCTACCTGTTCTATTTTTAGCAGTGAAAGCAAAAGAGATTTCCCAGTTTTTTGAAAACTCAACAGCATCAGTATTTATTATCTCTAGACTGGATTTTTCATCTTCTTTGCATTTGTAGTATTGATTAGTTCGAAATCCACCATCTGTATTATAGACTGATTCCTGTGGTAACATTTGCAATCTCTGTCTAGTGGCTATTTCTCTAAACTACAGCCTATTGCAGGTCAGGATAAGTACTACTTGGTTTATGAAGTGAAAATTTATCCCTTGAGATAAGCACACCATCATTAAAATGTCTGAGAAACTCTCCCACACTGGGTCATCACATTCCTCCTGCAACTTTCTCTGGACATTGTTTATCAAAGCTGATGGGATGAAGAAAGCAGTTACTTTCCATTTCCTTCAGGCACAATGAGCCTGACTGGATTTTAGCATTTCTACATGAATTTGTGAAGGCTACACTAGCCTAGAATGCTTACCTACAGTCTGCTCTTACACACATGCACATGGCAAGTTTCAAGTGAGACTCACTTAAATTCCTACTAAGTACAAAGTTGCTTCTTATTACACTAAGGCATTCATCTGTCATATACAATCTATCTATATAAACTGTGCTCTGAACTCAATCCATCTTCACCAACTCCTGTCTGCACTTCAATTCTGTCAACTGCGGTGAATTTAATAGCAGCTTCTCTTAATCACTGGAGTAATTTCATCTTGGAATAAGGAAAAGCTGTGCTGAGAGGCTTTTCCCACTTTCTTTGGTAAGCAGAATATATTCTTTGAATCTAAACGATTGATTAAATGCCCATCACTCTTTATGGCGCTTCTTTAGATGGACTTTCAATCAATACAGAGATGTCCCTTTCACCTGCACTGTCACAAAAACATGGCATTTCCTTCTAAATTATAACCCTGAACAATGAACTAACAGAGGAAATAGACAGGCTTCTTCAAGGGTAAATTGGGATTGAAACCTTGTAAAGAAGTAGCAGAAACGGGCTTTAGGCAGACAGCAGTTCATACTCTACTGTCATGTGCATTTGCTTTGGCAGAACTGCCAGTCAATTACCAAATGGTGAAGACGATAATGCAGGGGAAGATATTCCATGAAGCAGCTTTCATTGGTACCACCTCAACTCATTTGTCTCCTAAAAGAGAGAGATGACTTGGACCACGGATGGTGTGGAATAGCTCCAGCCATCTGGTACTCTGTGGAAATAGAGAATTTATCTGGCTTGTACTGAGCTTCTCTGAGATGGACCTGAACTGCTGCTGTCTGTCATTTAGGGAAGTTTTCTAAGGCTGCTAAAGACATATTTCTGCTCCTTTTCCTTCTGCTTCTTCCCCACCTGCCTACATGTGTGTGTAACATTGCTCAGCAATTTAAATAGTATCCAGGCACAGGGGGGGTTGTTTTTATTTTTGGTTTTTTTTTTTTTGGGGGGGGGGGGGTGTTGATTTTTTTTTTTCCTGGAATCTGAGAAAGGATGTTTGAAAATACAGGAAACATGACTGAAAAGAAAAATTGACCCAACACTGGTGTGACACAATGAAAGCAGCCTTGGAAGTCAGATTTTAGCTCATGATGTCAGCTACAGATTTGCAGCTGGAATCATTGCTGGAAGCTTGATTTTTCCTGTGAAATGGAAGGACTTCATATTGTCTTCCAAATTAAACACAAGATTGTCAGGAACATGCTGCTCCAATGCCAATTTTTTCTGAACTAGCCTGTAATATTCCAAATTTTGATCAAATGAGTCCTAGGAATATAATACTATAAAGGCATCTCAGCTGTCCTCTACACAGTGTTGAACGAATTTGCTAAGACTTTATTTTCAGCACTTTGAAAAATAAGGATACTATTTCTCAGAAGAGCAAGATCTTCTAGGATGTCTGCTTTCTTAATGCTTTCATGCTTGGGACAGGTAATTCCCTTTCTACAGAAACTATTTATACACACCATTTTTTAATGAAAGATATTAGCTTTGCTCGCCATCAGTTCTGGCAACAGAGTGAAAAAAAGCTGCACAGTCAGAAAGTGTAGACGTGCATTAATTGTGCTCCACATGATTGCTTGTATTAGCAGACAGGGAACAAGCGCTATCACACTTTTCTAATTGGGCTGCTGCCAGTAACAATGTTAGGGAAGACACACATCCACTGTTTCCAGCCCTTGAGCTGTGGGTGGTTCTGCAGAAGGAAAGCCCAACTTTCAGCCTCTTTCCCAACCCTGCTATTAAAGTCTCTTTGTGTAGCCCTGTGGCTGAAGTATTTTAACAGCTATCCAATCCTAGCCAGAAATTATTCAGTTGACCCCATCCTGCTGAACTGCTTTGCATATTTCCAGTTTTTAGATCTTTTCTAGCCTCGTGACAGAGGGTGATTTAATATTATAATGTGACACTGATCTTAAATGATAAGTGATAAGTACAGACTGATAAACATGTCATATTGATATTTAACGTATTCATCTCCACTCTGCAAGTCTAAAAACAATGATCAGTGATTAGAAAATAAGATTAGTATGATTTTATTTATGGAACATAGTTAACAAATCTGTTTTTCAGTGAATAATTTCAGTAATCAACTGATAGTAATAGTAGAAGCACATAGTAAATAGCTCAGAACAAGTAAAATTTTAAATGTATGTTCCCAAATGTCTCTCAACCAATTGCTGTCTCAAGGGTTGTATGCCATTTTCTTGTTGACTTCTATTTTCTTTTCTTCGTGTTTCTGTCTGGAATTCAAACACAGGTTTATGATAACCTTCATGGGCAATTAACTTCAATTGCTAATAGAGATAACTCCCAGTTTGCAGGGGTTTCTCTGCTTCAGTATAGGAATGGCTCTAAAAATATGAAATTACACATTTTAAGATTCTTTATGAAAGTGACTGATTTTTCTCCTCTACATATTCAAAGTAGTGAAATACTGTGGTGATTTTACATGTTGTCATAAAATTAATACACCTTCAATTTGCCCACAGTAGGAATCTAGAAGCTGTAAAATGAACTGCCATATGTGTCATAAGCCACTGCCAGGCACCGATGCCAGTCTGATGAGTACATAAGATTACTTTGAGGCACTTGTACACTGAAACATATTCACTAACTCTTCAGACAGACTTTTTGTGGACCTCTGTTTCAAACAAACCAAAAAAAGCAAGAAAAATTAGAGTTTTTCCTTAAAGGGAACATATCCAAGAAAGGAAAACAGCATTTGCTAGTACTGGCTGATCTTAAATCAGCCAAGGAATTTAAAACATGCCAAGTAATGCTGGCCAACTTGGTTTTTAAACTCATAAGCCTTGAAAAATGACAAAAACAGAATTTAATCTGCATATTGGTAACCTTTAGGTTAAGTCAATTATCTGAATTGAATCTTTGCAAGTTGCTAGAGGGTATCACATGCCTCTGCCTATTTGTAAGAGCTTTCTGTTTTCATTCTTCAAGATGTGCCACAAATTATTATTTGAGCTTATGGATTTTGCTGTCATGAGCCTCAGTTAGCATGACTGCTCCTGTACTTTGCTTTTGTACTTTTACATATTTACTGCTCCCAAAGTTTTCAGAGTTTTTAAAGCTTACCCACAGTATACAATAAGACAAAAGTGCAGAGATCCTCAAATTAGCATCAATCCAAGCTAGTATTTCCACAACGTACTGTTGGTCAAGAATCTGCGCAGTTAAGAAGCAGAGTTTGTTAGTGTAGACCCAGAACTACCCCATGGCAGCAGTGTCTGGGGACTTGAGTTGGCTAAAGCCATGCCAGATGAAAAACAAAAAGGATGCCAAACACCAAAGAGCCACAGTAGCTGTTGATAAGTTCTAAATGTAAGTGTGAGCATTATTTGCCTTTTCATTACCTTTGTTCATCTCAATAATGTCTGCTGAGCACTGTGAAGAATGCCAAGCAGCTGGTTTGAGGTGCACGCTGCCTTCATGGTGCAAATAGTCATCAACCAGGGCATCAGAACTTTGTGTTTCTCTTTTTTGATGTGGTTTGATTTGCTGTTTTCATGTGTTATGTATCTATTTATAGCAGATGAACTAAAACCTAATTTAATAACCTCGGAGCTTAAACCATCTGTGGGAATGATAGGTAGTTGGAAAAAAATTACTCTTTGTTAACATTTGTCTTACATATTTGAACCACTAACCTTATTAATACACACACTAGTGCTGGTCATGCAACAACCTGCTCTTTTCTTTGTTTGTTGCAAGACGTTATTTTCAAAAACATTTGTAAACACTCATTCAATCATTTGCAAATACTGTACTGTCTGCTCTGAAGGCCAGGGCAGGAAGATATATTCAGTGGTTGCAATAGCAGCAACACCTCAACAACAACAAAAAAATGGAAATAAAAGAAGTGCCTGGCAATTTAATTGAAACATTTCAACAGAGACAAACATACAGTGTACCTTATATTTCTCAAAGACCAGATTTTCTTCTCCTCAGAAATTCATAATGAGGTAGCTTCTGCAAAACTCCCCACCCACCACAAAATCTCTTTGCATCAGGAAAAACTGAAATCTTGTTAACCTGTGCTAAACAAAGCCTGTTTCAATGGAAGGGAGGGCTTCTAAAGGAACAAATGCCATCTCTACAAAACTCTCTCCCCTGGCTGCTAAGGGCCCCAGGTTAACACGTATAAATAATGCTTTTGATTTATGATACAGGCAGTTGTAGCAGATGAATGACTTTAATTTACCGAGCCAGAAAAATCAGGGGTTTGATGGGTTTTTTTTTAACAAAAAATAAATTCTCTCCTTGCCACTGCAACTGAGAAGGCTTGCAAAGCTTATGTGAACTCTGTAGCAGATCCATGGAACAGAGGACCTATGGCTGGCCACAGCAAAAATGATGGCTAGTTTCTGTGTCTATTAGTATATATAGTGTCACACATATCACTCATTGAGGGAACCAGAGAATAATAAATAAATCCCTGATAGTATTTTGAATATGTGATGTGTTTGATATGTCAAGCAGAAAAATTTAACTCAAACTTCAGTCTTTCTTATCTCTAATTCCTCTCACCAAAATCTCACATGGGTTCTTTAGTTCTTCTAGCTTTTACCAACTGGTTTTTAGGAAATATTGAGCATTCTCAAATCCACTGGACTAAACTAGAATTCTCTCAGTTACCACAATAAAGATAAAATATTAAATACTGGCTATGACAGCCATAAATGCTGTCAGATTACAAAGGCATCAGATGGATAACCCCTGGCTATATACAGTCTTTAAGGAAAATTCTGCTGGCCACTGGCCTGTGGCCATTCCCCATACTCTGAAAGGCGATCAGGTGTAGTAAGGAAATCATCTGTATCCTGCTTTCTTTTCCCATTGGTGGCACTATTACCTGTAACCATACCTACATTTACTGTAAGTTGTGTCACCTGAGACATGTGAATACATATTCCTAAGCAGCTTGAAACAGATATGTCTGCATCTGACCCTTGTTGTGTTACTCATTTCTTGTTTGGAAAAGTAGTGCTTTATCAGCCCAATGCAGATTTTGTTTTCTGTTATTACCTTCAGGTGTCTGTTCTTATCCTATTTCATCTGGAGTTTAGACAGCCATAATAACCAACAGATTCAATGGTGTTCTGTCTGTCACTCCCACCATTTCTCAGTCCCCAGAAAAACAAAATATCAAAGTTCTCTACAAGCAAGAACTAGCAGTCCAGTATTCTTTTACCAGTGGTGATACTGTTCAGTTGTGATGCCTGAGACATCCTTCGCAATATTATTTTATGAGAAGAAAAAACACATCTAACTAGAAAAACACTTGATTCTTCTTGTGTGATAGGAGGACTAGGACCTCTTCAGTGCTTTTCTTCTTTTGTTTCCAGCAAGAAATATAACAGTAACAAAAATTGGGCATTTCAACTTTGCCAGTTCTTACTGAGTTCAATAATTTCAGTTACTAAACTCTGCAGGGTTGAATGTTTAGTTTATTGTCATATATCAGTCCCAAGGTAATTAGAGTCACAAATGAAGAGACTGAGTTATCAGAGCACAGCTTCCAGTTGAAAGATTTGGGTTTAATTTTTTTTTTTGGCAGGGATCACAAGATGGTGTTTTTAAACATGGCCATGAAGATCAATTCTCATCTCTTTTTAGACATTTGAATTCTTCTTTATTGCAAGTAGAAATACTGTGATAAATTAGTGTGCATTTGAGATCTTGTTTTTCTCACATCGTCTTTTGTAACCACTGTCCTCAGTTCTGGGTCTGGGATACAGTTTCTTAGCAAAATAAGTCTGCCAGAGTCATTTGACATGGAAGCAGATATTTAAGGGTGTCAGGGAACAGTCCTGTACAATTTTAATTTGGATCATTCTAGTTCAAAACTTGTGAATGAAAAGGTCAGTCTATTGTATATTTGTCTAATCATTGCAAATGACCAATAAACTGAAATGTTTTTAAAAACGAAACCCCACTGAAGAAGGAAATAGATTTACTATATAGTGAATCTGGGTTTCATTTTACTACACTGGTTTAATAGCTTATTACAGCAATCCAGCTGGTGTTCCAGGAATAGATCACTTCACTGCTATGAGTGGGATTTTTTTTGTTCTCACATTTATCAAATATTCTGGCCAGCTGGCAGTCTTTGCATACTTGGCTCTATGCTACACCAGTCCCAGTGAGTGCAAATAATCTATAAAACCTTGATGTGGGGGATTAGATGGATTCTAAGAGGACATCTGTGAAAACATGGGTGAAAACCTTGGAGACTTGTGCAGGCACTTGCCAAAGGTGTGTCTGCAGCATTTCCACATGGCTACATATTATGTAACAACACACAATAATGCCCTTCCCTTTGGAGAGAGAGAGAGAAAACAAATCGAAAACACATAATTAAACTGCACAGGAATATGATTTTCCAACATGCAGGGTACAATTTAAAACCTACCTCTTAGTCAAGAGGGCATACGAAAACCATTCAAAATAATTTTTTTTTTTCCTGTTTTTACCTTTTCAGTCAGGAACAGAGTTGGGAACGTCTTGTCAGAGGTTTAACTGATATTTAGGCATTCTGGTCTGCCAGGCAAGTAAATATCATTAACCTCTAAGGAATGTGATAAGCATGAAAATTTTGATATACAGAATACAAACAATTTTAGCAGCAGCTATAGTATAAAAAATAAAAATTAAAAATAAACACACACACACACACAACTAAAATAACAGGTGAAATGAATAAATGTTTAAATAATAACTTTTTTAAATGAGGACTTTCCAGTCCTTATTTAGGACACTGAGGAGTATTTTCTAGTAAGTTAAGAAAACGGTACATACATTATTCTGACAGTCGGAAGCAATGTTACAAAGGCCTAAGCCATGTAATCCAAATATGGGAGCAGTGCAGATAAGTGAGATTTTGACTGAAAATAAAATAGAAATACAATAAGCAGCATCACATTGTGATCCATCAGAGGTCTAGGAAACTTCCACATAAGACTCAGTGCTGTTGCATAAAGGAGAAATGAAAGCTTTAAAGGGAGGAATTTGGTTCACAGCTGACACTCTGAACTTCAAGGGTTTATATGTGAGTGTCTAAGTTCACAGTATAGTCTGTAGAGTGCCAGGCAACAAAGCATGAAAACAGTCCCACGGATGATACCCACCAACAGCGGGACTCAGCTCTTTCAACACAGGTGCCAAGAATTCTTATCTGCACCCAAGGAATGCTGCCTGACTTCACATTCTCAACGAGAAGTGTCTGAAGCACCTTTAGTTCTTGTGTCATCCCTGCCAGCTCTGTGTCCAGACAAGGTAAGTAGTGTGATGCAGTATAGCAGACCTATCAGTCAAAAGATACCAATTGCTCTGATAACTCAGCTATAAAAGCTGTACACTTATCAGGGGTACAACTCTGCTGAGCTGTAGTGAGGACATAAGAGCTTCAACCACTAATGATCAAAATTCAGTAGAAGTGCTTTAAGGGCTCATGGTTCCATTTGAGGGCAGTTCAAATGGAAATAGACACCTTTCTTTGGGCAACTGAATTTCTCTCTGGATGCCTCTTTTATGGTGAATTGAATTTCCCCATTGATTTTCATTCACTGGAGCTTTTCTTAATATAACATGAACCTGGACACAAGTAAACCCCAAATATGTCTTAGTTTGGAAATAAATTCCCACCCTATCACACCACACCCCCCCTCAGAATGTCCAGATATTAAAATGTCCATAATATTAAAAAATATACGGCAGAAACTGAACAGGTGCTGGTACAAATTGAAGCTTAGGAGCATGGGTAACATATGGATAGGGTAATTAGCAAGTTAACACATGCATGAAAAAAGATGATAACCAATAGATAACCCATGATACACTGTATATGGCACTGATTTCACTCCCATAAAGCAGAGGCACGTAGCTCAAGTTGGATAGTTAGACCCTACTGTGTGCCCTGTCAACAGCATTATGCTTGTCCATCACACTGACACTCCTCTGAAGAAAAATAACCTGGGTTAAAAAGAGGCAGTGATGAAGTAGTAAATTGTGCTGCTAGGGAGTATTAAAAACATCTTGTCTCTGGACTAAATAGATTTGGAAAGGACCGCCTAAGGAAGAGCTGCCCCTGGGTTGGGAAGAGTTGACTGAACTTTCTGCAGGGCCAGGACATCTCAAGTTCTGCTGGGAAGCAAAGGAACATATCCTGAAGGAAACTACTGTGTTTGTGAACACCCTGCTTGTTTGAAAGCTACTACAGACCTTGTTTTCTCAAAGCAAGTGGAAGTAAAGAGTGAGTTAAGCTCTTATAGGTTCCAAGACAGGGCTCACACTGTCTGATGTCAGCCAGTAGCTCTGTGCAATCTAATTCAGCAAAAGTTCTTTAGATCAGACAGGTCCAGTTTGGCTTACACCATAGGTCTGCTGACCAAAAAGAACAAACACCCAGATAGATACTTGAAGAGATGCTGCCTGAAAGCCTTTCTGAATCCCTTCCCTTGCTCCTTCACACTGAGTTGCCAAATACTTGGTGTCCTTGCACCACAGCCCTGGGTGCATTGAGGATTCCAGAGTCTGACATCCTTGCTGCCAGCCCCCCACAGAGCAGGAGCTCCCTCGATGTCAGCCAGGAGCACTTGGAGCTTAGTAATTCATGTTGGATCTTAGAGGAGATGGGGAGACTCAGGTATCTTTTTTCGCCTGTGAGCTGGGCTATCTCTTGAGAAGTAAGATATATTGATATTTATCTCAGAATAAAATATATAGTCTCATCAGTGGATTAGACTTTAGCTTTACCAAAGTGCTTGTATCACACTGGGGTACATGAGATATCTCACAGGAGGTTTTTTTTATGTCAAACACTATCAACTGTATAAGTTGTACTGTTTAGTATATCCAAAGTGGTTATGACTTTTTTTCTATCTTCCTGCCTTGTACAAGAGAGCAAATGCACACAAAAATGATAAAATATGACCTTCTTAAAGTTAAATCAAAATTAAATCACAAAATATAGTTTTAAAATCAAATTACTGGAGATGATAAATGTTAGGCTAATATAGGAAAGATTAGGAATATTTTTAGAAATAAATGGTTACTGGGTTTTTTTTTAGAGTATTCTTTTTGTGCTGTTTTTCTTTTAAGTATGAATGACCCAATTTTATGTTATGTTATGTTACATTATTTTACATTTCTCTGCAGTCTCCACTTCATAAAAAAGAATTTTCTAGGTTATGTTGGGAAGTAGGCTTTCCTTATTTAAAGGAAGCTGGGAATGCTATTTTCAAAAATTGCTCCTTTTTGATAGGCAATATCATGCTACCAGGAAATGTAACAAACTCAACATGTTAGCAGCATCATTGCCACTAATAACACACACTCATACTACACGCATTTTGCCCAATAATTCTTTAGAGTCATGTTCAAATACGTATTTTCCAACTGCAATAGCAAATATTTGCCAGAAAAAGGAAAACTGTGGTATATAAGCCACCAATGTTCAGCTGAAATCTTGTAGATCATGTCTTCCTGATTTTCCTTGCTTCTTGCTGTCGGTTTAACTTATGAGAGGGGGAAAAAAAAGGCAAAATAAACCTGAAACCAAAAATTAACTATTGATCCATGTGAAAAATTGCTTTAGCTCAGTCTGTGAAGAAAGAAGCAAGATTTTCTACCAGACAAAGGAGAGGTCAATATTGGAAATCAGCACAGGCTGCTCAGTTGAACTATTAGTTGAAATAATTGCATCTGCAGGGGATTGCATTTATCTACGAAAAACATGATAATCTCTGAATTAAATGTATATGCCTTAGAGCAGAGGATAGCTGCTTTCAGCCTACCAAAGACTGATACACACAACACAAACAAGTATATCATTATCATTTTTCCTGTTTGTAATTTTGAAGCATATTTGAGTTATTTTACTTACAAACATATTTTTATAAAACAACATCATTCTGCAAAACTAAGTCAGCTTTAAAATTCTTTACTTCAGACTTTTCTGTAGTCAGGATTATCAGACTGTGATTTGGGCTTTGTTTCTTACTGAGAGGTTATCAAACCTCATGTTGTCAAGCATATCCCATTCTCTTTAGATATGAAATAGACGCTATTTGGTCTGAATTGTCCAGAATCTGGAGTGCATTGATGTACAACGGTGTGAGAGAACTGAAAACAAAAATTTAGTCAAAGCAGGAAGAATAACAAAATGGTGAGGTATGAAAAAAAACTCCTCCCAAAATACCTCATAATATTGAAAAATCAAAAAATTCTCTTCTTCTACAATCTTTATGTGTCATGTAAAATTGGGGGATAATGTGAAAACATTAGTACTCTCTCTAAAAACAGGGATGTCTTGTAAAGCTGTGAAATTTTGATGCAGATCTAACCTTCCAGATGCTAAAAACTTGAATGTGTCATTTTATAGACTGGGACTATGAACAACCAGACTCTTCTTTTTTATTATTATTATTTATTTCATTAGCTGAGAAAATTAAACAGAATGCATAGCCTCTGAATAATTTCAGCTAACTGAGCTTTCAGCATTAAAAGATTATCCTTCTTTTGCAAAACATTAACTTCCAAATATTTTTAAGCTTTTTATAGTTATACAAAAGACAAAAGACAATGTCTTCTGCAGTACACTGTGGAGATGCTGATAGGTCTGAAGTCCCTAAAGATAGGTCAGTTAGAAAATCTGCTTATTATAAGACATGCATTTCTTATTAATACGTATATGCACAACAGAAAACAAAATATAATTTTTTAACTTCATCTCCATCCTATTGTTTTTCCCAACCTTTATTTCTTCAGTCTTTATTTACATGGCTACATTCACACACAGGACTGAATTTTCAAATTGGTTTGCCATGGATTGAGCTGACTTCTTAATGAGAGTTATCTTGGAAAAAAAATCCCAAATAGCTTTATGAAAATGTAGCTTTCTGCTGCTTTCTCTCTCTGAGTGATGAGTGCTGTGATTGCAGGGGTGGGAAGCAAGAGACAGATAAGAAATTTCAACTCAAAGTATCTTGATAACACATGAAAGATGAATTGAAAATGCTTTAGTTTAGAAATTAGTTTTCATGTATTTTAAGGTGATTGATGAGACAGCTTTGAACTAGATCTACCTAGCAGTGGTCATGGTGCTGTAACAGCAGAAGGCATGCACTCTGTGTGTGTGTATCGTGCACTGCAGGGCTGTCTGTCCATCAGATTAAATACATCTGAACAGCTAAAGTTAACACATTGCTAGGATGTAAATACAGATAACTAGTTGTTGTGGCTTTTTTCCATAAGCAAAGTGACCTCTTTATAAATAAAACGTGCTGCAGCATGTAGGTGCCAGTTCCAGGTGGACAGAGTAGATAAAAAGTAGGCACATGTGGGGAAGATGAGAGGAAAGGAAAAATGGTTGAGTGCAAGGGTGGGCATCAAACTCAAACCCAACCCCACAAGAGCCTAACAGCAGAAACAGTCATCTGAGGCACGGCAGAACAAGGTTAAAGTCTTTGGTCTTCTGGTTCAAATAGGTTTGAACTTGAATTCCCCATGTTACTGCTGGAACTCAAACACTTTCCCTCTGTATAAAGGAGAGCCTGGGAAGGGCAGGCCAAACCAGCCAAACCCTTACACCCATGAGCTTCTCTGTGATGTGCAAGACCCTGCAGTGAGCTTTGGTCTCAGCTGATATAAGAAGATGTAAGAATCAGTCTCTCTGTCTTTCATATTTTTTTCTTACAGAAGGCTTTTAGAGGTTCATCCCAGTGTGGGATAGAGTTTTTTTTTTAATCTTGACAACTTTATCAGAGTGGGAAAAAGGTTTTCCACATAGTTCTATCTGCAAGTATTTCATTTTCCCCTCAGGATATTAATACGACATTGAAATCTAAACTGGAGATTAAGACTCAGATATGTTTCAGGCCACTTTGAAATTAAGGTTAAATATCCTGATGAATATTTTGCTAAGGATCATTAGGTTTATTAGAAATAATCTAACACTACTGTTGATTTGAATAATGATTTTTTTATTTTTTTTTATTATTGCTTTCCTTCTAGTCAATTCTCCTTTCAGAGCCTTGCAAATTAATTTCTGGTTCTGTCTTTTAGTACTAGAGGTTCACAAAAAGTGAAGTGAACAGAAAGGATCATGACTGGTATTTTCCATGCCAGAGTGCCACAGCACCCATCTCCTGCCCACATCAAGCAGGGATGCTGATGGAGCCCTTGACTTCCCTGCCCTCAATTGCACAGAGTTTCGACAGCACCAGGAGTAATGCAGAGCTGACAATGTGTACCCAAGTCCTGTATTTTAAGCACACCTCATGAGACAGCTAACTCAGTCTTCAGCTTAAAAGTAAGATCAATTATATTTTAATGACATCCTCAGGCAGCCTATTCTATTGCTCATCTCTATTTTTACAACTGGGATGTTTTCCTAAATGTCTGATTAGGATCTCCCTTACCAGAACTTAAACCTCTTACATTCTTTTCCAAAATGCTTTATTCCTTCTTTAAACATCAGCCTGGTTCTCTTTCCCAAATCACTTCTCACAACAAATAAGCAACAACCTGTATTGGGATGTCAGCCCTGAAATGGTTTTCAGTGGGGAAGACTGAGAAATACAGGTAAGACAGTGTACAGACTAAGACAAGGAAGCAAATTACAAGGGTTATAGATAGAATCTCCTCTTCTTCTTTTTTCCCCGAAGTGTTTTGGTGTGTAAACTGCTGACACTATATACCACCATATAATGACATTTTGGATGGTTCCACCATGAGATACATTTTTGTATCCTTGACATATGAAGTCTGGTCTGTATTTTGTGAATGTTAAATATCTCAAGGGACTCTGGTTTTGATAGAGGGTTTTTTTCCTGCCATCTTACACATTCATTTCTCCTCATTTTGCTGTACCATAATTTGGAAATGGTTCATGTGACATTCTTCCACTTCAAATATGACTGGAGTACAGTGATGGTATCTTCCTATCTTTTGTTGAGTATTATGCCCTCATTTGACCTAAAATGCATACGTAAAACTTCGAGATCTCAAACCCCAGTGGAAAGGCCAGAGAAAGAAGACAGTAATTTGACTGCTGGAAATTTCTTACACATACTTTGAAAATGGTGGTCACAAAGTCAGTTTCAATGAGATTTAATCTGATTGGAAAGAGATATTTCGAAGTATTTGTATTTGGGAATAAGAGTGTTCCAATGGGAGGGGTATTCTTGTGTGCTGGTTTAAATGTAAACCGGCAGGAGAAATGAACCCAACTCACAAAAGACTGCAAGTCAGAACTACAATTTATTAAAAAGATCACAATAAGTACAAGGGTACAGAGGGAAAAACCCACAGAAACAGGTGTGTAACCCAGCACCCTGGGGCACAAACAGAATGGAACTTGCCAGCCCCTGTGCTGAGCACCACCCAGCCCCCTTGAGTACACAGTAAAAGGAAAAAGGAAAACCTGTTCC
>VXBX01007067.1:0-123085 GCA_013400415.1 Scytalopus superciliaris | reverse complement strand
TTTTTTTTTTTTTTTTTTTTTTTTGGTGAGGGTGTGAGTGTGGGTGTGTGTTGATAAATTGCATAAAGAACCAAATTTCTAGAATCTGAAGTGTCTCCCAAAAGACAAAGTTCATATAATCTGAAGTGTCTCCCAAAAGACAAAGTTCATATACAATATTCTGTAATATACAGCATCTTGAATTTCTTAAGAAATAGACTCCAGGGCATCACTTTATGCATTAGGCTATAGATATACATTATGCTTTGCCAGATTCAGCTCCTCTTTTGTACCCTTCCTATTTGTCAGAAGGTTTCAGTAATGCCAGAGACTCATAAGAAAAAGTCCTAGACTAATACTTACATATACCACATTTACACCGGAATTCGGACAACAGTAATGTTCTTAAATCTGATTATGGTTCATAAAGAATTGACATATTTATAATGGCATAGTTCATTCAAACAAACGAAAAACCTAGAGGGTTTTATTTTTACTTCTATAAAGTTTTGGTAATTATATCTTTCCTAGGAAAAAAAAAGGTGCCCTCATATCACTGATGTTGTCAAGAATAACCATATCTATCATTATCTAGTTTCCAGTTTACTCATATTCTCTGCCTAACAGTTTATGTCGTCTTCTGGTTCATGCTGTGAAGTCAGCTGTGGAGGTGATTCATCTAATTCTGGCAAGAGGCTGACTTTTTGTTTTGTTTGTTTCGTGAAAAGAGGGTATTCCCACAGATGATCTAATAATGCCACTCAGCTTTTACAACACTTGTAGCACTTGTCATTTGTCATGAGATACATCTGAGGAGTATTAGCAGCCTCCTGACTCCAGTGAATTATTTTTCATGCCATTTCCATGACCTCATTTCCATGGAGACTTCTATTTCTCATTATGAGGGTTCTCTCCCCTGTTTTCATGCTGTTACATGGGAACTATAAAGCCTGTGTAGTATTTAATGAGGGAGTTCTGGTTCTAAAATGACTAGTCAACAATGACAGTTCTATCTTAAAAGCCAGCAAGTAAAAGCAAAAAGTGAATAATTGCAAAAAAAAATCCATTTTAATTAGTTCTTGAAAAGAAAATTATGCAAACAATTTTAGACAAGCAGCTAGAAGCAGAAATTTAAAAATTAGTTACTATTCAGAATATGGCCCAAAAGGAATGTAGCTTTGTTCTTTTAAGTAGAGAAGCATCACCTTAGTTCATTCATCATCTTGATGAGAGCTGAGGCCTAGTCCTGCATGAGGGGAGAGATACTTGGCATCCAAGTAACACACTCAGTGTTCTGAGCAGTGAACTAAGAAGGGTTTTACAGCACAGCAATGTTGCACATCCTCATACACTGGATAAGGCCAGCTAAATTTAAAAGACCCTTAATTTTAAAAATAAATAAATAAAAATAAGATGCATGCACNAAAAAAAAAAAAAAAAAAAAAAAAAAAAAACACAACCCCCCCAAAAAAACCCAAACAAACAAACAAACAAACAAACAAGCAACAACAAAATATGTTTCCATATCTAAAAGAAAGTGTCAAAAGCACATTTGTACACATTAGCTGTGAGAAGAAGCCAAGTACATATTACTGGAGAATGCATTAATAATGGAAATAGATGCTGGTACTCAAGGTGTATTCACTTAGTTTAGCTAAGCCTCCTTACAGACCTATGAAATAATTTCTCGAACACAGCCTGCCGATTCATGACAAAAAGTTGCAAATAAAACTTGGGCAGGGATAGCCAAATTAATGGAAAAATCACAAAAATTGTACCTATATTTCTGTAACAAAACCATCTGCAAAACTACAGTCCATTCATCTTACCTCAGTGATAAGCACAGATTTGAAGGAAATGTGAAATCTGTAAGGTAAATGGAAAAAGAAAAGGAAGGCATGATGGGTCTGGCAACATTCATTTGTGCCAGTTTAACCATTAATAAAACAAATGCTGTCAGAGACTCATCATTGAACTTAGATGAAATATTTGATATGATAACCAAAAGAATATTGTATGCTTTACTGGAAAAGATGGATTTTATTTTACCATGTTGAAACAGTCCTGGAAGTTACCGAGACAGATAAAATACATTGTGCTAACAATGGAACTGTTGAGCTGAAGCCAGTTTATCCGTGGATTACCTCAAGATGCATCTTGGAACAGTCAGCTGCTTTTTAAACGGCATTAGCAGAAAACACTAGTGAAATGAATGGATAACATAAAACTGGGAAATGTTTAGTTGTTAGTATAGAGGATGACTGGGATATCATTTGAGGAGAAGTGAGTTAGAATACTCAAAGTGAGAATGGCTTAAAAGTTAAATAATAACAAAATACAGGATTTGAACTCCAGGATTAAGTGTCATAAAGAGAGAACTTGCCAGTTAAGAGCAATGGTGATGGGAAAGAAATTGTGTGCAGCTGTTGATCAGGGATGTCTACAAGAACTAGTGGGATGTGGCAATGAATGGGATAAATTAAATCAGAGGGTATGCGGGGAAAACATTTCCAGTGCAGACAGGGAATGATGAATAGTGCCACAGAGCTCGTAGTGAGATGTAATCTGAGTTCTGGTTGCCATCACCAAGGAAAGATTAATTAAGACAGAAGCAAATGTAAGGAGGAAAATGAACAATGTGAACAGAAAAATAAATATATACCCACACATTTATTTAGGCTGAACACCAGCAGTGTGTTCAACATACAGAGCTCACAGGAACTATGGTGTGCAGGTAATGAGCGTGGTTTCATGGTTGGACTCTGTCACACAGTCTTCTGCAGCACCAGAGGACAGGAGCAGCATTTCAGAAGACCTGTCATGTTCCAGCTCTTAAGGCTTGATATGGTCATTTGCTGCCTTGTTAAATTCATTTATTGTAGTAAAAAGATAAATACATTGATTCTTATTCATGGGAAACTCATGGCTCAAACTCTCAGCAAACTTTCTCTGAAACTTCCCAAAAAGTATTGTCCCATAGCCATCTACAGGAGCTGCTCCTATCCTAATATTTCTAAATATAGACATCTCTACTACTTGCAAGTATTTTTCTCTAAAGACTTTGTTACAATTAATTTTTTTTCAAAACCTGCAAATTGGATCATGTTCTAAGAATACCTGGTAATATTTATATATATATATATATAATACTACATTCTTATTGTGACACAGCAGTATAATACTCAGGATTTGCACTGGTTAATTCATAAAAATCAAGATGATATCTTATTGAAATTTTTGTTCTTTCATTAGTATCTAAACTTTCAAAATTGTCAGTTACCATCTTTTTTGTGTCTTCATCCAGCTCTATTTTACTTATTATCATTCTTTCAGCCCTGACATTTTCAACAATATCATACAGAGTAGGTCTTTCTGTCATAAGAAAGGAAATGGAAATCCATTCAAGAGAGCTACTGCTGTTTTTCACTTTACCTGTGGTGGTACTTAGGCTATCAAACAGGAATCAATACCTGTTCATTGCACCAGATGCTCTGTGAACAGCAGCAGAAAAGCAGCTCCTTCCCTGAGAGCTCTCCTCATGACATGCAGGGTGAATAAACAGGCGAAGTAAGGAACGGAGGACAGTTAACCACAGAGGCATGCACTTACATTATTATTCTAATAATTATTTGCATTATTTCAGCATGTGCCATCAAATCTCTTAATCTCTTTATATATTATTAGTGTTAATAGCTCCATATTAACAGGGTCACTTTGCCTCTGAAAGAATAAGGAAATAATGAAGAGGTTCAGCTTCTGCCTCTGACATTTTAGTGCAGAACTGGGAAATTCATTTATTAAGGTGTATTCTCACATCATACACTGTACTTTTGCCTTAAATATTCCAGCTGAAAAAGGCACCAAAAATTTGTCGATTAATATTATCAAATTAATAGAATCACTCAGAAGACACTATTCCTACAGCAGCAGCCACATTTATACTATTGCCTTCCTGTGGTATTTTTATGCACCAAGAAACTGTCGAGCAGCTCTGCATTGCTGTTCCTTGGGGTAGGTGCAGGCACGTAACAGGTGCAGAGGGATGACTGGGAGGTTGGCTCTCCTTTGGCATAGCAGAGTCATAAAAGCAGTCAGTCAGAATTTAGAAATCACCTACCAAGACTGAAAGAACAGGGCATAATTTTTCTCATAAAGAAGAGCAGAAATAAAGAGAAAGCACAGTAAAATATAAAAAGGCTGACAGAGTCAAAAGAAATAATTTGTGCTCCACATCTGTGATAAATAGTACAAAAAAAAATAGGAGAACTGAATTTCTACCCTCTATCCTTATCTCCCTCTTGTTACTTCCCTTCCAGCCATCAGGTCCCTGTGATCTCGCCTAGGATTTGAGTCTTGCTTGATTTACCAAATAAGGTGGAAGGGGGACAAATTTACCCTCTTAATACACAGTCAAATCTGTCACTGTGATGGGAAGGGTGAGAGCTGGAAAAGAAGTGAAATCTGTGCCGAGCCTGAGGCTACAAACCGAATGTTGCATTACTGAGCATCAGCTGGGCCTTCAGGGTGACTGTATCAGATGAAACATAAACAACGGTATCTAACGTGACAGATCAGAAATTAAAAACTAAATCTGTCTGAGCAATTTACAGAGGTGGGTGGTTTTATCCTGGCTTTTGCTCTCAGACAAGAAAAGCCTTCCCTGCATGAAATTATTGGGAGAGTCTTAGTACAGTCCTGGTCTTTCATGAATATAACAACAGGTCTATTTTTCTAAAATTCAAGCTGTATTTATGCTTCATTTGAAGACAAGAAAATCAGATGGAATCATTTTTCATGGTTTGAGTACCTTATTATCTTACACACAGTTTCATGTAGCATGGTCATCACATTATTACTTGTCTCCTCAAACAGTGCGTTAAGCAACCTGAGTGAGAGCTGTCTGCTTTGTTTTCTTTCATATTTGTCTGAGAGATGTTTCCTGAGTATTTGGCTTCATATTTCAATAGCTATACACAATTGGTTTCTGTTAGTAAACACACATTGCTTTAAGATCAGCTCAGGCAACTCATACTTGTCCTGACTGACAATCCTATGGGAGTCATTTCATAGCCTCTGGAACTTCAACAGGAGTCCATCCTCTATCTCTTAAGACTGGCATTACATGAAGAACACTCCATCAGGAAAAATTATTGGTTATTACCTTTTTCCTTAAACTTTGTGTGAACATTTCTATTTATTGTACACCTTCTGTGTAAAAAAAAAAAAAAAAAAAAACAAAGAGACTGAAATGTTGATTTTTTTTTTTTTTTTTTTTTTGCCAAACTCCACATTCTTTTTCCAGTACCCCAGTTTTTATTTCTGAGCGTGATGTTATGTGGTACAGAATATCCTTTTGACCAGTTCAGATCAGCTGTCCTGGTTTTGTCCTTTCCCACCCTTTTGCTCACACCCAGCCTGTTTTCTGGAAGGACAGAGTGAAACTACTAAGCCTTGACCTGGTGTTCATCAGCAACAGCCAAACACTGATGCGTTATCAATGGTCGCTAAGGCACAAATCCAAAAACACTGTGAGGCCTGCTATGAAGAAAGTTTACCCCACCCAAGTCAGGGGGATATTACTTTAGATTATCTCTTGCCTCACCTCAGTAGCTCCATGAAGATGCCTGTTATCAGCTGGATCATCTGGATGCGATTTTCTAGACGACTTCTCCATCCCAGTTTCATAGACGTGCAGTTCATGCACTCTTGAACCAGTGTAAAATCTGAACCAGAACCTGGTAAATGTTTCAAAAGAGCCCAGCTCATCTGAGCTACAACACTAATACAGAAAGCAGGAAGCATGTTCCCAGCTATCAGCCAGGCTTTTGCCACAAATTCATACCTCCTGAGAGAAGCAGTGCGGCAGCTTTGGACTTCTTATGGCCACAGCAGGGTATTAGTCACCATGCAAATGGGCATCTGAGCTAGGAAACCAGGTTGGTAATGAGAGTGTGAGATTAATTTTCCTGCTCTCCCTGACAGAGAAGTAGGAATTGCCAGCAATGTGACCCGTCTCACAACTGGAAACAGTGTCAAAAAAAGCATTACAAATGAAAAAACTATATCCTTTCAGAAGTCTAGGTGAGAGAAGATAACTTTAGGGCAAGTTACGACCTAGAAAAGAAAGCTTTTTATTGGTTTGCTTAATTCTGGTTTTTGTTTTATTTTGCTTTATTTTTGTTTCTGAATTTTTTATAAGTCAGGCAAATTGAGAGGGACTGTATGAACCCAACTGCCTGTAAAAGACACAGCTTTTCTGTGTTATTAATACAGGGACTTCTCAAGAGGTGGCTGAACGCATTTGTATGAGAACACATCCAGGAACACAGAAAACTGCTTGCTCTCTCATATGCATATTTTGGTTGGGCTTTGAAATCAAAGAACAGAAAGATGTTTATCATTTCTGATACACTGCTTCAAAACATAAGGCCTCTTTGAGAGAGAGGCTTTGTTTTAATCTCCATAAAGGGATTTCTGATACCTTCTTGCGAGGAAAACAAACCAGCTATTCAAACACATTGCTTATTGCAATCACTTTCTGGTGTTCCCAGAGGCTCACCTGGCTGTGTGAGCAGGGCCAGTCACTTGCCAGTCGGCTCCAAAAGATGGGGCTGATTGCCAAGTGGGCTCCCAGGGCAGAGCAGGATGACCAGCAGAAAGTTTGCTTTCAGGGTGAAACAATATATGTGCTGCATTACACAAAGCCATGTTTCCAGAGAGCTGTTAAGTGTTTTGTTTTGTTTTGTTTTTCCTGTGGGTATATATGGAGAGAGCTTTCTGTTACAATATAGATTCTTTATGACAAATAATTAGGCACAGAAAGGGCCCAAGGGAAGCCAGGGGGAGATAATGTAACCCAGGGATGTCCCATTGCAATTAGCAATTTTCAGAGACAGTGCAAATGCTAATGAGCATCTTCTCTGTTACCACTTCATTACTGGTGCCTTAAATCACAAAAAATAAATTCTTCTTGCTTTTCTACCTAAAAAATATTGGAGTATAAAAGGAAAAAAAGTGAAGGATGACAGTGCAGTTTAGTTTCCTCATGTAAGCTATAAAGCAAAGATGTAAAGGATAAAAAAAAAAAAAAAAAAGAAAAGAAAAAAAAAAAAAAAAAAAAAAAAAAAGGTAGTGTTGATCAGTTCTTTTTGTTGAGCAGTGTTAATCCTTCCTTAATCCTACTATTATTGAGGTTTTTGATTGGCTTGGTAATCTCACTAGTCCTCTAGGAAATGTCCAGAATTGTACTAAAGGTATCCCACATCTCTTCCTGTTACATCAGAGGGAGAGACTAAAAGCAAAAGATACCTCTTGCCTCATTAGGACATCAGAGTCTCATGGAAAGAGACATGAGCTGGCACAAACAACAAGCTTGGATACCTGCAAAGTATTTCCCATTATTACAGCATGCACAGCTGGCCACAGAATATCAGGGGTGGGGGTGGGGGGCCTGAGGGGACAGAAATAAAAAAGGAAAAAAAAAAACACCAAAAAACCCCCAACATTACATGGGGCAAAAAATATCTGTGTCTCTACTGAGGCAATTTCTTTTTACTGTATATCAAAAAATAAAGAAGGAAAACTATAAATAGAATGCTGTTATATATTAACCTCTTCTGAAGCAAGACTATCTTTTAGGCATCCTTAAAATGGTTCTGAAATGCCCCTTAGCATTTTCACAGTGACATAAGGCACTTGGGACTAGAGTGCAAGCTGATTCCTGTAGATAGTAAGACTGCTGTTGTCACTGTCTGGCATCATAGATTTAGATTACAAGACCTTTGGTGCAGTGACCTTGATGATGTTTTGTGTCTACATAAATTGGCCACCATAATTTTGTTCTGTTTCTTAAAGATATAATTAAAAAAGGAGAATGGATTTAATGGATGTCACTTTCTCCTAAATAATAGGAGTAAGAAAAGGATAAGAAAAAAAGCCCAAACAACCACAAATTTGTTTACAGGAAGAACAGATCATTTAACAGCATAAGTGAAGGTGGAAAAAAACCTTTTTTGATTAGCTCACACAAATCCTGCACTCACACTGCCGATCATATTGGTAGAGATGCCACCTGTCAGCCTGGAGAGGCAATAAAGTACAAAGACAGATATTAAGGATGTCAGAAGAGTGTTTACAGCTACCAGCCATGTATGCTCATTTGCACAAAAACAAGACCAGCAGTTCAGTTTTGATGAAACTAATACTGATAGGAAAACATCTTCCACTGCTCAGAGGATACAAGGGAACAGGAGAGAGACAGTTTTAAATGCAGCCTCAAAAAACCCTCTGAAGTGATGCAGGCAATTAAGACTTAGCAGGAAGATACCTCAGAAATGCTGAGGTTATAATGCACCTGCCCTCTCCCTCTTCATGCCCTGAACCAGAATGTATTGCAACAAACATAAGGAATGAATTAACTGCAACTCTGCCTTTATATATATCCCTTACTGTTTTCCTGGTTAAAAATAATGGTGGTGTGTGTACTTCACAGTACTTTTCCATGGAATATGTTGTAGTGATGTTTTACAGCCCAGTTACTGTTATGTGAAGGGCACTTGTTTGGGTTTTTTTGCTATGTTACTAGAGCTGAACGAAAGAGCAAGTAGTGGAGGAATTCTTGTTGTATCTGATAATTAGAAGCTTAAATCACCTTTGGAAAATTATTTTCACTTTGCAAAATACCCTTTTTCCAACTTTTCTATTCCACTTGCACTTTTTACTCTTCATGCAGCAAGCGTAATGAGAAGGAAACACCCTGACACACAGCCAGCCAAATAATGTCATTAATCATACCAACCTTCAGAGTTGAACTGAACTGCTTTATCCCCCCTCAGTTTTTTCCCAGATTGCACCATTTTCTTTGAGGTCTGGGTCAGCACGACTCTCTACTGCCAGCCCTTTCCAAAGTGCATAAGCCTCCCCAGCTCTCAGATATGAAGATATTTTTCCCTTAGAAAACCGGAGAAAGGAGGAAAGCAAATATCATCAAGGGCAAGGAAGAATCCAGATAGTTCCTTTTTCCCTGAGAGTTCTGATAATGTGAAATATTCTTCTCTACTGAAAAAATGACTCTTCCTTTCACCACAAAAACCATTCATCTGCAGGGGGAGCCGCCTCCTTCAGCACTGCATGAGTGTTTCCAACTGAGCACTGTCTGGGCTGGGAAAATGAGGCATTTTTTTGAGTGGGCGCTGCAGCTGCCATCAGCTGTGATTGTGAAAAGTGGCATACTCATTGCTGTCCTTGTGGCCAGGAAATGACTCACCTTTCTGTTTCATAACTCCAGTCTGCCAGACATCATTTTTAAGATATACCTAGTCAAATAATCAGAAATTGTACAAGTCATCCACCTCATCTGCAGCAACCTGCAGAGCAGCCTACGGACACAACCTGCTGTTCTGCCTCACCACCCCTTGGCAGTCTCCCTCCTGACTCCTTCACCTCACCAGTGCTTCCAATGGATAGGAATATCTTTCCTTTTCTTCTCCCTCACTCTATCCTTCCTTCTTGTTTCTCATGGAGTACACTGCTCCTTAGCTTCATTTTTCCTCCTGCGGTCAACCTCTCCCTCCTTTTCATCCAGTCACACTCACTGAGGCATCATATCCCTCATCAGGGAGCCCTGAGTTAGGCAACAGGGACAAAAAATCTTGGGTTTCCTGTATGTAACTCCCCTCTCTTCACATCTTCAGCAGGACTTTCCTAGCTATACCTCTAAATTCACCAGTTCTATCTTCTGCTGGGCAATGTTTCATACAGAAATATAAAGTCTTTCTTATGAATAATAGATCCCTTAAATTATTCATACAGCATTTCCACTAGTGCTTCTTCTCTTGGGGTCAAGATGTCAGACTAAACAGAGCACTCACTTGGTGTAACATACTCGGTATGCCTTTTATCCTGCTTCTGTTTGTTTTTGGTTTTTCCCCAGTCTTTGTCTTGAAAATAAACATGATTATGTTTGGTGCCCAAATAATACTGACAAAGCACAGCATAGTTGCTTTTGTTTGTAGCCATTTTCTCTGATTTATTTATGTTTCTAAAGAATATCATAATACTTTGATAGCCTCCTGGTGATTATCTTGACAAGAACTTTAGCTGATAATTAGGTGCTGCTTACAGATTATAAATATCCCCTTACAGACTTTCCACTCAAGTATGTAAAGAGACCAAATATATATAGAATTAAATCCAAGCAATTTGGATTTACCAGCATGGTAAATAATAACTAGAGGTTTTATCAGAGATCAAATGCTACCTACTGAGCTGGGCAAATGAAAGCAATTACAATTCTGATGTTTTTAAAAACACAGACTTTCTCTCAAGCCGTCTTTCTCAGGGACTGGTTGTAATCAGATCTCTGACTTCTGAACTTCCACTTCACATTTCCTACATCTCCATAAAAGAGATCAGTGCATATATACTTCAAACAGCAGTCCTTTCCAAGGACGCTGGAAACATAAGGGTTATTACAGTGTGGGGCAAGGATTATGCTGAAGGCACTGATGAACAATTATTTAATCTTGTGATTATTTTTCTTTTCAGTACATATTTCTGGTCTTTGAAATAAGCAAGTAGGTTCAGAATTAGAATTTGCTAGTATGAATTATTCTGAAAGCCGATTAGGGTTTGAAGGAAGGGAATATTTTTCTACTTTGCTGGGATCTGAAATAAATGGCAGTAAAAAAAACCAAACCAAAACAAAAAGCATAGAACATCCAGGACAATTGCCTTCCATTCACATCAAAATAACAGCAGCAGCTGACTATAGATAAATTACTACATTGTTTTCACTTTGTCATGGAAGGAGGAGGCCTGCATACCTTTCCCAGTTCAATTTGAAATAGTGTATCATCCTGGCAACTAAAGAAGTGTAGAGACAATATTGTTTTTAATGTTTTTTTTTCTTTTTCCCCAAATTCCTCTGACAAATGTTCATGCCTGTTCTTAATGTGTCTAGAAAAATAATACTTCTTTTCTTTATGTCTTTACAAATCTACTGAGTTCATACCTTTTTTGAGAGCAAATCTGTAGAAAGCTTTAATATTATAAATACAGATACTTTAGAGATGAGACTGGGGAAACAGCTCTTCAATGAAACAGCAAACTGTTACCTTAGCAACCTGCCATCATAAGCCTGAATTTTTTAATATTTCCAAAGAGGCATGATTTTTGGGAGAGGACATAGAAAATAAACAAAGGGGCAGTAAACATAAAGCAATGCAAGTAAATTTTCTATATCATGTCATTGACATTGTCAGTATCTCTTCTCTTTTTATCACAAGCAGAACATTTTACCTGCTTTGTGGGTCACTCCTCCAGCCAAAGGGTACATCATAGCAACTCCTGGAGGAGGACTGGGGATGTGAGCAGAGCTGTGCTCCACGAGGAGCTGACTGAATGCTCCCACTCTGAAAGAGTCACCTGAAGTTACAAAAGGACCCAGTGACTTCCCGTTGCACTTGCATAACAAAATACACATCAAATACACTTAGGAACTTAGGAATCCCTTAGATCCTGTAAGGGAAGCTTATAATTGTGATCTTTTTCATTGGTAGCAAATCCTATATTTATTTCTGTAAGACTTCTTTTTACGTTTTTCAGTCACTTGTAACTCTGACAGGTCTTAATTGCCCAGAGTATGTTCTTGTGCTTAAATTGCCTGTAAAGTGTTTATTGATAATTCTCTGAACTCTCTTAACACTTCTGTGATGATTTTCTTGTTTGGAAAAATCCAGGATTCAGAAGTTCCTTAAAGAACAAAGGTCCCTCAAAGAGCACCATGTTTTTTTCTTGAGAAGCAAAGGAGGTGAGGTGATGCTTCAACCTTTCTTTAATATTTTTCCCCTAAGTGGCTTTGCATGGTACATTAAACTAAAAAGTATTGACTTGATGTTCAGTCTAGTTCTTTGAGGTATGCTGGATGCTGTTCAATATTAAGCATTTATGTTGTATCAGATGCTTTGCTTTTGATGCACCTCTGAGTTGGGCAATGTACCATCAACAATGAAGAAGTGCACCTAGCAAAAATAATTGTGTGGAAGATCCTGGAGATTGGAGAAAAAAACAGTCTCATGACCACAAATTTAGAATTATACTTTAACATAGCTCAGAACTAACTTTATCATTTAAGGCCTTATAACATTGTCCTAGGAAGCACTCAGACACTGTTCTCTCTGTTTTCAGGAAGAGCTGGCTAGTGAGCTGAGTGCAAGCCCAAAGCCTGCCAGAATCTCCCTCCAGCCAGTCCTGTCCTCATCCACCCTATGGCTGCCTGCTTAAGCTATCATCCTTCAGCTCTCCTCAGTAGGTGCATGTGCACCACATCACCCTTTTGGCCCTTTATTCTGACTGTTAGGCATTACCTTTAGTCTCACATCTACACAGAGTTCCCTTGCAGAGTGTTCCGTGCACTTTTAGCAGTCATTGACAAGAGGTGTTTTTTTCTCAGAGCTCCATCACTATTCCCCATCTATCAACCAATTAAATAACCTAAAATCTATCAGTCAAGCAGCAGCAGATAAAAAACTCCAAATGACCCACACAGTGTTTCCTGTCACATTTGTGCATATTTGGAGAAATGATGGTTGAAAAGGGAGACCAGAATCAGGTGCAAAATACATGACAAGTGCAAAATACAGACAGTGGCATAAAAATTTTGCAAGCAGCTTTTGGTGCAGAAGGAAGTGCAGTAAGTATTTCAGGTCATGCCCCTAATTAGTTTCTTAGAATAATTAGAAGGGAAATTTTAATGTATGCAACCTTAAAAAAAACAAAACAAAAAAATCCCAAACAAACAAAATCAACCAAAGCACAAGAAAAACATTAAACCAAAATCAAAACTACTTATATTACATAATGTCTGGAAAACACAGCATACATGAGATGTGTTTGAAATTATGTGGTACCTATACTGTAATTTAAGAGCCATTAATAAGGTTTGACTAAAGAATAATTCCATGACAGCTAGAGAAATGTCCTGGATTCCTGTTTGAGCAAATAACTCCACTGTGTGCATTTGGTGAGTCATCACTGCAAGCAATAACAGCCTCTAAGTGGAAACCCAGGGAAATCAGGGTGCACCATCCAGCCACTGAAAAAAAAATGACTGTTACTAGAGAGCACTAAATAATCAAATAAAAAGCAATGTTGTTATATAACTATCACAGCATCATGTTCTTTCATTTCCATCACACACACACACCAAAAAAAAAAAAAGAAAAAAAAAAAAAAAGGAGACTAAATATACTAGTGAAAGTTTGTCTGATAGATGTCCCTGAAGTTACTTGAACAGTCAGGTAACAACTGCAACCAGTACGAAGAGAGAAAAAACATTTGTGTTAATATTGGCTCTTGCTAGTTTTTTCTCATTTCAAAATACACGGAGATTGCAAAAATTCTTACAACTTACTGACTTTAGTGCATTTTCAAACCATATCAACTTTGATGAACCTAACACATCCTAACTGAAGCTGAAGTTATGAGTTTGGAACCACTGTCTACATGAAACAAACAAACAAACAAAAGCATTTTCCTTATTGTGTGTTTGTAATGTTCCAAATTTAGATTATCTACACCCATAACTTTCATAAATGCACATTTACAATCTGGACAAACCACTCACGAGTCAACAACCATCAGTTGAACCTGCCTTCTTCATAACGGTATCTCTGATTATACTCCTGACATGATAGGCAGGTTCACTGCACATTCTTATCATTCGGTTGCTTGGAAACCTTTGGGCCTGATCTGGGACAACATTTAACTGTGCTTGGAACAACCTCATCTTGGCCTGTGTGGGCTAGCACAAGACTCGAAAGCATCGCCACTCCCAGCCATGTCTGCAGCAGAACTGCATGAACAACACTCAGCTGCCTAAGGGAGTCTTGCATGCCTTGCTTTCACTCTGAATTTGTCCACCTTCCATTTAGAACATGTGTATCTGTTTATTACACACTGTTGAGTGTCCTGTTATCAAAATGCCGTTCGTCATACAACCACAGATCAGCTTAACTGCTCATTTCCCCCGAACAGCAAAAGAACAGCAATCTTCTACCCAAGATTTTGTTTGAATTCGTGACCCCAAATTGAAGAAAAATGGTAGCACATGTTAAGAGTTCATTTCCTCCAGTCTGCAAGACCTCATTGTTCAAGCAATGTTTCTTTACAGCCAAATTTTGAGGCTGAACAACTGGACATTTTTAAAGAGGCTACTGTAACTGCTGTTTCTGCTTTGTCCTAATCTCTTAATTTAAATGTTGTTTGACGTCATGTCAAATGATTTTTGGAATCCAGCATATTACAATGATGTTAACACAAGTCAGATGCTCTAGAATATATCAAATTAGTTAATACTAATTTGATTGCCATTATAAATTGTCCTCCTTCATTGTTTATTAAGAGACATTTGTACTGGCCACTCCCTAATTAGGTCTGATGTAACCGAAAGGTTTACATCTGCCTTGGCATCATGTTTATACCCTGAAATTTGGGGTTTTTTCCAAGGTATTTTAAAATGAACACTAATGACTAAGAAGACTCTTCCTGTATTTTAAGAAAAAAAGTATAACTACCTAATTAAAGAACTAGTAAGGAGTAAGATTTAAGTTTAACATTTAAGAAACCAAATTATCAAAGACAACAAGCAAGTTTTGATGGATAAAGTTGTTTTTTTCAAAGCTGTCTTTTCAGAAAGAAAAAAAGAAAACACTTCCTCCTAAATCATTTATGTTGGTACATCATAATATCATTTTATGGAAAATCCAGAAGAAAGGAAAAGCAGAAGAAATACAAGAAAGATTTTTCCCCTGAGATATTTCCATAATTATTTTATGACAAAAAGCTGTATGGGAGTGAGGTGAAATGATGTGCTTTGGAGCCACTCTTTGAAGCTTTCAACAGCAAGTGGCTTCCTCCCCAGCATGTGTTTTAAATGTTTTGCTGGATTACAGTCCACCTGCACAGAACTGTTCTGACCTTTTAACTTTTCCAATATTTTAAACATTTGACCTGCTTTCCTTCCTGCAGTTTTGCTTCCGAGAATACTCTTGAAATAATTATGTAAATGTCATCTTAATGCGTTTTCCCTGCCACGTGCATTTTCAGCCCCCTTATGATGTTATCTTTTCAGAATGCCAGAAAAACGTGAACCAGATGTGCTGAACACAAAATACCACAGCAGGGATTTCCCTCACAGAAATCATGATATGCAAGTTCTTAGAGGCTTGCCGTGAAGCAATAGGGCTATTTTTAATGCAAGAATATAACACAGGTAATACAGTTTGAAGTCAAGTATACTAATGATATATATACATATTTACTGTGCTGAATAATACTGGTCTGCAAGCAAACACTTCAATGATGAAAGAAAATCCAACCAAAAATTTCCTTGCTATCCTAAAATTTGCCACTAATATTATGAATTTATTTAATATTCATAGGTAGTTCGTTTTCTGCTTTCACTTATAATATTAGTACAGTAAAAAGGTGAATAGCAGAAGTTGAGCTGTAGACTGTTGGCATCCCACATAATTGTATATTGACATTTATTAGTCAGTTGACTCTTAAAATTGCACTAACAGACTAAACACTAGTTCTATATTTGATTGCTGAAGACCTTTGGTTTAGACCTCCTGGGTGAAAGCACAACGAAGTCTTTCAGTCAAAGTGTCTGTTGCTTGTGACAATTTGTTTATGTGTGTTGGACTCATTCCTAAATAGCATCATCTTTTTGCAATCCCACTCCATAGTCAGAACTGAGAATAGTACTGGCTCATTTCTATTACTCTTCAGCAAAGAAGTTTGTTTCTATCACTCTTCTTTATTATTTTACTTGCCATATAATGCCCAATTGTGAAGAACCAAACTGGAACTAAGGCCCTTAACCAATCCTGAAGTTCATGGGATGAAGCAGGACCCTACACACAGTCCTTTGCCCAAGCCTTTTGTCCAGTAATGCCAAGGTCAAGTGAACTACTCCATTTCTTCTGCATTGAGTCCATGTCTAGACATAAAAACCAGTCAGAAGATCAATGACAGCTGCAGAATGACTATAGTTTCTACTAAAGTCACATTATGTGAAATTCCTCCTGTGATTTGACCCAGTGAATTATAAGGTGAGGCAGTGCTGGTGGCACCTGTGCTTCCATGGAAATCTTCTTAGTCATTCATAATTTATAAAGAGGTCTTCATAGTCATCACCTCTCAGGCTTTCTTTTTTTTTTTAAAAAGGCATGAACACTGTGAACACAAAGAGGATAAAAAGGTGTAAAAATTTGCAGGGAATTTCCAGCAAAAGTCATAGTTTGACTCAATGCATTAAACTCAAAGGTATAAATTTAAAGCATTATTTTATAGATTTTTGCAGAGACATTGAGAGCTTCTGCTTAGTGCCTTCATTCTACTTTTTTTTTTTTTTTTTTTACTTTCACTTTTTAATTATGTTTATACTGGACCTGAGCCTTGCTCCATAAAACTTGCCACAGACTTGGATGGTTATTCTATCTTTTGACGAAATGTTGGACTTGGCCACGAGCTCCCACGCATCTGCCATTTGACCTCTGTGAATTATAGCTGGATTAGGTATGCCAGGTCTTGTTAGCTTAGTGGGAGCTGCGTTATAAAAATCTGCACTTTAGTGCACAGATTTCTTCTGTTGTTCATGACTCAAATTCTGTTGAAACTTCTCAGGGTTGGTCTTAGTGCCAAGACTAAACTTTAAGCAAAACAGATGAAGAGATCCTGAGATGGACAAGTCAGTCTGTAGTAGAGTGTTCTCGAACCACAGTTTTCATATCTTTAATAGGATGACATTTTCTAAGGCTGAAAGAACAATTTTTAACATATTTTAGAAATCTGCTCTGACCATGTGCATTTGTAACATCTAAATTGCTAAACTTAGTTCTGGTTATATGACTACAATAGAGCATAAACATATTTCTGAATTGGTGTGGAACATGCCTGATGCAGACTAAAACAGAGTTTCTGCAGGCAATGCTTGTATATGATGGAAAAAGTGTTGCTGCACACTGTGAGTCAGTGACCAAAGAATGCTGAGAGGTTTGATAGGGGTTTGACATGGCTCTGATGGACTGGCAAGAATAATTCAGATAGACGATGCAGGGATGTAGACTTGCAGCATGGATGGAAAAGGAAGAAAATTCTGATTCTCTGAAATCAGTGACAAAATTCTCACTGAATTAAATAGGATCAGAACTTCAGTCCACAAATTAATGTGTACAGTTATGGAGGAAAAAAAAGTGTTAAATTTAATTCTAGCTCACAGAATCTGGGCAAATCAAACGTCATAATCCTGTGCAACCTTGGCTCTGTTTTTTTATGCAAATATCTCACACAGTCTCTGCTAAAACTGCTACACAATATTATTTCCTTAGTATCTCTATCTGGTTCAAACTGAAAAGATCCACAGTGACAGACTATAATAATAACTACAGGCTTTAAAAAAATACTTGTAGTAGAAACAGTTAGTCAGCTTAGAATCTATTTATAAGGATTGCTGGATAACATATGACTCTTCAAGTCACAAAATCATTTTTCAGTTGTCTTCAAAAAACACCTCTGAAACGAAACCCTCAGTCCAACAAGTCTGATTTGATTTCAAGCCTCAAGGCAACATTTCTAGCACCTCTCTTGTGTCCCTTTTCTCCAGCCCCTGACTTCACAGATAAATAACCTTATAAAGGGACCCTAAGCAGAAGGTGAGAGTGGGCTAAGAGGAGCCTGGGGAACACAGAGAAGAGCACAGTCTGAGAGGACAGACTATGCAGAGAGGAAATGAGACATTTCTTAAGTTGATCTGGTTCTCCAAGCCCTTTCCTTAGTGCCAGCCCTGGGATGCCAGCTGTGGCACCATCCACAGCCTTCACCTTGTTCTGCTCAACAGTCAAGATGTTGTGTTCTGCTGGACTGCTTGGGCTGGCAATAGCTTTTTACTTTGTAGGCAAACAATCTGTGCTTGCTCTTCCTTCCTTGATTTGAAATAAATAGCATTTTAATTCTTAATACAAATAAAACTTAACATAGGAAAAAATGTACTTGCAGATGCCGAGACATGCCCACCACTCTATTAACTTTTTTTGCACTTTCCCTGCAGAAGTTGTTTCTGTCAATTTATTTTCATTTCAGCTGAGCAAAATGGGAAGCAAAAAGCAGGTTGACACAGATGGTTGTCAGCCAAGTGATGACTGCAGCTGAGAATGAGTGTACAAAAATATGCAGCTTGCTAAACTGTGTATTGTTTAGCTTCCATGTGTATCAAATGTCAGAAGAAATAAAATTTGGAGAATATATTTAATACCTTTTTCTTAAGGCTTGTTAAAATTATTGTTGTAAAATGGAAGGGTGGTCATATGTAAGGGAATTGCATTGCAGGAAACAAAAGATGGAATAAATCCTGCAACCAAAACTGCTAAAAACAGAACAAAGAACAGCCTCTTAAATGCAAAGTAAGCCCCTAATAAGTGATCTGGTTTGAGAGTTATTTGGGTCTTTTACAAGTAGTGAGCATCCCCCAATCCTACTGAGGTCAGCCAGTGAGTGATCACTGTATTAGAAACTCAGATCAGTAAGTTAAAGGTCTGGATGAAGAGTTTTGAATCTTATTTTTAGAGTTCTGCTCTCAAAAGATCTCTTGAATCACACAACTGACCACAATATTGTACTTTAGTAGACCAAACAAACTTGATGAAGAGAAAAGTTTAAAATAAGCTAAAAAGGTCTTCCTCGACCTTGTTAGAATGCTGCCAACTTCAAGGTAGTGCTGGGCTTTGTCCACACTGGAAAACTGTTGGATTTTAAATACAATTGATCTTATTTTAACATAGATCTATCTTGAACTAAGGCTAAACATAATGTAGGCACACTTAAATCGATTGTAATGTTGCCTGTGTCAATTTAGCTAATTTAAATGTACATGCATTAGCAGATTGCATCAGTTCAACTAGATTGATCTTTAAATTGCTTTGTCTAAAGTTGTGCCATTTCTAGGGAGCCAAAGACTGTGCTTGTAAGAGAGAGCTGCCGAAGCTATTTACCCTTGTGCTACCTGTCAGCTCAGCAGAGTACTATGGAAATCAATCAATAAATATTTAAACTATCAACATAACCAGAGATCAACTAGAACTAATCAACACACCAACTTATACTCAGAAAACTGTACTAGAGTATTCCTAGGAGAAAAGTCATTGAGTTATACACATTGCTATTGCACTTCTACTGAGGTTAGCTAAGTTTAACCAGGCATAAATAGCAGACATAAACCATTGTTAACACGTGCTTTATAGTCAGAACTTAGGTAAATAAATCAGGGAAGACTTTGGAATATTTGAAACTCTCTGTTCTTGGAATACTGCCTCTGTGAGCTCCAAAGAAGACTGACAACCAAACATAAACTAGTTTTAAATTGCAATGTCCTTTCCCCACCAGCTTTCAGAGCAATGTAATCTGACCTTCATTCTAGCAGGGTAAAAATCAGGTACAGAAAAGAAGTGTGAGATAATGAATTTCTCCTACTTTGCCTGATCATTAATAAATGAGGTTATTTACCTCCCTGACTCCCAGAATTAGATGTGACACAACACCTTAACACAATCAGTTTGTTCTGAAAACCTGATAATAGGAACCCATCTGCTTAGAGACATAAAGGAGAATTCATTATATGCCCAGTAATTACTTTCAAGGCAACATAAAGAGATTGCATGCACAGCTTCTTAGAGTTAAACATGCTGTCAGAAAGAATACCTTGATGTGTGGGAATAAGAGGAGTTCAAAAATGTGATAGCTAATAATGACATTTAAAGATTGTAACAGGAAAAATTTATATTTTACTTTATTCCTTCTCCCTAACTGCAGAGAAACCAACATCTTTGTTCAGGATTTCCAGAAAGCTATTCCTGAGTGCCTTCACTGAAGACAACTCTTTTCTCTATCTACCTGTATTATGACAGACAATGAATTGTATAAACATTGACATTTTCCTATAAAAGAAGAAAGGACAAAATGTCAGGTTTGATGCCTAATCCTTGTGACTTTCCCTAAAGCTGGCAAAGCCTCCAAGTGCTGTGTCAGGATTTTGTACATGACTGAACACCAGATGTTAAGCCCACCCAAAGAATAGCATTTTCAGGCTCTGGAGCAAACCTTTTCTGTTTTTTTACTGAAAGAACAGGACCAAAGCCTTGAAGGATGAAGAGAAGTAAGTTGGGTTAAGTAGTGAGAAAGAGATGACTGTAGCCTAATCTGTGAGGAGGCAGAAAAAGAGGAAATAACAATCCTTTGGTCCTCCTGACATACTATCCAGATGGTCTTTGCTAATTATATTTTCTCTTGTGGTTTTAATTATCAAACATGTACAAATATTTACAGTGGACAAAAGTACGTCTCTGTTTAAATGTCACCTTTTAATTGTGTTTTATCCTTTGAACACTATAGATCCAGAACTTTTTTGATCATATTTTCACTTTATAAGCTGAAATCCTCCAATTTTATTTCCCACTTCCCTTACATTTCTTTATATCTTTCATTCTAGTGAAACATAGTATGCTAAGAAGCCATTATTTTTGGAAATCAAGGTGGTTTTAAAACTACATAAATATTCCTTTCAGTCAGGAATGAAGTTGCTAAGACAATTAGCATACTTGAGGTTAAAAATACACTTAAGTGGTTTGTCAGATCAGGCTTTAAATATGATCTTATGCCAATAAATTTAAGATACTCTTCTTTGACTTGGCTCTTTACATCTAAGACTTTCATGCACAGTAAAACCAAAACTATTCTGAATACAGTGCTGAAAGGATTTGCTGGCAGATTCTGTAGCAGCTAGATTTTCCAATAGATAATACCTTCTAAACATTATTAAATATCACTCTCCCAGAGGATTTACTTCTTAAGCACATGTTGAATATAACTGTTCAGCCTTGACAGAATTCTCAGCCTAATTATATTTTTCCTTCTTTTTTAATCATACAGTAAAAGCTCTCACACTTCATGCAATTAAATATCCAATGACACTTTAAAAACAATAATAGTAAGGATAGAATCTTGAAAAACTACAAGTATAATCCTATCTCCACTGAGATCAATGGCAAAACTTCCACTATCTTCCTTGAGGCCAGGATTTTGCTCACATCTAAGGTCATTACATTCTGCATATATAAATTCCTCCTACATTTACAACTTTTATTGTCAAAGGGATTATCAAACCTGCACTAGGGTTGGTAGAAAGCCAATTTCTGTGCAAATTTGCCATGAGCAAATGTATTACTTTTTCTCAGTGCTTCTCTAAGGACTGTGTACTTTCTACATGACTAGGTCTAGAAGAAGCACACTGACAAGGTTCCCTTGAAGTGAAGGGAAAAAGCATGCCCAAGATGCTACATCTGTGACAGGGGCAAAATGGGGGAAGGAATGTCTGTGAGAAGGTTTTACTGGCATAGTTTTGATTTCCACTGATCCTACAGCTGTGTCATAGCTGGTTCCCCAAGACAGCTGACCACCCTGCCCACAGGCACCCCAGGGACTTACCCATAAGACACTGGAACAGAGAACTTGTGGAAGTCCCACCATTGGAAGTGTTCAAGGTCACGCTGGATGATGCTTTGAGCAAACTGATCTGGTGAAAGATGTCTTTGTCCACAGTGGAGGGGATGGAGTAGATTATCTTTAAAGCTCCCTTCCAATCCAAAGTCCAAAGGTCCTTAAATCATTCTGTGATTCCATGCTTCTATGACTTCTCAAAGGTTCCCAGGACCCAGCAGATCCCTTCTGTGATGGTTCTGTGTGTTGCTCCCATCCCTGCCCCCATGGGACTGCTTCTGCCCTTGCTGCCTCCTTTACCTGGTCCACAACTCATCCCCCAGTTCCCCTGGTCTGGAGGACAAGTGCGTGGAGAAGAGGTTCAGATGCCTACATGCTTTGGGAGACATGTGTTACAGGAAGCTTGAAAAGTGCAGATCTAGCCTGTGCCAGAGGGACTGCCTTCACTCTGGAGTTTACAAGATTCCTGGGTGCTTTCTGAAGTTCAGCTGAAATTTTTGCTTAGCATTAAGTGCGGTATAAATATTTATTTATAACTAATAACATTGAATTCAGTAATGTTTTCAAACCCTTTAAAGAAATTCAGAAAGATGTGGTTGAAAACAACTTTCTATGTTAATTACTGCATTTTAATGCTGTTTGTTTTAAAATAAGCCCGTGAGTTTGTACACTGTCTTTCAGTGTAATCTGTTCTGTTATTAAATACAATTAAGAAAACTTATTAATAAATGAATGAGTTTCTAATATTAGCTGTTATTGACTGCCTTCTTTGTCAGTCAGAAAGAATGATGGATGGCCACAGGGGGGTATTGAAGATATTGGATATGCAAGCTGTGCTGCCATCTACTATGATTAAGTTTTATCTTACATATTTCAGCATAAAAATCAGCCTTGGTAGTTTCCCTATGTCAAATAAAAAACTTGAAATATCACTTATCTCTCTAGGGCATTTTTTGCCTCTGTCAGACCCAGTGAATAGAGTCCATCCAAACACTGTTTTAAAATACTACAGTCTGAACTACAATAGCTGGCTAAATCTAATAGATTGGCAACTGTTCTGCTTTTGAGCAAGGACTGTTAAAACAACAATAGAAACCAAGGCAGTACCTAGCAACTAGATATGGCCATGTGTATGTTGTTTGAAGGATGTTTCCAATATTAGATGTTTCACTCTCATTAAACCACTGGTGTAATCATTTTATTTCTTCTGTCACAGGTGCCACTATGAATGAAAGAAGAGAAGAAGGACATCAAAGATAGAAATCGTTCAGAGCATTAATTACTTGCATGATATCTCCAACTCAGAGAAAATTTCCAGTTCCAAAAAATGCAATAGAAGGAAAAACCCTAGGAGGATATTTGCAGTTCACTGTCTAGGGAAGTTAACCTCACAATTTAACTAGAAGGAATCAATAATCTAAATCCATCTGTGCCATTCTGAATATTTACCTCCTGAAGTTGGCTAACAGAGATAAAACAAAACCATGTGCAGGTTTCATCTTTAAAAAGAAATAAATAAGGAAGTTTCCAACACCCAAAGGGCAAAATCCAGGCATACTTTAATAGCTTAGGAGCAGAGCCAGGTTCATACTAATATAACTGTGAGTTCCCTGTGTTCTGTTTCAAAAGCCTTTCATGCCAATTTATGAACTAAAAAACAAAACAAAAAAAAAAACTCAACATAACTTTAAGAAATTAATTTGAGAATAAAATAACATTTGTGTTTGCAGGAATTTATTCATCTCATTATTCAGGTCAAAAACGTGTATATTGACTGGTTTAGAAGAAATATGAATGCAGACTACAGTCTGTCTCCCTGAGGCAATAAAGGAAAGCTTTTCCTACCTCTGGAATGGAGAGGTTTTTACCCTTTTCAACAAACAAATCAGATCTACTGGGAATCCAGATCACTGGATATGGTGTTTTATTGTAAGCTCATATGTCTTTGACAGATAATCACAAGAAAGCTGACATTTCAAACCCAAAGTACCTGCCAAGGAAGAATCGGCCTTATGGGGACTTCTTCAAATTCCCACCAACAGAGCATATATTTAGAGAATAGATGGTCTTCTTGCTTGTAAGATATCATGGGGTCTCCCTCCAAGGTTTTGCCAGCCCTTTTTTTGTTCGGTTTTAATGTCTCAGGCAAATTCTCTCCACTCAGGAACAGACCCATCAAATACTTTTAGATGATCATTATCTTCAGCTGTCATGGGAGGCCACAATGTGCATAACAGAATTAGGTTTTATTTTGTCTTGTGTCATCACATAACCTAACACATCAACATGAATTCATTTAACTTAATTTATCCTTCACTGGTTTGGAATGGATATTAGCAGGAAATCAATACGTATTTTCTTATTATTGTCTTTAAACTCTTTAGTTCTGTGGTTCTGGTTCTGCCAGTCTGGAAATAGGCAGCCCCTCAGCAAAGTTACTCTTCCATGTATCAGGAGCAATCTGAGAAAATCACCATCTCCTTTTATCAAAGATGGTAACTTTACAATAGTCCTTAAAATCCTCTTAATCCTTCAAAAATAATTTCCAAATGTATCCACCAGACCAATTATGAAATAGAACTCAGAGCCTGATACTGTCTTGACTATAGATATGCACCTCTCCTTACACTCAAGAGTTAGGTCCTTTTTCATTGGGTCCTCTTTCATACTTTTTCCCACCAAAATAAAAGAGAATATTGACAGAACTGGATTCATCTTTAATTTTCAAAGTTACCAGTCCTTTTTTCACCTGTGTGTAGGGAAACATACGGAGTTTTTTCAGGTACAAGTTCTGTGGTCAGTAGTGCCATAGAAACCATTTCTGTATTATTCAGTTTACAATTTTACCTGTTGATTTTATAAAGTTAAATAGGGGATAATTTTAAATACCAAGGAGTTGCAAGCTAACACTGTGAGATATCCAAAGTTTAGAGAACTGTCTCATACACCATCAGCAGTACTGGTGGCAGTTTTGCTTTTTCGTGGAAGGAAGGGAAATACAAAAAGGTCAAAGACTAAATCACAGGGTTGCAGAGGGAGGTCAGTGGGGTCACAAGGATTTGCTGCTCTCACAAAGGACACTGCAATCAGTAATCTGCTGTCATGCCGCATGTACTGCTCTTTAAGCACATTTGACAGTGATGCATGGGAAGCAATCTGAGTAGGGAGCTAAAAAGGCAGTTACTACAAATATATGAGTAGTGCACTGGAACTGTGATGATGTTAAAATAGATTTAAGAACAAAACCTTACAAACAACTAACAAATATAAGAAAACGCTGTTTACCACTATAGATGGTGAGCCACTTGTTCAAATGATGCTAGAGCAAACTTACTTGAATTATAAAATTAGTGTCATTAGTATCACCACAATTTGAATGAGAAGTTGGAAAATCAAGGAGCAGCAGACAGTGACTGGCATCAGACACTGCCTATCTGAATGAGCACCCACTCGTTTCATTTGATTAATTAATCTAAAGAGTTTTTCTTCTGCAAGCCACATCAATCCCAACAAAATTAGATATATTGTTAGCAATTACGTTTGAATAAGTAAATCAGAATGGATACTAGAGTTCAAATTTGGAGCTGATCTGTAAAGCTAAAAAATACTGTGGGTTGCCATGGTTGATTTTCAAATGGACTTCATTAGATCAATCACAAAGGCTTGGGCTGCCCTAATTGCAGCCAATTTCAGCCCTGCTATTCAGGTTTTAATTGAATGTCAGTGATGGGGTAGGAGAAGTCAGGGCTTCCAGAAGTGGCACACTGACTAACCTAGGCTGTCTCATTCTTCAAGTCCCTATCCAAATGGGCTTTTTCTCTAATGATGCCGCTTACTTCTTATATCACAGACATAAGAGCTGGGTTAAGAACTGACTGGATGGCCAAGCCCAGAGAGTGGTGGTGAACAGAGCTGCATTCAGTTGGCATCTGGTCACTAGTGGTGTCCCCCAGGGATCAGTGTTGGGCCCAGTCCTGTTTAACATCTTTATTGATGATCTGGATGAGGGGATCAAATCCACCATTAGCAAATTCGCAGGTGACACCAAGTTGGGTGGGAATGCCAATCTTCTGGAGGGTAGGAGGGCTCTGCAGAGGGACCTGGACAGGTTGGATAGATGGGCTGAATCCAATGGTATGATGTTTAACAAGGCCAAGTGCAAGGTCCTGTACTTTTGCCATAACAACCCCATGGAGCACTGAGGGCTGGGGACAGGGTGGCTGGAGAGTGACCAGGCAGAAAGGGACCTGAGAGTTTGGATTGACAGGAGGCTGAACATGAGCCAGCAGTGTGCCCAGGTAGCCAAGAAGGCCAATGGCATCCTGGCCTGTATCAGGAATAGTGTGGCCAGCAGGACCAGGGAAGGGATTCTTCCTCTGTACCTGGCACTGGTGAGGCCTCACCTTGAGTGCTGTGTCCAGTTCTGGGCCCCTCAGTTTAGGAAGGATATTGAGGTGCTGGAGCAGGTCCAGAGAAGGGCAACAAAGCTGGTGAAGGGACTGGAGCACAAGTCCCATGAGAAGAGGCCAAGGGAGCTGGGATTGTTTAGCCTAGAGAGAAAGAGGCACAGGGGTGACCTTATCGCTCTCTGCAACTACCTGACAGGAGGTTGTAGCCAGGTGGGTAAGTACCTGGGTCATACCCGGATGAAACTCATTATTTAAACAACTATCTACCTGGACGTTCTACGTCTTTCTCTTTTTTGTACCTCTGTGAAGTACAAAATATTTCTACAGATATTTGCTCAGACTCTCCTGTTGACACATTGCTCAACCAATTGTGTCACACCAATATCTTGCCATGTTGACGTGACTGTTGTCACAAGTATGACATGCATATACTGCTGAGAGGCAACAGTGGATCTAAAGAGATGTAGATTTACATCCTTTGAGAGGGGAGTCTGAGAGTATTTTTCTTTCCTTTATAAAAATGAAAAAAAAAAAAAACCTTAAAAATTATATGCAACATTCTGTGTTTATATATGCAAGTACTCAAAACTGCAGGAGAGATTTTGGAGGAGGAGGTTCACTATCTCCACATTGTTGTTTCAGCAAAAAGGATATTTGTATTGATTTTACCCTAAAGAGTAATTAAATTAAAATAATTTCACTCATTCCTATTCCCTCTTTTGTGAGCCCTATCATATGCTCTCAGACATTTAATGCTGCGAAATGCACATTGCACTGTTACTCAGCAGCACTCAAAATCCCTAACAATGCCAGACTGTAGCTGGGTGAAGTCTGAAGCTGAGTGCTTCAAGGGACCATTATTACTAATGGGCTTTTTTATTAGAAATCAAATCAAAATGGTGGGAATTTAAAGTGCATGGAAGAGAGGCATTGAAGTTCGTGAGTATCATTAAAGAATAATACTACAGTTCTATGAGATACTTTGGTCAGGTTACAGCTCATCACAGAATAGGCACTGAGAATTTTCAAAAATATCTAAGTATCTCAGAAACACAGTGTGGACTTCCAAGCTGGAATATGGCTTTAGCAGTCTAAATTAAAATATCCAGTTAAAATACACTGACCCCCATGCTGTAGTCTTGCTGCTAAGTGACAGGAGAAAATGCGAAAGGTTGGGAAGAGAATCCAGCAAGGCTGCTGTATCCCTTGCAAATGTTTATAAGTCAATACCTACATTAACCCTATGCTAAGAGATCCCATCTCAGGGTAGAGCCTCAGCATCTCAGACTCTGCACAAACACCCAGGAGGAAACAGCTCTCCTGGAGGGAGGCTGAGACAGAAGCTGGCATCTGAATATGTACCATTCATTTTTGAGTTTCAGATAAATTATGGGCTTGTAGTCCCAAATAAAGCTAACTCGCTCAATGCATTTTAAAATTTCATAACAAAAGGCAGAGATGCTTCAATGTAGTACAAAAATCAGAGCTGAAAGGCTGTTACAGCTTCACACCGTTACTCATGGAGTTGTTAAGAACTAAATTATATAGAAACCACTCTAAACCCCTCCAGTACAGATGAGCAAAATAATATTCTCTTCAGGACAGCCACTTGCATATTTCAACAGTAACAAGAAAAACAGGTTCTTTCCTGCCATTTGTGAAAATCTGTAGTGAACCCAGGCAGAAATTCACATTACACAGCGGGAGTATGTTTACCAGTATGCTGTCACTGTCACTTGGACAATATATGCAAAAAATATTTCCCAAGAATTTACAAGCTTTATGTCATCCTGCTGTCTCTTTTTCTTCGAAAACAGGGTGAAAAACTCTACTCTGTTGTTATTATAACTTATCCTTCATAGGTGCAGGTATAATTACTGGAACCAAACTTGCATTTTCATAGCCACTCTGTAAATGCACATCATCTTGTCATTGTAAATACCTATGAAATTTATCAAGCTGTATTTATATCCTTCTTCCTGAAATTTAAGAGACCTACAAAAACACCCTACTGCGAGACTGTGAAGACCTTGTGAAAGTACAAGAATCAGACCAATCCTGGCTGTTGATAGATCCACAAGCCACACTGGTACCTGGAGAAAATCCAGTAAGGGAAGGAATAATGTGATCTTCTGCAATGTATTCTTATTCTCAAGAGAATGAACATTCACCCCTATCTCTTAATTGGTAATCTCCAGCACTTAATCTAGACATCTTCAGGTCTATGATTGCCTCAATAGTCTTATCAACCCCAAGGCTATTAAAATCCGCATGTACTTAATTTACATAGTCTTTAACTGAAGGTATTATGTACCCTTTAGATACAGCCATGAAGGTGAAAGACTGTATAGCACACAGCCAATCTCATTAAAGTGCTCGATCAATCCTTTCATCCCTTTCATATTATTTCATTCTACCTACAATATATAAATTTAGAAAGAAATTAGAAACTGAAATTTAGAAAGAAATTAGAAGCTGTACCACACCTAAAAATCTTAAGATGCAAAAATAACAATATGATGTCTTATAATAGGAACACAGGAACATGATGTGATCACTGCATGTAACCAAACAATCTCACAATTTAGACAATGCCATATTGATCATAAGGCTTTCTTTTATCATTTTGTACTGGGAAGTGAATCTTAAAATTCAGTGCCAAATACAAAATGATGAAAATAGCTACTGATTACACAGCTGAAAATACAAAAGGCAAAATAGATATTTACATTATTTGTCACTTCTAACATTTGCATGGATATATTCCCACATAAATATCAACTCTGTTACTAAGTTTATTATCCATATAAATCAGTTTCTTGCCGTGAAAAGGTGAAAATTATGCCTAAGGATTTTTATATATTTGTAGATTTTTATATAGCTGCATAGCATCTAGCAGTTTTTAACAGTTTCTTACAGTTTCTCATGGTTTGTAATACATTCCTGAATTTCTGTTTAACTGTCTTTCCAATGGACAAGATAGCAGCAAGGACATCGTATTTGGGACACACAGACCTGGACCGCAATATCAAGGCAAAACAAGATAGAAGGCCCAGAACCCTTGGAGACACTCCAACAAGGAGGTTCTGAGGGTGGTACCAAGGGCAAAAGGTTCTCAGGTTGGACAAACCCACTAGATATGATAATTAAGTAGTATTATTAATTTGTCAGAACTCTATACTGAGTATGTGCCTATATACTTCATGCACCTGAAAGCTTTCATTAAAGAACTGCTCTCTACCTATACTAATATTGTCTCAAAAGTTTTTTCCTTGATTTCAGGCAACAAAAGCTAAAGTACTCCTGAATCTATTTACCCTGCACATTTTCAGATGTTCAGGTTTGTTTGTTTGCTTCTTCAGGCGGTGCTGCCTTCACCTTCAGTAATGAATAATCAGGCTGGAAAACCTGACATAGGTTACAATAATAAATGTTGAAGAGCGATGACACGCATCTGGTGGATTGCAGCAGGATTGCCTGGGATAATTCTGGGTAGTCCTGTGATAGCTCTGGCTGTATTGATATAGAGAGCATAAGAATGGCTGTAGCAGGTGAGCCACAGTGGTACCCACTCTGGTGGCCTGCCTCTGGCAGGAAGCAGCAGTGAGTAACATGGAAAAGTCTGCATAGCACAAGAGAGCCCAGAACGGTCAGGATGTAGCCCCTCAGCTTGCAGCAGTCAGTGTCATATTTATTGTGCATGTTATATTTAATAACTACAGTAACTGTTAGTGCTCTCGACCGTCACACATCCTATGGAAGAATTAAAGGGCATCATTAAATTTGCCCAGCAAAACAAAAAGGCATTTTCTCCAGTTCTGTCTTGAAAAAGAATGAATTATTGCTACTCACTAACCTTCTTCCTGCTCTGTCATATTCCCCTTGCCTTTTCTCAAGTTTGGAAGTCCTCCTTTTAAGAACTCCCTCCATTCAGGTACAGTCAGGGCCTATTTCTTACTTTGCTTAACAATTGCCTTTTCTTTTACACATGCAGACATTAAGTTTTATCTGTCATTTCACTGATCAGTAGAGTATATGTGAACTCCATTGCATGCTATTATCCTTCTGTTACTCTGAATCATCACGACATTTGACTGGCCCAGTATCTTGCGACTGTGATGACCCTTTTTTATTAACAGCAAACTTTATCATGCCTTCTTATGGAAAACAGAAAAATATGTAGACAATCATCCTTCCATTTACAAGACTGGTTGTCTGATTTCAAGCCAATCATATAATCTCCTAATTTGACTACTTACCCACACTGAAATTTTTGGCAGTATAACCAGCACAGAAATCAAATGTGAAGATCTGTCACCCTTATGTTTCTTGTAACTATTCACTAGACAACTAGGTGGATTTTTGTTTCTCCAAGGAAGGATTGCAGAAAGTCAAAGTCCTTTAGTTAGGTTCTTGCAAGTGGAAAAAACCTTCTATTTCCAGCCACATTTACTGAGAACAGAAGATGCTCATTAGTAGCTAGAATATTTGATATCACAACTATGTTTCCTAAAGCCAGATGTCAAATCTAAACCAGTCATTTAGATGTCCTCTATCAACAGGAGAACAGTTTCTTCAGAAGGTAATTCATTTCACCCTTGGATAGACATCACAAATGACCTCATGGAAGGACAATCCTTATCCACCTTCACTGAAATAAAAGGATCCAGATAACTTGATTAGAAGACTGAACTTTAGTGGGTAGCACAATGAATTTTACCATATATGCTTCCAGTGGAAGAAATACCACTGGAGATAGATAAAACAGCATCACCTGAAAGCATAATACAGGTATGTGCTGCCCTCATACATCTTCCTCCAGTGCCCTCTTGACTGCTCCCCCCCCCACCAGTCTCCCTGTTACTTTTATCCTAACTAAATGAAGGGCAGTCCACACCACATCCTGTACCATGATCCATACATACCGACTGGCGGGCCAGTACGAGCGTGGTGTTAGGTGAGTGGCACAGTGGACAGAAAGCACTGCTCTTGAACCTAAACTGATATCTTTCCTCACTGAAATTTGATACTTTTCCTCTACTCTGCTGCATATTTTTTTATATATATAAAATGAGTAGGATCCTCTTGTTCCTGTTTCAGATGTAACCGTTCAAAGTTACAGACACAATTGCATAAGCCTTATTTCACTGGGAAGTCAAGCAAAAAAAGTACATCTCAAGTGTAATAAGCAATATATTTCTAATATTACCTGTCATGTACTTTCCTTCCACCCTGTTCCTATGGTGCCCTCTTTTCAGAAAGCCAAAAGGGGTGATTGGCTAACAAGCCTGTAGAGAGTCCATGAAATACATCTCTAATCGGAGAAATAGGGTCAGGTTTGATCTTGAGTTCTTCTGATAGAGACTGAATTATTAAAAGGCTATTGTCTGCTTTGGAGTGACATTCTGTCTGAACATATTGTACTTTGTGCAGTTCATAAAGAAAATAAAATGTAATATAACTTAAATAAAAATAGCCCCATCTTTAAAGCTGTTAACCCTCTTCATTTGATAGTATTCTATCCATACTCCACCTTACTGCTTTCATTAAGTAATTAGTCAGCCAGGTCCCCAGGCTGTGTTTTTGGGCATCTCACTCATGCTGCAGCAGGAAAGAGAAAGATTAAACATATTTAAAAAAAAAAAAAAACAAAACAAACAAAACAGTCAAGGACAGATGCAGCTGCAGTTATGTAAATTTCATTTTATAAAAACAATTAGTTTGCAAATAAAATGTCTTACAGTGGTTTCCTCCTTTTCCCAACTTTTAAAAAGTTCTTCAAAACACAATTAGCCAGCATTATTGTTATAACTGCAAACTATAAAATCTTAATAAACCTTTTTAATTCATACAGGTATAATGGATTCACATGTGTTACTTTGAAGATAAGTTGATTTCTTTGTCTTGGGAAAGTTTTTATATACAAGTTATTTTATGTTTATTTTTTCAGAGTGTCTGACATAACATTTTCACATACATTCAAATAGATTCCTTTGAAGGAGAAGTGAAAAGAAGGAAAATATTACTCTGTGGAATTTTCCTTCCATGATGCAGTAGATGGGTTTTGTCTCTTTTAAATATTTTAGCTTATACTTTATTTTTGGCTTTACATTTGAAAGCTTACTCAATTTAGATTTCCTGAATAGAAAAGAAATTATTGCTACATTTAGTGTGTGTGTGTGTGTGTGTGTGTGTGTGTGTGTGTGCGTACATACTCTGTGACTAATTTGGTCTTTTTGTTACATATTAAAAATCAGACCCAGATTGTTTCTTATTCTGAAATAAGCTGTATGTAAAACCAATGAAATTCAGACAATAAGTAAATGTTTTCCTGAGTCTCAGAATGTCACATTTGCACCCTTTCTATTGTGGTTTTCCAAAATTCCCCATGGGTAGTGGGAAGATATCATTTCTCCATTATGTAAGTATAGTATTGACATAGTGGTGTTCTGTTTGTCTTACACACATGGGAAGACCCCCTGCCTGGCTGACCTTACCTACTGCTTGACTACTGTTCTACCATCCTGAGGATTCCTCACAATTTCAGAGCTGGCAAAGAGGCTCTGTCACTCCCTGCATAGTCACTTGCTCCTGCACTCAGCGTCTGCAAGCTGCAGACAGTGCTACTGATGTCTTCTGCAGAGTAAAGATCTCTTTGCCAAGGAAGAAGAAATGAAGGTTCAGAGATTCCTGAGGTTTGAGTGTTATCACAAGGACATTTTTGAAAGCCATCACTACTGGACTCATTGCTTGACATCAAAACAAAAAAATTGAGCTTATAATGGCAATGGAACAAAAACGTGTTGTAAGTCCACCTCCAGGTAGCCCCAGGATCACAAGGAATTATTAGATCATGTGTCAGTATCACCATCCTCACATATGATTCATTGGAACAGTTTGCCCAGGGAAGTTGCAGATGCCCCACCCCTGGATGTATTCAAGACCAGGCTGATTAGGGCCCTGAAGCAACTTGGTCCAGTGGCAGATTCCCTGCCCATGGCAGGGAGTTATAAGTAGATGATCTTTAAGGTCCTTTCAACCCAAACCAATCTATGATTCTATAAACATTACAGAATTTAGTGTCACAGCAGTAAGGAGAAGCAGACATGGCTGGTGGCAGTTCAGGACCTCTACAAACAGAAATGAAGAAGTAAAACCTTAAAGCAATGCAAGGATCAAGGCAGATGCAGGACAAGTGGGAAGACAAGACACAGAAGCACATACCCAGCTTCTGGACAGCATGGGCGTCCAGTTCTGTAGACACCAGCCCTAGCAGTTTTCAGAGGAGTGCAGAAAGTGACGAACTGCTCATCTGAACTCTGTTCATTAGAGTCACAGGGTTTATTAAAAAAAAAAAAAAAAAAAAAAGTACTGACTGTTGTGATATTTGCTCAGATTTGTTTATTTTTTTAGTGCACACCAAGTATCATTGCATCTGAGGAGCTGCCATTTCTGAGTTTCATGCATGCTCCCATCTTGCAAATCTACTGACCTCAGTGAGCGACTCTGCCCCAAACCAGGTCCCATGTGTGTGTTTGAACACCCCCAACCCTCTACCAGAAACTGTCACAGCCCCTCAGTCCACCTTGCAATCTTCCCTTTGAGCTCAGCCCTGTGACTCCCTCACCCTCTGCACACACATCCAAGCCAGAAAACCTTATCATGGAAACTTGTCTGTGTTGGTCCATGGGGGAAGAATGTTAAATATGATGAAAGCCAGACACTGCTTGAATGGCTACTATCTATCTCATAGTTTTGCCTTTTTTGGACACTACAGTTTTCATGTTATTTTATTAACTGCCTTTAAAAGCATTCTACCTTCACATACATGGCATACTTTACAGTTGCCTTTTCATGTACTCAGCACAGGATTTCCATGCTATTTTAATTCGCTTTTATGTACACAGAAGCTGGCTAAATGCCATTAGAAAGTAAATAGGTTGCATCACATCAGTAAGTCAGAAATATAAGATATTGTCAGCCTTTAAAGTTGTGAACTTTGTGCATGTCTGCAGGGATAAAAGAAAATAGAATTTAAGCTAAAAATGCCCCATGGGTGTGCTGCCATTTCAGCACAGAGCTACCATGCCACCTACGCTCCATATGCACCCTGCAATGAAAGGCAAGAGAGGTGGGCAGCACTAACCCAGCATGTCTTGTAGGACTCACAGAATGTTGTCACACCATTCAAACCAATAACCCTCAGCAAGACAATGTGGCAGTGCATCAAGGGACAGTGCATCATGGTGACAAGAAGCACATGAGGCATCATGAAAAAGCATTTATCATCTTTATGGGTTCTCAGTGCTCTTAAGAATGGCAGCTTGGAATTAGAGTGGAGAGAGCAGGGCACAGAGAAGACAGATGAAGAACTGTGAAAAAAAACAACTTCGCTTGTGCTGCTGTGTCTTCAGTGTTGCAGGCACAGCTCCTTCCACTGGAAATCAAAAATGGCTTTTGAGAGCCCCTCTTTGAGCTGTGTTATTCCAGCTGGGTTGCTGTCCTGCTGTTATATCTCTCAAGTTTTCTAAAGGATAATAAGATTTAATTTTTCAAAAATCATATAGTTGCAAGCTTTAAGGCAGAAAATTATATATATTTTTAATAAAGTAATCCAAAGCACAAGAATAACAGCACAGGAGTTTGAAATTTTAATTTCAAACTATTTCACTTGTCTCAGTTTTCCTTTACCCTTAATGTTGCTTCAAACATCTTCCTATGTGCAATTCATGATACGACTGAGCTTGAACTTTTGTTAAAAAAATAGCTTTACCCAGTGGAAATACATTTTCTGAAAGTTTTCATAGATAAGCTTGACACAGTGAAAGACTTCAGGGCTTCAGAACTGCAGAAAAAGACTTCTATGATTTTTAAGCTTTGGTATTTTTAGTAAGAAACAATATCATTGAAATACTGCCTTTGTCCTTAAAATTCATCAGGAAAAAGTTATATTAAGACTCTAAAGTATTATATGCTCCATGAGCAGACGCATCATATACTTAAACAACTGCATGAAATATTTCATTATGTTTTAATTTTTCTGTTAAAAATGCATGAAAAACTACACAAAACATAGCATATAATGTCACAGAAAATATTTAAAAATTATGTCCTGTCACCCCATTAGAAGGCATCTCTTATATAACAGCCATTCTGGAGCAAATATTCTTACATTAGCAAAAAGGAACTTTCTCCAGTCCTCCCCTAGGTTCACTTCCACTTTTCTCATATTCTCTAGCCTGTCTCTACAGCCCAGAAGCTTCCTTGGAGCTCATTGGCACACATTTGACAAATACGTTTCTTATCAGTGGCTGTTCTCAGGACCCTAAAAGATCTGTTTGCCAGTCCACTGGAAGACCCTCTCCATTTCTTTGGCAGATGGTGTGCCATGCACACTATGCAGTTATGATCTGAGGCTGACTCTGCTCAACAATCTCTCGCTTGTCAGAGAACTTCACCATCTGCTCTTTGAAGTGCCAGTGTTTCTGCAGCTGCTCTGACATTAGTTAGAATTCATTTCTTTCTATCCAATTGTTCAATTAAAGACTTCACAATCAAAAGAATTTTTTTTTCTGGAATCCTTGATTTTTTTAGTTCCCTTGATGTTCACAGAATCACAGAATATGCCAAGTGACACAAAAGGATCATCAAGTCCAGTTCCTGGATATGCTCCCTGCATAGAACCATCTCCAAGAACCACACCATACGCCTCAGAATATTGTCCAAACGCTTCTTGAACTCTGTCAGGCTTGGTGCTGTGACCACATTCCTGGGGAGCCTGCTCCAGTGCCCAACCACCCTCTGGGTGAAGAACCTTTTCTAATATCCAACCTAAACCTGCCCTGACACAACTTCAGGCCATTCCCTCAGGTTCTGTCATTGGTCACCACAGAAAGCAGATCAGTGTCTGCCCTTTCTCTTCCCCTCATGAGGAAGTTCTAACTGCAATGACGTCTCCCCTCAGTCTCCTCTTCTCCGGGCTGAACAGACACTTCTCATATGTCTTTCCCCGAAGGCCCTTCACCATCTTCATTGCCCTCCTTTGGACACTCTCTAATAGCTTGATATCTTTCTGATATTGTGGTGCCCAAAACTGCACACAATATGGAAGGTTAGGTCGTCCCAGTGCAGAGTGGGACAATCCCCTCCCTCAACCAGCTGGCGATGCTTTGCCTGATGCCCCCCCAGACATGGTTGGCCCTCCTGGCTGCCAGGGCACTGCTGACTCAGATTCAACTTGCCATCTACCCAGACCCCCAGGGGCCTTTCCATGGCACTGCTTTCCAGCATCTCCTTCCCCAGTCTGTATGAACATCCAGGGTTGCCCTATCCCAGGTGCATAATCCATCACTTCCCCTTGTTGAACTTCTTATGGTTGGTGATTGCCCAGCCCTCTCATTTGCTGAGGTCTCTCTGCAGGGCCTCCCTGTCTTTGAGGGGGTCAAGAGCTCCTTTCAGTTTTGTGTCATCTGCAAACTTGCTCAGTATCCCTGCAGTCCTGCGTTGGAGTCATTTATGAAGATGCTGAAGAGCACAGGGCCTGAGATGGAGCTCTGCAAACCCCACTAGTGACAGGTCTCCAATCTGATGTTACTCCATTCACTCTTACCCTCTGTGCTTGGCCCGTGAGCCAGTTGCTCACCCACCACATGATGTGTTTATCCAGCTGTGGGATGGACATTTTGTCCGGAAGGATCCTGTGAGAGACAGTGTCAAAAACTTTACTGAAATCCAAAAAGATTACATCAACTCCCTTCCCTTGATCAGTTAGGTGGGTTGCCTTGTCATAAAAAGAAACAAGTTTGATAAGCACGACTTTCCTCTCATGAAGCCATGCTGGTTGTACCAATGACTGCATCATCTTTCAGATGTTTTTCAATATTTCTCAAAATAATCTTCTTCTCCATAACTTTACCAGTCACTGAAGTGAGACTCACAGGCCTGCAGTTTCTGGGGTCCTCCTTCTTGCCCTTCTTGAAAATTGGGACATTCACATTGGAAAAAAATCAGAATTTTTCATCAGACAGAAAAATTGCAAGTTTCTGTAGTACTGACCATCATAAAAGTTAGCAAATCTACCAGAGTGGCAAACTGGACATAGGAATAAATCTGTTTATAAATGGAGTAGCCCTTTCTGAGGAAGTCTATTGACTATGGAATGGGATGTGCTGTACTGCCAAGGGCAAGGGAGGAAGACTTCCAAGGACAGCAAAGGTTGGAAATACACATCTGCCTCAATGGCCCAAACAACCCGTGTACTCATACTGAAATAGCTGGTGACTGATGACTTTCAGGTGATAGTGTTGGCGTGTTCCTTCCTGGCATGGGAAAAGCTGAAGAGCTAACTTGGCAGATCTGTGGGAGCTTCACTGCTTCCTAAGAAACTGCCCACTGTCACCAGCCATGATCCAGGGTCTGCAGCCCAGTCCTCTCATAGCAATCAACTTGAAGTCTGGAAAGCATGGAAACAGTAGTGTCCTGACTGAAACTGAGCCAGAAAAATGGCTTCACATGCCTTTACATCCTCTTCCTCTCCATCACTGTTCTCCCAGTGGGTCTGCTGCAGAGGGACTAGTGGTACTGCTATATCAAAAACTGCCTGATAATGGTGTTGGCATTATTTGCTTGCAGATACAGGGATGATAATTGATGGAAAGTGAATCCTGAGAACAGCCCAGATCCTGATATTGTTACTGCTTCCATTTCACTTCTGCACAGGCTCTCCAATGTATTGAGTGCATGGAGTCAAAACCAAGCACGTAACACTGAGGTTAGTCTTGCAGTTTGGAAATGCTGACAAGTTACTGTAAAACAGACATCATCTATACTCTACCAGTGTCGGCAACTTAGCAGAAAGAGAGCATGTGGTCCTCAGTGTTTTATTGAAGAAAACATTTTGCTTTCTGCCAACGTAATACTCAAAGCTGTGAGAACAGAAGAAGTGCAAGGAATACTTCCTTGACTTAGCCATGGGCCAGGTAGAGTCATAAAATGAATAATCTCCTTCCTATCATCACTAAGAAGAAATCACTAAGCCATTTTTAATTTTCTTGGCAAAGGCAAAAGGTTGAGTTCTCTGACATTATATATCTTTGGTACTGACTGATTTACAACACCTTGAGAGAAAGCATTTGGCCAGGTCAATAAACTGTATGGCTGTCAAAGATGTAAATTGGGAATTCATGGAGCCAGCACTGCTCTCAGGGAAGGCAGAGAATATGGGAAGTACTTGGCTGGCCAGCGTTTGGTTTCCACAAACAGTGAGCTCTGCCATCAGTGCTGCCCTAACAATAAGTAATGGTGTTTGTTGATACACATGAGCAGACCCTAAAAGAAGTATGAAGCCTAAAGTCATTAAGTGTTACTGCGTTACTGAGCAGAGCAGAGGCATACGTTTCTGTGTTTATATTTCTGTCTACAGCCAATAAATCAGAATCTGTCACACCTGCATTATCCAAGCCATCTGCTTTACCACATTAAAAAAAATGAGTAGGTGGGAAAAAACTTATGATGCCTTCTTTTTTTCCCCGTTCCTGTTGCTAGAGAAACCAATTCTTTAAAGTATTTTCTGATGTCTGAAAAGGAAGCTGTCATGTTCCCCCTCCCCCGCAAAAAGCCTGAAATGGTCTGGGTTTTTTGTGATAGTCCAATAGTTGGTGGAAGAAGAGGACAGGAAATCAAAAGCACTGATTTTTCCACCTCTTCAATTGACTTGTTGACTGACCTTGGGCAAATTGTTAAGGGCTCCTCTGAGTATAAGCTATATTAAGGAATCATAACAAGTGCAGACCATAACATTAGAAGCAATGACGCCCTTCAGAGGATGACTGAAACTGTAAAGCAGGGTATTTGTATGTTGCTACAGTGCCCATGTTGTCTTCAGATGCAGAGCTTGGTGTTGCTACCATTATTGGGGTTGGTTCATCTTCATTAAAATATTTTGGTCCAAACAAAATCAAATTAATGAGTGTTGGAGAAAAGCAAAGTAACAAAACCAAAATTAAAAACAAAACCACACTTCCTTTGCTTTCTTCCCAGCCTATGAAAATGACAGATAAGATTATTTTTTCCCTTTGTCTGTTTTTACACAGACAGATAGGGCTAATAGGTGTACTAATGCTGCAGTGGTAGAAGAAGAGTTAGTTATTGTTGGCAAGTCTTTGGAGTTCCTTCCATAAATTTGTATAACTGCAAAATAATATAATTGATAGTGTTCTCTTCAGAGTTTTTTTCCAGCCCTCATTAATTTTTATTGATTTTGTATAAGATGGCAGGATACTCTGCTCAAATGACCGTAAAAATTATTGCACAAACCCAATTAATATTTCCAACTACTGACTACTGTCACTTTTAAAACTTGCTGTTCTTAAGCTTATACAACTGTTTATCCCTCCTCTTGTAACTGCAAAGACAATTTTTCAGATGATTAATCAAGTAATATCTGATCTTGTCAATAATCTAACATATGGTTGCCAAAGGAAAGGACATCAATTCTGTGAAACCCTCTTTTTTTATTGCCTTCCTTTATCCTCTGAAGTTTAAATTAAAGGAACAAACTAGAAAAGACACTGGCAAAACAGACCAGTTTCAGCCTATCCTTTTATAACAATTTACTCACTTATTTCAGGACCATGTGGAGAAAAATTTCATATTTGAAATTGTTCTGTGTTTTGGGAGACAAGATTAGAAACTGCATCACATTAATCTCAGAACCTAGAGAAATGATTTTACCTTGTTAGTGTACATGTGATGCTCAGTAGCTTTTCATCATGCAAGATTTTGGGATTTTTTTGATGAATTCTCAGAAGCATTCTTCACAAGCTTAACATGACTCTCAGTTTTCTTCTGGAAGTTGAGTTAGATGGGATTTTTGTTTCTAGTTCAGATAGATCTTGGCCATATAATATTTTGCCAGTTTCTAACCAGGCAAAACAAAAGTGAAAGGCAATGCAGTTGATAATCCTGGTAGAGTTTTACTGTGGTTAGAGCCTCCTATGAAACACATGCACATGAAATAAACCTTAATAAAATACAATGACCAAAGGAAAAAAACATACCACTGCTTAATACAGAAATACAAAGTTTTTGTGCATTTTATTACAGTTCATCTTCCCTTTTTAATTTTTTTTTTTTTTCTTAAGAAACACTGTAGGGACTTTGGCTGTGTTAGATGTGAGATTTAGGGATCTGTGAGCATGAAAATGGGGAATTCCTTCTCTTGGAGCACATAAATTTAAAATGACCAGATGCAATTTTGATTTCAGAAACAATCTACTCCTATGAAATCTGATGACTGGCTTCTGCTAACCTGAATGGCTGCAGGGCCAGTTTATCGGGTTGTCATACAGCAGAAGTATTTTTTTCTTTATGACCCATAAATGGATGAAGGTGCAGCAAAAGGGTCAAGAAACTTTATTCCCTGTGCAAATTCTGCTGCTTTTACTTATTTGCAGTAAAATTGACTGGAACTTCAGAGCACATTCAAAATTCTGCATGTGTTCATATGTGTATACAGCCATGTGTAGATGTGTTTACACTTGCAGTTTCAAACTGATGCCCAGAGATGAAGTGAGGGAGACGGAAGTGTTTCTAAAGGGTGTATTGCACATTCTTTCTTACACTTTAATAATGAACCTACACTAATTATACACCTTCTAAGTCATCTGCTATCTCGGCCATAATCATGAATTTGTGATGATGATGCCTTACAAACAGCAGTTCTGAAAAATACTGAGTTTAAATACGTAGATTTTTAAATACTTGAAATATTTAACGTACACTATCCAACATATTAAAGTTCAGCAGCACATCCTAAGGACCAAGGCTGGCTTCTAAAATGGAAAACATGATTGCTTTGGGAATTAAGGAGAAAAAAATATCCTCAGTTCTCCCTGAATACACTTTGCATCATAAGATCCTAAGGCCAAGTCTTCTTTCAATTACCCTGACACAACCCTATTGGATTCTATGAATATGAAACAGCCTAAAGGGCTGCAAAATTTGGCCCTTAAGGTCCGCACAAACCTCATTTATTATGATTCCTCACTTTCACCAAAATTGTCAACAAGTGAAGTCTGTTAAACATAGTTGTGTATTCTGATTACATAAAATGAAGCTTTCTTTTACCCTTTTGCCTTGCTATATGTTGGGGAAAATAAGTTCAACATTGCTTGAAACTGGTGTTAATCAGAATGAAATTCAGCCTTTGTCATGTGGATTCAATTGTGACCAAATCTGCTAATAAGAGAAGTACTGTACATGTTACTTGCAACCAGGCAATTAATCTATAAAGCGACACTGTCTGTTCAGTGAATTTTCAAATCCACTGTTGTTTTCTGAAACACTCCACATTGTGACTCCTTAATCTTAGTTGAAGCTTTTGACTTCCCTTAAATTATCTAGGACACCTTACACCTGGAGGTGGTTGAACGGTGGTGTTACATTGAGCATCCCTGACAAACCTTTCTTTCCTGTTCATAACTAACCCCCAAGACAAGCGACACTTCAAAAATCTATGTTTTTTCACAACTAAATCTGGCACTTTCCCTTATTGAACTTCATAGTGAAAACATTCATAGACACACATAATGTGCCAAACTCTCAACTGTTTCTATAGGATAAGCTTAAGCACTTCATTTTGCTCCATGCAGAGCAGACTCTGGATATTGAGTTTTAGTGTGACAAGTCTCATAGAACTTCACATCTTTTTGACCAGTGAGCACATTTTCTCAAATAGTTTTTCCACCAGTAAGAAGCAAAAATGGATTTTTCCAGTAAAGGGCATTTTTTCCCCTTCATGTCTCAGTCTGTGTGTTAACAGTATTTTTAATGCTAATAACAAAGAATATATTTTGGCACGTGGCAGTTGGAGGGCCTGATTGGCAGTTAATGAAAAATAAGGAGGATTCACTGCATGGAAAAAAGTATTATTGAACAACCGAACCAATGCTTGTTACACGTTGACTTTCCAGTCCTAATGTGAGCCAAATGTTACATCTCAATTTGAAAAGCATGTAGTATCTTTCAGATGTCTAAGGAAATAATTTGTCGTGTATATTAATTTTCTTGCGACATTTGCCCCTTATAACAATTGATCTGAAACCAAACACATGTTCCAGCAATTAAGTTGGCAGAAACAATATAAAAATCTGGTGCTTTCGGATATTCCCTCTTTTCCAATGTAAGAAAAAAAAAAAAAATGAAGTAGTGCAATAGAGCAAATTTTCAGCATTCCAAAAGATGCTTACTGGGCATCTATAGTTTGCTTGACAGCATTGGAGACTTCAAGTTTCAACAAACACATGGATAAATATTCCATCTCTATTTTAATGAACAACTATCCATAACTTAATGTAAGGACACACTTGCTAACATAATTATAATTTTTGATGTGAAAGAGCACTAAAAAGGGAAGGTGAATGCAGTGGCACAGTATCTGTTCTGAGATCAGATGGTGAGTTATACAGTGTGATTTGCTGGGCTTCTGTGTTTTCTATGCACTTTTTGACTGGTGATGAGAGAGAAAAGGAACGCAAAGCAACAGGTTAACCTTCACTCTTCCAACAAATGTACTAACTGCCATAGAAAAGATATTTATGGATACAGATACAATTAATCTGGAGGAAGAAAAAAAAAAAGACCAGAATTTATTGAAGGGTGATTGCAAGCAGTTAATTTTCTCCCCTATCCATGAACCAGGACCAAAACTTTCATCCAGCATTCTGTTTTCAGCATAAAAAAGAGGAAGGAAGTCAGGAATTTCCAAAGCGATATGAAAGAATGCTGTAGTCCATTTATGTTTCTGCATTTAAATGTTTGCCTTACTGTGCTATTGCAAGGGTTTTTTTCAGCTCAGCTACCAAGAGCTTTTGGCCTCAGTTCTGTAAACACTCCATTCTCGTGCTTAAATTTCTACATGTGAGGAATGCCTACTGAAGTCACCATAATTATTCAAGTGCATAGTTATACTTGCAGAGAAATGAGTGGAGGCTCAGGGTCTTGGAATGAAAGATGAATAAATGAAATATGAATTTATAAGAGGAGCAGTCATGCCTACCATGATTGCAGCTGAGAAACTGCTATTTGGCTCATGTATAATGGATGCTGCGCTGTAAGAACACATGGTGATCTGTCTCTGTCTTGCCATCTCATTCAGCCTCTTTTTTACCCTGAGAAATTTTAAGATGACATCAGACAAGAAAATATCAGAATCACAGAATATTCCAAGTTATAAGGGACCCACAAGAATCATCGAGTCCGACTCTTCAGTGAATGGCCCATACAAGGATCCAATGCACAACTCTGGCATTATTAGCACCATGCTCTGACCAACTGAGCTAATCTCAGGGTCACAGTATGTCCAATAGCATATAACTGGATCATCTTAATATGGTTTTAATGAATGCTGTACTAAGCCATGGACTACTTAGACAACTTATTACGTTTCTTTTTTTAGTTTCCCCTCAGAGGCTGCAAAGAGTCACATTAGCATGTCAAGCTGTACACTCAAAACTCCTGTAAAGTCCCACATGTTACACTGTTAGAAGTCAATGTATTTGCTCTATGGACGTCATATGTGAAGGAAAACCAGAAATTATTTTCCTAGAATATTAAAAAATAAAAACAATATTGTTATTTTGAGAGCATCATTTAGTAGCAGTATTACTGGATTAGCCAGCATTCTTGCTTTGAGAAGTTTACCTTTCTAATTCTATCTTTAATGCAGACATCTGTGAAAAGTGTGTCTTTTGTGTCATTGGACAGAAGAACTGGGTCCAGTGACCCCAAATGTAGCTTCTGAAAGATAACAAATTAATATTTGTCAAAGCACCAGGGGATCCACATTGTGTACTTTAATTGGGTGTAAAAACACTAATGTTGATTTGGTCCTCTATAAGAACTGAATTTGCCATCTCTATTAGCTTTTCCATTCATACCAGCTAGATATGTCAGTGAGATTTTCTGATATTGAGCTGAAAAGGACTGGGATTTCACCTTGCATCCTTTTTGGGGGGTATATCATGAGTAAAGAGACCACTTTCAGATGGAACAGGGAAGGTTGTTGATAATGGACCTATCTGAGTGGTCACATGTAAAGCTTTGATGTAAGTGCATTTGGAAATTTGTTTCTTGTTAAAACAATAAAACTGTTTTAAATGTTGGAAAATGCAAAAGATCATAACAATGACTAGAATATATTCACAATTCTTTCCCTTTCTAGCCAGCTGCAAAACAATAAAAATGTTTTCATTGTTCTGGAATGAGATATGTGTTTTTCAAGACTTTCTAATGGTATTCATTTTTCCACTGTTGGCTCCTGAAATTCTAGGTCAAACCTATTAACTTCTCTGAGATTCTGTGTGGCTTAGAGATGGTCTCAGGGAATGCAAAATCAGTACCTCAGATTGACAGCATTTTTAGAACAGAGCAGATAACTACAGTTACATGTAAAGAAGCTGTTCTGCCATGGTGTAAAAAGTAAAACTGGAAAGATTTCATCAAAAAATCTAATGCTTCTCAGAGAAGCAAATTATAAGTCACTCAGTGACGAAAGTAACTAGGAAAAGGTCTCACTAAGGGCTGACACTGACTTTTTCCAACTTATTTTAAAGAAAAGCTTTCTTCATTTCTATTGTGCTTGAAATTGGCACAACATCTGCTTTTATTTCCAAAGGACTATTTATCTGCTTTCACAATAAATGATAGTTTTTATTCCTTTACAGATGTTACACATGTAACACATTCATTTTCATAAATTACAATAAAGTCCCAAGAGAAAAGCATTGCTAGGCAAGTGTTATACTGAAAGATTGCGTATGCATACATGCAAGTGTGTGTGCGTGCACTTAAGGTTCTTTTACCACACAAGACATATTATCTAACATTACACTAATTTTTTGAAAACTTAAGTAAGACAAAATGATATAGTAAGACTATGTGAAAAATCAGGACTCTCTTGAAATTTATTTCCCCTGAGAAAAAAAAAGATAGAAAATAGTTGCTTAACGGAATTTTTCTATCCTGACTACAGAATCTTACTTCCATGCTGGATTCCATCAAAATTAACTCATTATGGCACAGGCATAAAGGTCCCACAGAAATTCAGATGCAAGATCAGTACTGTAATTCTCTCTGCAGTTCTTTGGGATAACTAGGTGATTATCATTTCCACTTGTACTCAATGTTATGGTACATTTCCACAAGGAGAAGCATTTATTGCACAAAACCTGGTGGTTTGGTGATGTTGTGAGGTTTTTTATTTATTTAAGTGCAAGTATTAGCTGTATTAAAACTGGTCACCATCTACTACAAAGGATAAAATACAAGCTGGAACAGAAAGGCCATGCACCAGATGGTATTTTATTCCATGCTCATGGGGGGCTGACTTGATTCACATTTGATTAGATCTCTAGAGATTCAATATTCCCCAATTTGTCATCAATTAAGTGTTCTATTTGTCACCAAAGTGAACAAAATCAATCTTTCCTCCCCCATCCTTGCTAATGCTAGATATGCTCATGTATGGCATGGTAAGGTGAGCAGAAACTACAGCAGGTGGGGAAGGTCAATTTTATTTATGAAGTTTTCTATGTAGGTGGTTTTCTGTGGATGTTGTTATTGTTCCAAGACAGCAGATCTACCTTTCTCAAGGCAAAGTTATTTACAACTTCTGTGATTCAAAAATAGACACAACCACAAGCTGTAAAACAAACTTCTCACAGGAAAAAACGGTTCCTTTCACAAACCCTTCCACTGGTCACCTACCTTTCCATGCATTCATGCTGGCACTGCCATCCAACCTCAGAAAAAGCGAAAGGAGCTCCTTATCAAAACACTTTCTCCAAAAGGGCTGTGCCAAAAAGTCTACTGGGCCCCAGTGGTTGGCATAGTCCATGTAACTACTGAAAATTCTTTGCTCTTGTGATGTACATGAGCCCAGGTGACTGCAGCTGAAACCTGACACTGTGCAGAGCAGCCATCGCTGCTAAACCTGCACACATCAGCTGGCAAGGTGCCATACAATTTGCCCCCCATGTTGAGGGGCACTGGAAAGAAAGAGTGGTGTTGGTAAACATGACCCTACAGACAGAGACAGATTTATTAACTTTCAAACAATTTGAACTATTTGATTTATACAACTCGTCTAAAACATTACATGTAAAAATGTTTTTAGCAATTAGTCCAAGTATAATGGCTGCTTCAACAAAGGATGGCTAAGACAAATTCATTTTCACCTGTATCTTTTCAATATCTTTTCTCTCATGGCACAATGGATATGCACTTGCTATTTAACTCAAAGCCTGCTGGAGCCACTACCAGTCCTGCAAAGGTGTGAGAGAGAAGCATTAAAGAAACCCTCCCTAAAAGCCACTGCATGTTCCCCCTAGTAATATATCCAATAGGCCACTGCTGCTCTTCTGAATGCTGGGAATAGACAGGCTGTCCAACCCACAGTCACACTGCACTTAAGGAGTGCCTCCAGACTATTCAGAGGGTTTACCAGGCCTCCAGCCTGTCTGGAGACAGCAGCTACTTCAGCTTCGACTTTTCATTTCCACACCTTTTCCTAAGGTTGAATTTCTAAAAGATGCATTCTGTGTGCATCAAGTAGCTTTGCTCTAATAATCTGAACTCCTTCTAAGACCAAATACTAAGAGAGCAAAACAAAGAGTTCTGAGGGTTTTTTCCCCCAAGACAATTTGTGAAGTATATTTTAGGGAAGCTGATGCAGGGGAAAGGAAATTTTACGTTGCTGTGGTAACTCAAGCGAAAAAAAAACAGATTCGTGCTGCAACACCTATGTTCAGCACAGTTTACTTTTAAAATACCATTGATTTCCTCAGTTAAGGAATACAATCAGCCAATTTTATAGATGACTTCTGCTTCCCAACTCCAGGATGTCAGAAGTTCAAACTAAAACAAAGCTCTTCTCCAGCCCAATTACTTAAAGTGTTCAAGAGGAACCAGTGTGCAACTGGTCAATGCACACAGTCTTGGGTAAATTATACTTACTTCAAACATTTAGCCCTTGGTCCAACCAGTAGTCCATTAAAAATTCCGGGAAATACCCCCCCTCTGTTTATACTTGGGGGCAATCTGATCCTTTTTAATCTCTATGGCTGAACTTCAGCCTGCCAAAGACCTCCTCCCCTAAGAAAGTTGCAGCCAAATCAGTATTAAATCCAGAAATGGATGAAAAGACAGTTCTTTCCCCAGAGAGTCGTATTTATAAGGAGCCTGCAATACAAACAGCTGTGACTGGAGAAGCATAGAAAACTCTCAGTTAACTACACAAGGGATCAATTAAAGGAAAGACTTTAAGGGGAAGAGATGGTGTCCCACTGATCCATTAAAAAAAAAGGGTTTTCAAGAGAAAGAAAGTCTGAAACTAAAAGTGGAAAAGACAGATGCAAGGAGGAGCAGAGTGAAAGTATGAGGATGAAAATGGAAAGTCAGAAATTGAATTTTCAAGCAAATGAAAAGAGAGACCACATTACAGATAGACGAGACAACGTGAAGACAGGTTCTTAAATTCAATGAAAATGATTGAAAAACTGCTAAAGGGATTTGGTGAAATGAGAGGTAAAAAGGTTAGGGCAGGAAACACAGAGTTCCTTGTCAGCAGCTCTCTCATCCATTGAAAAGAAGATAACTAGAAAGCAAATAGGATGTATGGAAAGGACAGCAGTAATTCAAGGAAAGGTAGTGAAGATGGAGATTTGCGTGCTTTGATAATTTCTCTTTTCTAGCACCAGACTCTTCAGGCATGCTTGGTATCTGGCCTGGAGACTCAACCTCCAGGCACTGAGGATAATATTTGCAGAGAGATACAAGCAGGAGCTTCAGCACTCCTAGCTCCAAAGGCAGGAGCTCCCCGGGCCAAATAAAACTTCATTGACAAAGTCCTGGACATGTTTTGGTACATTTGAAACACTCAGAGGCATAATTGTATATTTAACAGATGCTGTAAAAGATACAGACACTCACCTACCGTAAAACACGAACAGTTCTAAAGCTGAGAATGACTACAAGAAAAATCACGCATGCACAGTCTGTGGCTTGGAACAAATGTGTCATGGAGAGAAACTCATTGTTTCACTTTCCTAGGAGTTCAGGGTTGCTATTTGTTTTGTTTTTAATTTTCTGAGAACCGAAAAGGTTGCTCAGTAGAAAGAGTGGGCAGCAGACAGGCCTCGTTCTTCACTGACGCTTGAACATGCTGTTCCTGAAGCAGCAACTGCTTTCCAGAGAGGAAATATTCTCCAGGACTCTCAGTCTTTCTTTTTCCTCTAATGCATGCAGCATTTTCCATGGTATTTGGCTTTTTCTCCTGTTTTAAAAACTCACTTGGAGTACTCTATTACATATAGCTTTATTTCTAAATTGATATTAGTTCAAAGCTACTTACCTAAGAAAGACTTGGCATTTATTACAGAGAAAATCCTTTTCTCATGGAATTTCCTTTTCTGTCTTGGCCAGAATGGGTACTGGAAAATAACATGGCCTTTGCTGATGAAGATCAGCTGTTTTTCACTGAACAATAAGCCATTTCCAGTTTCATAGTTATTGTTTGAATTTCTTCTACTGTTTTGATGATGCTGTTGGTTGCACTTAATTATATCCTTGTGGAAACAAAGAGATAACATCCTCCTTTCTCAATATATCTCTCTTACACACATGCTAGGAACCAGCTTCCTAATTACCAAGTAAGGCTACTGCTAATGACAACATAATCAAAATGTAGGAATTCATATTTCAATGCATGAAAAAACACCATCTGCATGCATCTTTTAAGTGAGACATTAAAAATCTGACTCCGTCTGTTCTGTGGACATTAAAAATGTGTAAAAATGAGGATTTTCCCTGGTGTCTTTGGCCAAAATCTCTCTTTTACCCAAAATTGCTCAGTCTGTTCAGTTCAAATTATTCATAATACTACATCTAATTTTTTCTTTATTAATTTCATGTGATTACATCTCACATTCCTTCTCAGCATGTAAGCCTTTCTAATACAGATTATTATGAAACTCATTTAATTACGATTCAGTTAAGCCTGGTGTACTCCATTGTCATTGTTCAGTGTTTTTGCTGTTTTTCTCTCTTTCTCTTCTGATCACATTTCAATAATGCATTTTTTTTATGACAAGATGCTCAGAATTTAATGAAATGGTTTCTGTCTTGTCACAGAGGGACAGGGACTCTCACTTCTCCCTCATACCTTCAGATAGCCTAAAGGTAGTTCTCATCCTTTTTACTGCCATATCATGTAATATATAAATGAGAGGTAAAATCATGTCTTGTTTGCTGTTCAGTGTCACCTGTAGATCTCTCTGTTACCTCCAGTTCTTTTCAAAGCAGCATCTTGGGCTTTCCTTTCATCTGAATTTTACTACCTGAACTGCTTCCCTCTTTGTCTATGTACGTATTTTTCAAGTTAAATCCTTGATCTGTTTTTTCTCTGTGTATTTTCCCTTGAGGCCTTTATTTTTAGCAATTTTCTCTGTGAGCCAGTTGTATTCTTTTTTTCCCCTCTCACTAGTATTTCTATTTATCACAAATTTGTATAATCTGAAAATTACATTAATAAATTTATAAGACTGGTCCTAATTGCCGTGCATCTGCTCTTATTCCCTGCTGGTTATTTGTGTTATTGCCTGATGCTTTAGTAAGCATTCAGCACATATAAACACATCTCAGTGAAAACAACTTCGGGGTAGATGCTTTTCTGGATATTTAGAATCTGCTTCTATACCCACTGAATTCAGCTGAAATGCTCCAAGTGACACTGACAGTTTCCAAGTCAAAAGAAACAGCCCAACTTTTAGATGATCACATTTGGGCAACGTGCCTTGGTATTAAAGCTCTGAGCAAATCAACAGGAAGACACAGATAATAGAATCGTAGGACTATAGAACAGTTTGGATTGGAAGGGACCTTAAAGACCATATAGTTCCAAACCCCTTGCCACCGGCAGGGACACCTCCCACTAGAAGGATGATCTCTGGTCAAGACTAGAGAAGTGTTTGGCACAGCAGCACCTCTGAGACAGGGAAATTAAAGGGATTCCATGAGTATATTTTATTAACAGAAATGCCTAAAGGAATAACACTGCAGCTAATCAAAAACGTTTGACAGGCCTTTTCAATGTTTCCCTTTGAATGAAGCTACATTTCTCTCTCATGAGATTATTTTTTCCAGCCCCTCAGACTACAAAACTATTTGAAGAATCACCAAAATTTTGGCACAATACACTCCTAAGAAAATTCTGTACACTTTATAAACAAGAGGAAAAACAAATTGAGATTTTTTTTTTTTTAATTCATGGAAAAAAATAGCTTTGTTCATGTTGTATTCTGTCTTCTCACCAGCATACCAATGACTTTTTATATTCTGTGTGCCATGTGATTCAATGACATTTATAAATATGTTATATTCTGGAAAAGACAGTTTAAAATTAAGTAATTAATATGTGACTGTATCCTTATTAATAAATACATTTTTTCATAGCAGCAATTAATTATTCTCATGGCAACAGGTTTGGTTCCCCTGTGAATTAGGATATTTCTTAATTGTTTGGAATTGTCAGTAGATTAGCAGTACTGAGCTGCTGGGCAACTTCCTTCAAGTTGTAGTCCCAGTCACAAAAGAGAAGAGTTGAAAATGGCACAGAAAAACAACTGCTTCTGTACATGTATTCACTGAGCCAGGAAGCACAGAATGACTTCCAAAAAAACCCCAGAGTTTTCTATATTTTTTGACACTTCAGGATCAGCAGGAATGCCTCCTACCTCCCTCAGGGAAAAATTACTGGTCTCTCTGTGTGGAGGCACAGCAAAAATAATGCCTCACTGAATTTTAAACAACCAATTCTGGCAGGAATTAAATGGCAATATTGGTCAATAAGTGCTGCTGTTAGGAGTTCGTACAGATCCTTTGGACAAACATGTCAAAAGGTCACCTGGAGGGAAAAAACAATTAAAAAAAAAAAAAGAAAAGAGGAGCTGGGGGCACAGGGAAAAAAAAAAGAAGAAAGAATAGACATGAAATTGGTCAGCCTAACCCTCCATCTAAATATTATTTAAGGCCATTACAAAACATAAGGTCATTTGAGGGACTTATGTCCAACCAAAATTCATGATCTGTACAGATTTTCATGGTAAGCTTGGGTAAAAGTTGCGGTAACATTTATTTCACTCATCAAAAGAATACACTTAAGAACTAGAAAACATATTGTATTGAGAAGCAGTTGTGAGAAAACAATGAGAGCTGCCTTCCCACGGATTTCTGTCAGGTAGCTGAGGACAAGCCTCAACTGCAGCTTCTCAAGAGGTGGCATTCAGAAATCACCCTTCCAGCAGACACCAGCTCCTCCAATAGCTTGTAAAAACTCACATGGTAGCTTTTGTCTCAAGTACAATGACAGGAGCTCTCCGCTCTATCCAGCCACCTATCTTTCAATAATTTATAAGGTCTTTGGCCTTACATCTACTCTTACTGCATGGGACCCACAGACACAGTCATATCAAACCAGCTACAGACAATTGTTTGAATCAGGCCACAAGCAGCACTCAGCACAGGCTTTCCTTTGTGGTTTTTCTTAGGTAAACGACAGGTGTTATAGTGGGTTGGGGTTTTTGGAGGGACTGGAAGATGTTTTCAGAACTTATTCCCTCTCCCCAACCTCAGAAGAAATGTCAGACATAAAGGGGAGTGGGGGGAGGGAATGGAAATTATCATGGTTGCTTTCATACTGTAAATCACTCTTTCTCTCCTATCCCACCAGCACTGGCACATATCTAAAGTAAAATGTTTTTACATATCTGTATACTGTGAGTCTGAATTTCTCTAGAAAAGGAATGTACTAATTAACAGATTTAAGGATTGAGGTTTTACATACTAAGGCTTTCATATCAGGCTTCATTCGCTGCTGCTCTATGCAACAATGATCTGTTGATCGGCAGTGGCCTCAGGCTCAGCCATGGGGGATCTCCAGTTAACAGAGGATGGAACAGCTACTTCTTTTCCTTGTTTTCTCAACCAACCCTGTGAAAAATATGTGCCAAAACCATGTACTGTAAATGAAGGATGTTTTTGACTCTTCTACCCTTGAGTCTTATCCTACCAAGTCTGGTTTTATAGTTTGTTTAAGTCAATCCACAGTCTACCACCTATCAAAAGAAATTATTTCTCACTCTTCTCCTAAACCCAAACTATAAACTTGAGCCCCAGCTTTGTGCCAGCAGTATCATTCAACCACTTAGCTGAAGCAACTCCTATCTAGTGAGAATGAAGATTCAGCTCAGTTCCCCAGCAAAAACTTCTCAGCCAGATCAGATCTGATTCTTGATCTGCACCTTCATGTAATCACATAATTGCTCTTGTTCAAACAATGAAGGGCATGGGAACATGCAGATGAAAGCAGGGGAATTACTGCATTCAGCATCACCACTGTAAGCTGCCTGAATTCACATTTCAAATGCTCCTCACTGGAATGAAATCCTATAAAACAATAAAACTGTGTTGGTTTTACTTAAAATGAGAGTAAGTTACTATCAGAACAACAGGTATCATTATGCTGAATTCTAGCTTCACCCCAATTTTTGCCTTTTTAACTCTGGTATAGCATTACCAATACTCCAGCTCCTCTGATCGAACTTCTGCTGTACACGCAGCACAGCAATTCCCAGGAACATATCTGATTCCAAAGAAGTGAGATAAGAAGAACAGTTAATAGATTTTCTTACTAGAACACTTTTGAAGTGGTTTGTGGGAGTTTCCATTTACCTTTGTCATTTGTGTATAGAAGGCAAAATATAAAGAGCAAAAAATAGTCTCTGAAGGCTACAGTTGTCCAAGGTGGATTTACAGGCTAAAATAAAACTGAGATGTCTTGGGTATTCAGTGATTTTTAGTTGGTTCAAAATGAGGACATCTATTCCACAAAAAATTGTAGGTTCTCATCTTGGGCTGCCTCAACCAATCTGATTAATTCAGGCTAAAGTAGTAAGGTAAATGGGGAGTTACGTTGGAACAGCGGCTGACAGGGAGCCTGAGGGTGAAACCACACCATCCAAATTAAAATCCACACCGCAAGAATAGCACTGCTATTCTGGCTTTTGGTTGTTACATACCTCTTTGCTTGAATTTTGGAGAAAAATGGAGATATATGTACTGCAGGCAGCCCTTTGTCCCAGACAGAATCATATAAAGACTTCACCTCCATAACTGTTGCTATAGTATAATCTTTGCTTATATGATTTTCCATTTAAAAGTCTTTTTTTATCTTAATTCAGTATGTACTGCATTGACCTATTGCAATAAAGAGATTAAACTGTAACACATTGATTTTAAAATTTTATTGTTGAAGAAACTGGGGGAGGGGAAGGGGGGGTGTGTGGAAAGTGGTGCAAGCAGTAGTCACATATATGGTTTCTTTTCACACCTATGCCTAGCTGGCTGGGAAGTTGCAGCATCCTTCTGAGTGCCAGGGCAGTACAAGGGAGGGGTCAGGCACCCCCCTGCTTCAGCTGGGTGCTCTGGTGGGCTCTGCATCTCCTAACAGGAAGGCCACATTCCCACTTAGTTAAAACAGCTTCCTACATTCATCAGTAGCTTTTCATGGGTGTGCTGAGAACCCTGCAACACTACCAGCACATCAGAATATCAAAATCCATTTGTTTCAGTATTTCCATTTCAGTATGTCAGTAATAGCACACATGGGACTTTCACTGCCCGTGAAGGAGTACAAAAGCTTTGCTATGTCCCACTCCCACTGTGTCTGAGAGGGTACAAAACTCAGTGAAGATTTCGTATTTTGAAGATTAATTGCCAGAAAGGCAGCTAAAGGAATAGTCTTAAATGGATGGTCATTATGTGCTGTTGATCAGTTTTGCTCAGTGCTTTGCCAAGAACGGGGAGTATCACACAGACAGACATTTAATCACTTTGTGATAATCAGAAGCTAACACAAGAGTTCCCTGAAAGACGTGTGTAGAAATCTGGATCTCTATATGCTCATTTACTGCTTATAAAATGGCAAGAAAGGGAGACAAGAAGAAACTTTTGCTAAAACGGTGTTAATTTCAAATTGTCCAGAAACTGTTCAAAATGATCTTACAAAAACAGGCAATTTTGCATGACTAAGTATGGGTGTTTATAATACCTACATCTAGGCTAAGAGATGTTGTCAATATAATCAGCCATCATAGATTAGGTGCCTGTTATCTCACTCCTGTAGCAGCTACCTACTTTTGGTCAGATTAATCACTCCGTTGACCATGTTAACCAGATTTCCCCTAACAGAGACTCAGATAATTAGCTCAGATGTAGACATCGGCATAATTAAACTTTGTAAAATGGATACTCGGGTTTTTATTTTCGAGCTTGAACTGCCAAAGGACTTTTTTGCCTTTTAGTTTTTTTCCTGCTGTACCACTGCTCCATGCAAGAGGACTAGTTAAAACATGCTCTCACTATTGCATTCCTAGTTCAGCAATACTCTTCTGCTCATTCAAGAGAGTAAGTGGGAAAGATTGCACAGGAGCTCAGTAACTTACTCTTAACATCAAGGTAAAACATTCCTTCAATCCAGAAGAAACTACTATTATTGCTTTGAGAAAGACCATGAAGAGAACATGAAATGCAAAATATACAATTCAAAGAGAGCACAGTTCTGTTCCATTACAAATTATGCTCATTTTTTGATTTCTTTTGTCCTGCAAAACAGACTACTTCTTACAACCAAATTGGAATGCCTATTTGCACTTATTGAAACTAAAATCTACATTCATGCTTAGCAAAACAAGGAGACGCTCCTACAATCTAAAGACATACATTCAATAATGACAGAAGAGAGAATGGAAAGAAACCAATTTGTGCGAATAGCAGATAGCTAGAAAATTAAGATCCAGAATTTTGATCGGGTGATTTTACTAAACACTTCAAGAGTGTCACAGTTTTTAATCACTTATTATAAAATCTCCATCAGTCTTACAGTCTCACTTTGGAGCAGGGGGAATCGTTTACAAACTATTCGTGGAGTGTGTAGCACCTGGGAGCAATTAACATGATGCTTTTAACTTTTGGTCCTATTGCAGTGTAAACATTAAATAATGAAAGCTCAAAACATGAAATTCTGCATCCCGATTCTGATACAGCTCATGGGAGAACTCCAGGATACAGGAATGGCCCACGCACACGGCTCATCCCTCTTGCTCGCTGCTTTGGTTCTTTGGGTGAGTCTATTAAACAACATGTGATGGACCATTAAGCGAGTTCTCAGTAGTTTAATAGCTCAGCTCAGCAAGGTTCCTTCCAGAGGTTGATTCACTTCATATATTTTAAAGACAGATTAAGTATTTTCTTTTTATTTTTGCTGGGAGACTTGATCAAACCACAGGGTTCCCCTTTCACTTTAAAATTTTGTTCTTGCTTTGCTTTCAATGCTCCTCTGCAGTGTTGCCCTAGAGTATTCCAGCCACTCCCATATCCTGCGAGAAGCAATTCTGGCCGATATTTTACTTTCCTAAGTTAGTTTCACTGGCTGGATCATTTGTTTCTCTTAAAGCATTCTTATACAGTTTGACAGTTGCAAGATCAAGAAATACACATGATAAATGGAAGTCGGCCCATCAGAAACTGAGCCCTTTAATCCACTAGACAAATGGTTAAATTTAAATCAAAAGAAGTGGGTCTGGGATAATTTCAAACCCGCTTGAAAGCTGTTCAGACTAATTGCAGGCAGAGAGGGTTAGCTGAAAACAAAATTGAGTGGACTGAAATTTAGCTTCCAGAATTTGGCTGAACAAAAAAACATGGACTTTTTTATTCATGGCAGAGTTAGAATTTACTTGACTGTTTTTCTTTTTTATTTACACTGTCTGAAACTGACTGGCTGTACATTACAAAAATAATTTCTGGGGCAATAGTTTTATAACTTCCAAATGTTGCCAGTGTCATAAACAGTGACATTTGTAAACCACTGAATGAAAACCTCAAGAACAGAAAGCTCTGAATTTCTCAGACTAGTCTTATTCAGACAGAACTGAAGCCAGAGCCAAATTCAGAATTATACCCTCAGTAAATTCAGGCCACTGTTTCTCAATAGCTACTGTCTACCTAATTAGGACTCTTTCAGATGAGGATGAAGCCAGAAATGAGTCTCCACTAAATGGCTCAGACTAGTAATGTGTTTAAAGTTAAGAACGTGTGGTGTATATCTGCTTTATCCTTACTACCAGTAGCTTGAAAATAATCCAATTATCATTTTAAATAACTTACAGCCTTATCCACCCCTTGTCAGCTTCTAAGATGTTAAGAGAGAGGGAGAGAAGGAGGGGGTTGGGGGAGAGAGAGCAATAGAGCGACTGTTGCCTTTGATTAAAAAAAAAAAAAGCTCTAAGAGGTATCTTTCATCTGAGATGAAGCAGGAGGAACTTTCACCTAGGCAGAGCCAAAGGTTTGGTGAGGGTTTTCCCATCTACTGCTGACTGCAAAAGCCACAGGAGGAGTAACTTCTCTCTGAAACTGAAAAAGGGACATACAGGAGAGAAAAAATGCACTGTATCTGTATACCCATATGCATAAACCCTCTCCATTTCATGGCCAAGTGTGGCTTCTTTCCAGAGTTGCCTTTAATCACTGCTTTAGAGAAACTGCACCCACCCCCACAAAGCTACGTGCATTCTGACCACGTCCACTGAATAGCTAATAACTGCTCCACACCATATTACAGTGAACATTTGTTTAAAAACACGATTATGATCAATCTTTCCTTGTCAGCTTTGCTTCCTCTCGCCCTCCTCATAGGTACACTTCTGAACACCACATCTTATGCAGCTGATGGTTCATTTCACTTCTGGAAACACAAAGTCTACCTGGAACACTCTGTTGGTAGTCCTCCTGCTTAAAAAACACCCCCACTAATCACGCGGACATGAGAAAACAAAGCACTGGTTTATCCGCTTCTGTGCATGTCCTGCACCTACCCACAGCTTCCACCTGGTCGGAGGGGAGAGGAAGAGAGGAAAGAAATGCTGAAGTATGGGTTAGGCTACGAGACACATGTGGCAGCACTGCTGTCACACACACTTCATGTACCAAGAGGAACTGGGTTTGTTTTGGGAAGAAAACTTCAGGAGAAGCCAAACCACTGTATACATACCAACCTATAAATCTAGGCAAAGAAGTTTTCAGTTCCAGGAACACATGTAAATAAATGCAGCTGTACAGTAAAACCATATCCACACCAGGAGGGAAAATGTTCATCCACACAGGGGAAAACCAAAATATGTAACTCTATCTTTACAGTATAGTACCTGCTTTATAGCAAGACTTCAGCAGAAATTTGGTTCTTGTACTCACCAAAGGACTGCAGTAGCTTTGCTTGTGGGAGAAGAAAGGGTGATTGCTACATTCTGATTGTTCTGTGTGTGAATTTTTACATCATGTTAGTGATGTTCATTTCCCACCTCCCACCTCTGCCCAGATCCTTTATGCCCACAGCACTTGGGAGAGCATCCTAAAATAGCCGTCCTAAATGAAACTTGCAGGCCTCTGTGCATGCTCTGAAATTCCATCCTTCAAAACAAGGGGGGGGAAAAACAATAAAAAACCACCCCAAAATGCAGATGTTTCATGTAACACTGTTGTTATATATCTTGGAAAAAAAACTGATTCTTTAAGCTCCCTGACTGCACCAAGAGAGCCCACTGCATCTGTTAAACTCATTGACTATGATTACCACCTTTATATGAAGTAAAATTTCAGTTTTATGAGCTGTAGCTTTTGTGAAGCCCAGCAATACAGTCATCAGAGCCCTGTGGGCATGGCAGTGATGCCTAGGGAGGACTGACAAGGACAACATGCCATAGAGTTTGTGGGACTGGATTCAACAGGGCTACATGCTTCAGCTGGAATATTGCTGAGCCTCAGCATGATCCAAAATACCATTCCAGTTACAACATTTTGAGCTGCCAACCACTGGTAAATTTATTGACTAGCTAAAAAAATCCAGAGAAATCAGCCATTTATTTTATTATACTTTTCTATGTCTGTTAGAATGGGAAAATAGTAGGGAAGAACACCTTTCCTCTTCTCTTGAGAGATATTTCCAGATTACTGGAATGGCTTGACTGCTCTTATTTTGATAGTTTTCATAGTGTACATGAAGCCATATAGTATGTCATATATGAAAACACAGCACAGATTTATGGATTTTTGAATAGGAAGTCTGCTTCAAAAATTTCCCCTGGCCATCACACAAAATTGCAGGGAGAAAAAATAAATTCTGCTGTGCTTTTAGTGCCCCAAGCACAAGAGATAACCAGTTAATGCATAATTACAGAACCCTACTAAGAAAAACGATCATCCTCTGGGAGTCCAATTTTAATTATTCTCCAGCCAATGACTGCTTTCAGCACTGACCTCAAATGGAGAAGGCACATGACTTGCAGATTGCATTACCCGTACAGGTTTAGGGACCAAGATGGGACCTGGAGTGTAGTTAAAGTTCTACCCCTTATTCTTCCAATTAATTAGTGGTTGTGAACACTAACCTGAGGGAACATTAGATATGTTCTTTCTAAATGGCATTTGGGTTTTTTTCACTATTTCCAAGAATGAAAATCCAGCAATAAAAGTGATTATCACCTTGAATTTTTTGTGGAAAGAATGCATTGCTTGGCACATCACATTGTAAAACTTCTGATTATATGTTGCAATAAGCAGCCAAATACTTCTGTAGCAACACAACTGCTTTTTGAAAGGTGTAAATATAAACAACAGACTTTTGCCACAGCTGTACATACTGATTGTAAGTAACCAATGCTTTTTTCCTTTCTCTAAATCTGTTCACTGAGAGGGCCCAGTTCTCCAGTGATAGACACCACTACAATTTAACTGACTTCAACAGTTCAGCTCCCCTTATCCACAAATAAGAGCACAACCCAATCACAGGAGGGGATAGAGGTTTCCTCACAGATGAAGATCTCTCTCCCTCAGCACACAGGGAGATATTTCAGCAGATTTCATTCCATCACACTCCAAATAAGCTTGATATGCTTCTGAAGTACTTTTTCAGCTTGATCAGAAAGCTGTCTGGTTTTACCAAGGTCAATAATGTCAATGAAAGCCATTGTTTTTTTTGTGTACTGGAAGCAGGAAATCAGGATCTTGAGCTTTAAAAAAACACATATACAGGGAAGAATACATTTCATACATGAGCAAATTCACACTCCTGCTTTCACTGTTTTTAGATGAAGCCAACCTGAGGCATATTTCAGGCTCACAGAATTGTTATTTCCCAAAATAAATTCAGTTAAAAAATTCCAAGGAGTCTGATGTTCAGGAAAATAGTAGAAAACACCTTGCATTTTGGGACCAGCCAAAAAAAATTATCTACAAGGCTACTTTCTTTCAGGCTTATGCTACATAAAGCCAAATTTTCTCAACATTTCTCTTTCCTTTTTGGCATCATAAGAACTGAATTTTCAAAAGAATTTATGAAACAATGTGTTATCCCTCTGATTGTTCAGCTTTCCAGACACAGCATTTAGAAATGCCCTTCAGAATTTTGCACGTAGCCCTGGGCCTTTTATCTATGTTTTCTTGCTTTTGCTTTTCCTCTCCTTCTTCAGTGTTCCATGTAGTTTTGCATTTGTTACATCTGGACTTCCCTGGGGAGCATCGTAATCATATTGCGCAAATAAAGAAGTTACCTCTGAGAAAAACAGTGCACTGGGTTTGTATGGCCAGGTTTTTGTAAGGGAGGAGCTACAGGGGTGGCTTCTGTGAGAAGCTGCCAGAAACTTCCCCCATGTCCTGCAGAGCCAATGCCAGAGAGCTCCAGGACAGACCTGCTGCTGGCCAAGGCCAAGCCAATCACATAGGGCAGTTACACATCTGTGATAACACAGTTTAGAAGGAAAGAAAATTTACTGCCCAGACAGTACTGTGCTCAGAGAAGAGCAGAGGGAGAACATGAACAACTCTGCAGACACCAAGGTCAGTGGAGAAGGAGGGGCAGCTCCAGGCACTGGAGCTGAGGTTCCCCTGCAGCCCATGGTGCAGACCATGCAGCAGCTGTGCCCCTGCAACCTGTGGGGGTCAGCAGGGGTGCAGAGATCCACCTGCAGCCCAGAGAGGAGACCTGTGATGGAGCAGGTGGATGCCTGAAGGAGGCTGTGACTCCAAGGGAAGCCTGCACTGGGGCAGGCTCCTGGCAGAACCTGCAGATCTGTGGAGAGAGGAGCCCACTCTGGAGCAGGTTTGTTGGTAGGGCTTATGGGGACCCATGCTGGAGAAGCTTGTGCCTGAAAGACTGCACCCTGTGAAAAGGTATCCATGCTGGAGCAGTTCATGAAGAACTGCAACCCATGGGAAGGACTCATGCTGTAGAAGTTCATGGAGAACTGTCTCCCATGGGAGGGACCCCGCGCTGGAGCAGGGGAAGGACTCGTCTCCATGGCAGAAACAACCTGTGATGAACTGATGGTAACCCCCATTCCCTTCCTCATGTGCCACTGGAGGGGAGGAGGTAGAGCCTGAGAAGGAGGGAGGGGTGCAGGGCAAGGTGTTCTTAAGATTTCTTTTACGTCTCATTATTCTGCTCTGCTTTTGATTGGTAATAAATACAGTTAATAACCCCAAGTCAAGACTGTTTTGCCCCTGACCGTAATCGGTGAGTGATCTCTCCCTGTCCTTGTCTCAACTCATGAACCATTGTTATATTTTCTCTCCCCTGTCCACTTGCAGAGGGGAAGGTAGAGTGGCTTTGGTGGGCACCCAGCATCCAACCAGGGTCGACCCATCACCAACAGGAATATCTCTACAAATACTGCAAGTGATTCACAGAATCAGGATGAAAATTTGGCCCCACAACTCTGTTGACTGTGCTCACAGTTGCAGTCTCCTGGAACTGGAAATCAAATAGCAGAAGGGTGCTGACTAAACTGATGATCCCCTTCCTGCAGTATGACATTGGCCAATACATGGTTCTCAGACTCAAATATTACCTATATATTTTATTGATTAATATTTTGCAAATCACAGATGCCTAAATACTGACTGTTGAATTTTAAAATATTTAGACACACCTTTCAAGCTTGTGGTTGAGAGGTTTTACTCTGTTTTGATGTGAAAAACTAGAACTACATCAATAGTGAAATCTCTGTAAAATGTGCATTTGTCTGTTTGCTTTATAACAATTGCATTCTCTATTCTTAATTGAAAAATTCAAAGCAATGAAAATATATTGCTTAAGCAGACAAATGCATGCATTCTTAGCTCTCATCCTTCAGACCCCCAGCTCTTGACTTGGGCTGTACAGACATAAAGAGCTACTAAATGTGTGCCTGGAAACTATATTTATCTATTCCCTTGTTTCGGTGAATGTTCTAAGATGTTTTTCAGGCAAGCTTCTGCATTTTGTAGCTGTTATTATGCTACTGGATTTGGTACACTTCCTGCAAGATCACTTAGGATCACTGCAAGTTTTGCCAGTAGTTAAGGTAATGCTGCACTTGCAGAGCTCACAAAGGTATGGTAAGAAGTAACAGTGGAACGTGGATTTCTTGACCTGTCACAAGGAAAGACAGGAAGAAATAGCACTAGAAGCTGTGCCTCAGAACATGGTCTGAAATGTTCATCTTTGAGAAGAAAAATATGATTTGCTTGGTTTCCATACTCATCTGTTTCAGGTCATTTGGGGATATCTTCTGAGGTTGTTCCTCAGAAGTCTTTATTAATTTCCAAGAAATTGCAACAGAGAGAATAAATGCTCTGAAATGTCTAAAGTGTTATTACACACAAGTGAAACTGGCTAAAAAGTCATTAACCAGAAGACTAAGGACTCTGAAAACTCATTTCTTGTGGAGCAACTGGTATCTCCCACAACAGCTACACATTGATTGAAAAAATGGAACTGAAATTGATGCCTAACAAAGGAAGTCTCAAAACTTAACCAAGATCTGTACAAAGAAGAATGCTGCTGCAGAGAAAAAAGAATCAGCAATTTCTAAACTTGGCATAACTCAATTCATTAGTCTTATTTTGCCCTTTTGCTTTCTCATTCCCACTCACTTCAGAGAACTCAAGCATTTCTCTTGTCAGAAGAAAGAAATAATACTACATGCATTTCAGAGTTTTTGGAAGACATGCTAGAGTAAAACATCAATTAGAAAGTTTGGAGGAAAAGCTCATCTCTATTGAGCAAAGAAGGTATGGGAATTAACTCAGTTACCATAAACCGACGTTGCCAAACAGTCTGTAAGGCCATTTAGATACCAGATTCTCTGCAATTACTGTGGTAAAGGAAGAAAGTTAAATAGCTTAGAATTGAAAAGTTCAATATCCTATTACCAAACCTCTCAGACAGCCAACACACACCCTATGACATGGGATTATCCTAAATTCACCAGCAAATAAATTGCTGCCTTTTGTCTGAAAAAAAACTAAAAAGCAAAGAACATAACAGATCATTTATATTTAGAACAGCAAAATCAGCTGATAAATCTCAAATATGACTGGCTCAGTAGCATTTTGTTAAGGACCTGAAAAATCTTTCATTCCCTTTTAAAGCAAAACCCATTTGAATACACATAGCAGTTAAACTGCCTAACAAGATTTATGATCAAAGTAAATGTGAAGTAATTGCTGGTGGTTTGTGCAGCAAAGTGCCTCATACAAATAAAGGCAACAATATCAATAGAAACTAATTTGGTTCAAAGTGTAAGGAAACAGACCTCACAGGGGGGAAATAAAAAATGTATACATTCATGTTATCAGTTCACAGTTATTTTTAAACTTCCACTGTGAAGTGACAGCACCAGCAGAAATGGGTTTTCCTGAAAAGTATACTGTTCAAAAATGTGATCTGAGTAATAAGGATTTCAAATTCTCTTGGACATATCCATAGTCCTATAGATCAGTCCTCAGTAAAGACTTCCTGAGGAGGGGTGGGCCTGGGGACCAAACAACCAAAAACAAAATCAGGAAGTTCACCTCTGGAAGTTAATGTCTAAATTAAAATCAATTACATAACTCACCTTGACTTAAGTGGCATCACCATTTCTACAAATGCTTGCTATCTTGAGGACAAGGTTTATCTGTTCAAGAAGTCATGGCAGGGATTGAGTCACCTTATAGTCATGGCCCTTCCATGTGTAGAATAACATCTTCAACAAGAATGCCATATTGGCTTTTTGCAATGCTCTCAACAAATAATTTCACAATAATGAGAGCAACATTAGTTTTCAAAAGATTTGTGGTATTTCACTAATCACTGAATGCTTACAGCTTGGCTAATAAAGAGATGGTTCCTCATTACTGACCATGTACTTTTTGGTTCTCTGATACTCTGTTCAGGACAAAGGATGCTCACTGAAACATTGACAGTACTTCAAACACTCGACATGGACAAAAAGAAGCATATCAGATTTTTAAACCCATTTCATACCTAAAGAGAACAGTCGTGTTAACTTTACTGCACTGAAAAGTTTACACTTGCTAGCAAATGACAGCCATTCTATACACATGCACTGAAATGTACAGTTTTACTGAATTTCCTAGCATTAATTCACTATAAGAAGGTCAAGCTCTAAAATTTAACTCCATCTATGCATTTTCTAACCTGTGAAAGACGGCTTGGAGTAACTCCAAACCACAGATTTTAATCCTTGAGAAATCTCTTCTGGACATCAACTCTCTCCCCTCCAACCTGCCCTACCATTCCTGACTAAACTTCTAGTGTAACTAAACAAAGGCCAACTACAACCTCTTCTAACTGGTGCTCATAATCTAAACTTGGAACAGTCTGAAATCATGCCAGAACACAGAATGGAGCCTTTTTAGCAGCACAGATGATCCTCTATCTGCAGAGGGAACACAGAAGATGGTTTCTCATCTGGGGCATATCTGCAGCATTTGACTGTGAGTTACATGGTCTTATGGAGATTATGAGACATTTGCTAAAAGAGATGACAGGAGCAAAAGGTAATTTACTAAAATGTTTTGAGTCTTTCTGGAACACATCCACCAAAACCTGACGGGAAAACCTCACTTTCATCTGGCATCTATTACTTTGGTGTACCATATGATGAGTTTTCTTTGCTACCTATTGTATGGACTGTTTAAATGGTAATACTGCAAATGCCCATAATCTATAATGACACAGAGAAAAATCTTTCACACATGCAGTCATGCCTTTTTGTACAGGTGAAACACTTCAAGGGCAAAGCCTGTAGCTGAAGATAAGCCTCAGCACAGAAGAAAATGATAGTGAACAAAAAATAAAAGAACATTCTGAAGATATTTTGGGTCTTCATTAGACAGTTAATAAACAAATAGAAGTGGGATTCATCTGCCCTAATGCAGGCACAGGAATGACAGATGTTAAAGGATGAGAGGATCACTCTAGATTCCCTTTATATAATCAATAGTGAGATGTTGTCACCTCCTGAAAGCAATTAGTTTCATCTACAGGTCTGTCTGATCACAATTTGGAAGTGTGTATCTCTCTTCATAGATTACATATGAAGAACCTCTGTCTATGACTTATAACATTTAAACATCTGCAATTCAGCAATCTGGGATTTCTCACTAATAGTAAATTGTGTGGTGATACCATGCTCAAACACAACTATTGTATGAAGTTGACAAGAGCAATACATCACATACCCCAGCACAAAACACCAGTGCCTATGGAAATTAATCTAAAATAAAGTGCTGGAATATCTTCAATCACTTATGCCACCATAAAATTTAGCTTCTCTCTATTTTAGCTTCCCAGAATATTTGGAATCACATCTATCTTTATAATTGTTATTTCAAGGATTCTCCAGGTTGCAGACAACTCAAAAAAAAAGCCACCTAAAGTTTCAGGATAATTATTTAATATTTGCTTCTTTGCTGCAGAAGAATTCTCTGTAGCAGAGGCACACAACTCCAGATCTGCACTGCCGGTTAGGTTTTCAGCAGATATGGCAGCTCCATGTTCCTGTGGCAGAGGCTGTATTGCTCACCATCCTCCTGGTCACTGGCAAGAACTAACCCCTTGCTTCCAGAGAAAAGTGCTGTCTCTGTAAAGATGGAATCAATCCTCTAGTTTCTGCACTGTGGCTCTCATGAAAATTACTAAGTGGACCTCTATAAAAGCCAGTGAATCTCATAAAGTAACCAATTATTTGCAAAAATAAATTTGGTAGTTCTGCTCTATAAGGAGGGCAAAGACCATTTCAGGAGCTGATTTACAGTTGTGGATTTCTAAGAAATTATGAACATTCACAACCCCCAGTGCCTCATGAACACAGGTACATTTCTTTGACCTTGCCCTCACTAACAGTAATGTATAACATATGTGTAAAAATAACACCAGAAATTTTACCACATGTGCTTCTCTGCCACACCCAAGGAACAAATGAGTGTGTGACAGATGTTAGTTATGTTCTTAAAATGCTACTGGGAAGCACTCACATACTATAGTAATGAGTATGGTGCAAAACTTACTCAGAATAATAAAGCTACATCAATTTCAATGCATTTTTGCCACAGGAAAAAATAAGCCTTCTACTTCTTATTTCTCATGTCTTGATGGGGGAGTAATAGGTCAGAAAGGTTCTCAAAGTATCGTTGAGTATGAGGAGCAAAAGGTGAAGTAGAAGCAGTAAGGTTCTTAAAGACCAAGACCTGCATCATCCCTTAAGGCTTTCTCCTAAGATACATGAATCACAAAGGTAAATAAATTATTCATTGTGTTGCAAGGAGCTGCAGATCAGTGTCACAGAATCACAGAATGACAGAATCTGTCGCATTGGAAGGGATTCACAAGAATCATCGAGTCCAACTCCTGGCCCTGCACAGCACCATCCCCAAGAGTCACATCATGTGCCTGAGAGCATCATCCAAATGCTTCTTGAACTCTGTCAGGCTTGGTGCTGTGACCACTTCCCTGGGAAGCCTGTTCCAGTGCCCAACCACTCTCTGGGTGAAGAACCTTTTCTAATATCCAACCTAAACCTGCCCTGACACAACTTCAGGCCATTCCCTCAGGTTCTGTCACTGGTCACCACAGAAAGCAGATCAGTGTCTGCCCTTTCTCTTCCCCTCATGAGGAAGCTGTAACTGCAATGAGGTCTCCCCTCAGTCTCCTCTCCTCCAGGATGAACAGACCAAGTGCCCTCAGCTGCTCTTCATACGGCTTCCCCTCAGAGCCCTTCACCATCTTTGTTGCCCTCCTTTGGACACTCTCTAAGAGCTTAATGTCTTTCTTATATTGTGGCACCCAAAACTGCCCACAATATACAAGGTGAGGCCATCCCAGTGCAGTCCAGTGCAGAGCAGAGCAGAGCAGAGCAGAGCAGAGCAGAGCAGAGCCGGACAATCCCCTCCCTCAACCAGCTGGTGATGCTTTGCCTGATGCCCCCAAGGATATGGTTGGCCCCCCTGGCTGCCAGGGCACTGCTGACTCAGATTCAACTTGCTGTTGACCCTGATCCCCAGAACCCTTTCCATGGCACTGCTTTCCAGTCTGTACATACATCCAGGGCTGCCCCATCCCAGGTGCAGAATCTGGCACTTTCCCTTGTTGAACTTCATGTGGTTGGTGATTGCCCAGCCCTCTCATTTGTTGAGGTGACTCTGCAGGGCCTCCCTGCCTTTGAGGGTGTCAACAGCTCCTTCCAGTTCTGTCATCTGCTAACTTGCTTAGTATCCCTTCCAGTCCTGTGTCCAAGTTATTCATGAAGATGTCCTCCACCAGAAAAGAATCCGTTTCAGATGAATATGTACAATGAGAAAAGAAAACTACTAGGTTTTTCATATCTTCCACTTTCAGACCACACAAAAGGTTCCAGGTTTAGAGAGCAGAAAAAAAAAAATAAATATAAGACTAAGCTGAGAAACAGCACATAGAACTTGGACACTATTTACTAGGATATGTAGTGACAGGAGACGAGGAATAGCTTCAAACTGAAAGAGTTTGAAGGGTTTAGATTAGATATTATAAATAAATTCTTTAATGGAGGGTGGTGAGGCACAGGAACAGAGAAGCTGTTGGATGCCCCATCCCTCAGAGTGTTCAAGACCAGGTGGGATGGAGCTCTGAGTAACCAGGTCTAGTGAAAGGTATTCCTGCTCACAGGAGGAAGATTAGAACTAGATGATCTTTGAGGTCCCTTCCAACCCAAACCATTCTGTGACTCTATAGTGATACAATACCATTTAAATTACTACATGCTACAGGGGAAAAAAGTAACTGAAATAAAGCTTTAAGGCTAATATGAACGAATTGAGAAAAGTGATGCTGGAGTCTCCAGTTATGGAAGGAAAAAGACAGTATCCATAGTGCTCTGAAGAGGGAGTGGTACCAGATAGTCTCCTGAGGTTGCTTCCAACCTGAATGATTCCACGATTCTACATGAAAAACTACAAGACAGTCCTAACTAAAGTGAAGGTTATGTTCTTGGTGACAAAGGACTTCTGGAAACTCACAGATAAACCTGTAACTTCCTTTGTGACATGATACATTTATTTATTTATTTTTAATTAGAATGCATATTTCCCCAAATTTATAATAGTCTGGATATTTATTTGAGTTGTCAGGTAACTGTACACCTCTGTGTACTGTGCATGTGTGTTTGTGTGTTAACATTAAGACACTCTAAGTTTTTTTACTATCCTTGAATTCTGAATATTTAAATGTCTGGATTTTCACAATGACCGAAACACAGCGTATTATAACACAGTAGAACATAAGATCTTGTTTTCTTTATATCATGGTAGAACCCCCACATACCAGTGCTTAAGAACCCAAAGGAGAGAGAAAGTCTTTCCATCAAAGCCAACCTATCCTGAAAAGTAGGGTATCTGTTGGTTAAAAGCTTTGTTAAAATGACCTCATGCACTATCATGTGTTAGAGATTTGATGGCACTTATGTGTAATTTTTAAAAGCATCTCCTAATTTTAGGGTTTTGTGGTTTTCCTCTCAATACCAGTGTAAAAATGTGCTAGCTTTTTACATTGCCATAATGGAACTACTTTTTTTTTTCTTTTATCACTAAGCTACTATGTTGAGGAAGGGTGCTAAAGTCCTGTGAAAAATGGATGCAATAGTTTTAAAAAAATCTGACATTCAAACCTGTAGTGGTAGCTTCCAGTGAATAGATAAGATTTTTCTTCATCTTTGACTCCAAGGCTCAGGAATATTTGTTTGGACCTTCTAGACTTAAAATTTGGACAACAGGGTTGGAATGGTCTATAATTGCTATGACTTAGATCATTGCATTTTCTCAGCTTTCTGCTCCAAACAACATTCTATGCCCTTCTTGAAAAGACTTCAGCATAGCTGTGTTATAGGCACATAAATTTTCCCTGGCTGGATCTCTGCAAAAGCAGTATCAGTAATAATAGACTCTTCCTTAGTCAGAGGACTGATTTAAGGCACAGTTAATTTCAGATTTTTGCCTTCTCTTCCTTGTCTGCCTTTAGTAATGAAATAGTTTCCAAACAAAGCAGGCTGCAGCCTCAAAGACATTAGTAAAATAAGTAGTTATCTATGTTTTATAAGACTTAATGTGAACAAACTCAAATTCCATATGGTGATTATTTTTCAGATCCAGAGGTTATTGATCCATACCAGCCCAAGCCTCAGGAACAGTGTATGCTCATGGCTGCACTGCAGAATGACAACCCAGTCATCTTCAGTTTAGGTTTCTATGTCTTGAATCCTAAGCAGCCCAAAATCTGTGTTTTTTTATGTAAACGGTATTTGCCACAGATTCAAAAATCAGCTGTACAACAGCACCTCTCCTGTTGTGCAGAATTTTTATGCTGGTGTGTCTCAGCTCACAGACCTGTTAGCAAATCCAGAAATAAATAAACACGGTAATAAGCCAAGATCTCTGTAAATGTTTCTAAACCAGCACAGTGAGAGCTGTCTCTGTGAAGTCTGTCATCTTATACACATCACTCCAGACTGATCAAAGAAAAACATTTTGGCCTGTAGATTTTAAAGTACTGCAAAATGTTTAAAACTGAGATAATGTTTAGCACTTTGCAAAGAGTGTTACACAAGATGGTAATGCTTTGAGTCCTTTCACATTGCAATTTGCAGAACTTTTCAGAAACCAGAATTTGACACCAGCCATAATTTAGGTGTTTCCTTCTATTTCATGCAAACAGCAGAGCGGTTATGTATCTGGAAGAGGGTTGGTTTGAAAAGCTTCCATTTGTTTGCAAAGACGTTTTTTTCACTCACATCCCTCTGACATGAAGCCTCTGGTTATTTGGCTCTCCGGGATTTCGGGAAAGCACATTCACTGTTATGTTTTCCCCCTTCTTTGACATTGTCTTTACATTTACTCAGCTTTTAGCTTCTTTAGCAGACCAGTGGGAGGTTTTGTTCCCTAATACAAGAGGGTGCTTGGGTGTTCCCCAGGTATTTCCAGATTTGCTTTAATCAACTGTGTTATGGAATACATTGCTTTTTATCCAGAAACAAACACAATTATTTGTTCAGACGGGATTTTTATCTTTTTTGATCCTAGAAGGAAGAATTTATCCTTTTTTTCTACTGTTTAGGAACAGGTCTCCATGATTGTGCCAGTCTGGAGAATTTCAGAGGACCTAACACAGCAAAAGGAGAAGATTGTAAACAGCACTGAGAAGCCATGCTGTGAGACACACACTCAGTCTCACTGTTTCACCACCTAACCAGTACCTGGGCATTTATATATGAGCACATGAACACATATCTACATATATGTGTGCACATGTGTATATGTGTGTATATGCATATTAACATGTAGTCTGCTTAAATGTTCTCGGGACAGTTTTAGTACAGGCAGATCTGATTCTGAGGCACAAATCTTCCAGCACATCACCTACAAAAGTACATGTTTCAGCTGAAGATGTGTGGTCACTTGCAGTGAAACTTCTGGCATTTCACTGTCTCTCTCCCAAGCCACTGAGGAATAGAAATGCTGTGACAATTTTTTGATCCGAAGAACAGAGACAGCCTTCATGTCACCCATCACCAGTGACATCTGCTGATCACTCAGAAGCACAATAACAGAAGGGAGACATGCAACTAAACATTCTGTCTGTGCAATTGCCATCCTCATCCACATCATTGCAAGCAAATCTGTGCTTTCGTCTCTATTTAATTCCTCTTTGCTCTCATGTAAATTTATTCCAGAAGCAGCTTCAATGTATTTTCCACCAAATGACACTGTAAGACTGCCAGAATCCTTCCTGCTGTCATAGTGCCTAATATAGATCTCTAGCCCTCCCATTAATGTCTAGGAGAGCTCTAGAGAAAGAGGTCAGCATTGTAGAGAGCCATTTGTTTATGATTACAATTATGGTTTTACCAGGGTTTCCTAAAAACCTCTGTTTTGGAGGTGGGCAACTCAATAGGAAATCTAAACAAGTACATGAGCTGGTTTTAGATGCTTTTCTTAGCTGAAATTGCATATTTTTTACCAGATCTTTCATCATGGCTAAGGAGTACCTAATGTAACTCAGGATATAGATGTGCCAAATTTTACACAGTTGGATTCTGCATAAAAAATGTTGGACCACACTCCCTTGCACATGGGGGAGGAGCAGTTGGAGGTAATAGGATGTGCCATGGCTGGCTGCTTTGTGTTGGCCATTTGATGCAGAGTCATTTGCCCTGCAGCATGGGATTGGGCTCTGTTATTATGGATGGTTTTGAAATGCTTATATGTCCCAGGAGACCGGAATGGAGTGTTTTAGTCAATAAATGCATGCCTCGGTCCTGTCTGCACTTGGAAACAGCCCCAGTTCAGCAACTGATTTAGCTGAACTGAAAGGAGGAAGGCATAAGAAGTTGCATTATACAAATGTATAAAAGCAGAGCAGGTATATTTATATATGTATGTGTATCTGTTGTTCTATATATATCACTTTTCTCTGTACTTTTCATTGCTGCTGTGCGAAGTGGGTTTTTCCCCCACATCTCTGAAGCCAAACCTGTACTGTGTTTTGTATTGCCACTGTCTAGGCTTTTTCTGCCATTATAAAGCACAATGAACCTTTGTCAGACATTTACTTAATTAGAGGTAACTGTTACGGGTAATAGGGGTTAATCAGGTAGGAATGGCCATGGATTTTTATCAGCATTTAAAAATAAACTATTGTCAGCACCAGCCTGAACCTTTAACCACAATGGCTGTCCATGATAGGACTTTTATCTCTAAATCATGTCTTTGCACAGGCCATTTGAAAACAAATGAAAGAATTTTAATTTCTCCTCAAGTAGGTGCACAACTTGAATAAAATTTGGAAAGAGAATTGCTAATTTTGTCTTTATTTGCATTTTCATCCCACCGCTTTTGCACCACACACACATTAAGGCAAGAGCTATCACTTAAAATTTAAAGAAAAAGACTAATGATTTCCCAAAATGCATTTAATTATTTAAACACACAGTAGTTCTTCTTTTTGCTGAATTCATCTACTACCTCAAAGAAATTTAGGAGCACAAATTCTGCCATTTAGTTGCCTCCAATGCCTGTCCGCTCTTTCCATGCAGACTGTTGATGGATGAACTCCAGTACTGATGACTCAACTCTGCTGCACCAACACTTCCTTCTGAGGGCATGACAGTATCACAGAAAATGACCTTGTCTTTTTTTTCTATTGCATACATGGTTCATACTGTTACTTTCCGTCACATCACAGCAAACCAACATGACATCATTTAAGCATTTACTTATCAGATGGCATGTCAACAGTTTAAAGGAAACATTTCTCTGAGCTTGCCAATCCACTGAACCAAACTGTGGGAGGCTAGTGGTTGGATCATGCATATCGACAGATGCAAGTAATTGAAATGATCCGTGGGTCAATACCCAGACATCTGTAATTTGAAATTGCAGTGGCTCGTGCCACACATGTTTTATAGATCACCCTTTTTTTTCCACCTTTGCATGATAAGATTATCATCAAGATGCAGCAGCAGTGTCGACACAGTTAAGGATATCCCTGGAGCTTTTTATTTCAGATTGAAAGTAGCTTTTGAAGTTTATTAATATCTCAAGTGGAAGATAGAAAGACCGCATTTTGAAGATAACACAATGTCACTGTTAATGTTAAGCCCCATTCTTGTCTAGTGCTATACCAGTAAGTCAGACAGTATGTGAAAGTCTGTGTGCAGGAGGGTGTTAGGAGAAATGTGAGAGAATACTCTCTCATAAAACCCTACGTACAGAGTGAACAAAAAAGGGAGCTGCAAGTTTAGATGGGTGAATGCAACAGCTGAACTCCAGTCAAGATAACTCTTTTCCTAAATATAGAAATTCTTCTGCTTCTGCAGAGAAATAATAAAAGAACCCTTTACCTCTATTTGTTTTGTTTATAACTCCACTGGGGAGAAACAGCTTTGTAAATAATATCTAGACACAAAGAAAAACTTCTGTCTTTTTTTTCCCTTAACTACATTGTCTCATTTAGAAGAAGGAAGCCAAGAGGGGTTCAGTCATCTATGTTACACATATTTCCAAGTGTGTACATACATTTGATTTATACTTTCGCAGAATTCCAGGAAAGTGTAAATTTTGGCCATAAGCCTGTAAGAAAATCCTAGCATTTTCTCTGTCCAAACTGCTGTCACTTAAATTCTTGCAGACATACTCTAACCTAATTTTAAATTAAGTCTTTTAGGGTTTTTTTAATAAGACAGATGACTTTTTAGTTGCTCAGCAATTCACAGTTTCACAGATAGATTTGTACCCCAAGATATATCCCATAGAACAGGTCTAATAGCATTTGTACAGCTTACTGGGAAAGGACCAGAAAGAAAATTATTAGACGAGTATCCCAGGCATTAAGCCATAGCTTGGTATTCTGTCTGAAATTTGTAAGTTACATAAAGCCAACCAGGGAAATCCATCATGTTTGCAATTTACATCCACATACACACTTGCCCAGGCTGCCACTGGGAAATAAATGGCAATCTTTTCCACAGTGTTCTACAGTTCTCCCCCATCATATTTTCACTGATGATCCTTCTGTACTCCCAAGGAAGAGAATAGCAAAGAAAAATCTCAATTCACTGTTCTCATGACAACTACTCTGCCTTTCCTTCCCCTTTCCAGAGACCAGACATGAACCTGAAGGCATACACATTGGTCTGGTGGTATGGAGGGGAAGAAGCTGCTAGTAAAGCTGCCCACCACTGCAGTGAACTGTGTGATGTGAAGGCAACAGCATGAAAATATCCCAGTCACTGGGGTTAGCAAAGAGCACCTTGGCATTTGGAGACAGCTGGAAAGGATGTAATCATAATGTTTGCATGGAAAGGGTATTTCTAACCACAGGGAACTACAGTCTCTGTAGACTCCTGCTACACCTAACACACCTCAGTTTCTAAACTTTTCAACTCCATTTCTAAACTAACTCTGTCTTCCTTCTTGCAGGGACATGAGAACTTCCATGGCAAGAGCATTTCCCCACAGGACACTCACAGCCAGGTATAACCCATTTTGTGCCGACTAAGCCCTTCTCCAGACTCTCTAAGGTACTCTGAAATTGTTGTAATGTGTTGTGATTTGGCTGTCATACCATCAATTACTCCCCGCTGTGTATATCTGTGAATTAATTGCATCTTCCTAAGTAGATTACTGTACCAAATTCCATTGCAATCATTTGAGCCATATTTCCTCATTTTCAGACATGGTTTGAAATATAATCTTTCCTCTAAACTTATAATTTGACCTAAGAAGTTCACACATTTTGAATATGTGAATTGCTCCATCATCCATGTTATTAATTAATTTCTTTTTAAAAGAACATAGTCCAGGGCAGACTCTGGCAAGATCTCATTCCAAACATCGATCCATATTTGTGATGGAACTTTGAGAACCCTGCAGCAAGGCTTTTCCAGCCTACACTGTCTCTTCAAGACCAAATTTCAAGAAATCACTTACAGAAAATTTCAAGCTGGATGGTATTGATAGTCTTCCTGAAGAACATGTACCACACAGACCTATCACAGAATGACACCAGATTCAACAGACACATCCAGAATAATATCCCAAACACATTAAAAATCAGATCTACATGATGGCATTAAATTGCCCTGACAAAATAGTAATCTTTACCTTTCCTTGGTTCCCTGTCTAATTCTTAGCACACTATCTAATACTTGCAATAAATGGGCACTAGTCCAACAGCGAAAACTGTCCTTCAACTCCTTCCCACTCCTGTTCTGATCTCTTGTTCCCTCACTGTTCCTCACACCTCTGCCTTCATTACAGGCTACTTGGGTATCCTTACCTCATTTCAGTTCATAAATTGTCTATAATAGCAATCAACAGGATGACACCAAAAGGCTTTATCATATCAGGGAAGCACTTTTCTTCTAATTCATTCAGTTTTAGTGTCTGCCAAAGTCTGGATCTTACACTGAGTGGGCTGTTAATCCACCTAATGCTGCACAGGGGATCTGTTGTTTCCCAGCTCTCTTTAGCTGTGCCCATTTCTCCACTCTGTTCTTATGAACAAATGAAGCACTGAGCAAGAGAAGAACTGGCACTGCAAGCCCTGTATCAATGTATTGAGATTAGAACATATTCAAAAATGAAACTAAATAAAGTATGGACAAGTACACTGGAAATTGCTTATGCTAAACCCAAAAATTATATGAAACTTTGAGGACATTGTGGCAGAAAAAGGGCAACATAGAAATTACCACAGGGCAACATAGAAATTACAGTACTGATTTCCATGAATCCCTAATTATAAATTATGTTTGCTTTGTGAGAATGACAAATATAGACCACCACATACAGGCACACAAACACAGGCACGTACAGGTCTCCTAATGCTGTTCTGGAGGCTGAAAAATCAGCAGCTGAAAAAAGAAGATAAATACATGGAAAGAAGTTAGCCCAAATCTATACATAATGTATTTGCTATACTCTGAGGAAAAAAACCTTCCCAAATCAGTTTTGAAAGTCTAAACAATATGAAAGCCTCCAGCAAAGGGGCATTCATCCAAAATCAATCAAATCAAAACACACTCAGTTTAAAAAAGTAAGTTAAGATTGTTGTCTATCCCAAGATTATCTTATTGTGTGGTTCCTTAAAGTAAATTCATGACTTAATCCATCAAAAGAACACTTAGGATTTCATTGTGTTTCCCTGTGTCCCCACACATTTCCTTGTTACAAAGTAAATTCCCTCTCAAAACAAAATCTCCAAGGTACAAAGCAACCTCACAACTCAATTTCCAGAGGACTCAGTTCAGAGAGAAACAGTCTAAGTTAAAAACAAACAATCCAACACTGGAAGAAAAAGGTGTTAGGTCTTGAAACTCTCCTGCTGCTGAAAGAGATTTTTTTTTCCAAAGCAATAAACAGACTCAGCTCCAAAAAACCATCAGTTCATAGAGCTATTTAATGCTCTCCAGTGTCACAAGATTAATCAGTCTCTCTGCACACTTACTCTGAAGTCAGCTCTCCTAGTTCGAATATCTTCCGAAACAGTTCCTTACTTGAGCTGTACTTGCAATAAACATTTCCCCTTCCACGGTACACTTCCAACAGATTACTAGGAAATAATCACTGATGCCATTCCAGCAGCTTTGCCACATTGGAGGCCAAATGGATCTCGTACAAACTCATCAATTCACTAGTGAGAAGCCCTAGGTAAGTCAGAAGCATTGTAACGATCCCTGCACAGCATGTGAGGTAAACTGCTGTAGCTCAGATTTCTGCACAAAATAAGCTGGCAGGCTAGCAAAGCCTTTACCTGCTTGGCAGGTAAGAGCTGATCAGGGTGATGGTGTCCATGCAGACTAAAAGCAGCTCATGATTTAGAAAACTTGTCATGCCTCCTAAGACTTCTTAACTGTTCCCTGATCTAAGAGATATCTCCATGTGAATGGATAAATGGCAAATATTTTAAGGTACCTTTCTTTTTATTTCCTATAGGAAACACTTCTGTTTAGCAGCAGAACTCCATCTCAGCCATATTCTCAAGTATAAGAGTTCTGCACATCTTGTAAAACTTAAATAAGCTTAAATTACTGTCTATTATAGTTAATATCAATATATCTTTTCTAACATACATAAGAGAGACACAGCAAAAAATGGAGCTTCAACAGTTAAAGTCTAAGCAGCCTAGCTAGCCAGCTGACAAATTGTAATGATTCTGCCCAATTATGAACATCTTTACGCTTTGATGAGGTGATGTGAAATGGTAGCCAGTATGTGCTTGTCAGAAGGAATCATATCAGATTAAATTAATTCATTTCCTTCAGACCAAAAATAGATTTTTGCCCTCTTCCTCTTCTCACAGTAATTCATTCCCACTCATTTAGGAGCATGATGGAAATCAAATGAGTACTTAGGCGAATCTGCAGTGGAATCAGAAAGCAATGAGACTACTTTCTCCATGAAATCTGTACACTAGCAGTCAGGCTTATGGAAGTGGATCTTTATTAAGGAATAAGACTGATAATTTATTGGGCCAGAGTGCACAGACTCATCTCTGCTAACCACACAGCACATCGTTATATGGTTACACACAAAGGCTTTTCCCATGAGAGTGTGCACAGTGACCACAGCTCTGCACAGCTGGGATAATCACAGGAAACTCACAGGCAAGTGTCAGCTCTTGTTTTCTGCATTGCACAGAATTATCCAGCTCTGCCACAGCACAGGAACATGGACTGCTTGGCTCAGGAGGAAGCTTTTTCAAACCACGTGATTCTCTGATTGTTTCTAAAAATAACTCAAGCAGTCATCAGAACATTTCAAGGAATTCCATTTTGTGTAATGCTCCTTTTCCCTTGAGTAAATCTGAATTTTTCTATACAAAAAAAAAACATTCAGTGAGCAATAATCCAATGAGCTAATAATTAAAAAACTTGAACTCAAATACTCACAGTAAATGTTTTGCCAAGAAAATAAATGTCATTATCCTTGTTAGAATATAAGTATCCTTCAGGAATGCTTCATTACTGTGAAGTTTTTAGTGTCAGGAAAATGAAAATGGGCCTACTTTCCTAAATTGTTCCCTATTAGTGCATGTAGGTTCGTCATGAAATAAATCACCACAGGTCTGGATTTCAGAGTCCAGGTCCATCTGAAAACCTAAATTTTTGAGTGATGTTTAGATAAAAGATAGGGTTCCCTTTTCTGCTCTATTGACAGAATTACTAAAATAAGAAAAAAATTATGTATAAGGCAGGATTTTTGCTGAGCTATATTACAAGTAGCTCTAAAATATCCTGAATGCATATCTGGCTGATTTGTGTTGGTAAATCTACCTATGAATCATTAGTAATCTCTGACATGCTGCCCTTTCCTGAGGGGAAGTCCTATACTGCACAAACTGAAGCAAACAAGAAACATACTCTAAAACAATGCATGACAGCCAAATACACAAGATGAAAAAAGGCAATTGAGTTTTCATATTATCAAAATCAATCCCTGTGAGCACTCAGAGAATATATCCACCCGACAGGGAAAACTGTTCCCAAGTCAGCATATAGCAAAGACAATGTAGATGTTCCCTTCATCCTCCTGCAGAAAAATAAAGCAACAGAATTGAGGAAAAAAACCCTGTGAAACTACAGCCATGTATGAACGGGTTGCACTATTCATGTTCAATGTAACCAATAAAACATTTTCAAATATCCATAAAAATTTCTAAGATACCACACTGGAACTAAAATATAACAACAGAGAAAACTATAATATCCAGATTTTCTTTGTCATTTTTAAGCATTTATCTTAGCTTGCCTTGAAGAAAGTGTTGATAAGTCTTCCTGAACTCCCTTTAATCCCAGTTACATATTTTTCATTACTTAGGAAATATGCATTCACATCTTCATGCATATTTAGTCCTTGGCTAAGAAATGAAAGGCAGAACACTATTCACATTGCAATAAATCCTCCAGCCTATACAACTGGCAGAGCTGATGTGCACAAATGCATAGGATTGCCACTTCCTCTAAAACTCTGGGAAAACAGATGTAGCAGCACAGCTAAAGAAAATGAGGCCATGGCACAGAAAATCCAGTTTAAGAGTTTGCACAGACATGACACAAAGAGCTCCAACTCCTGTAGACTCACACAGGTTGGAGGCCACCTGGCCCAAGCCCCTGCTCTAACCAGAGCCAGTTACCTGGCTGATCCAGTCCCCTCTCCACCTGGGCACCCTTCACTGGACTCAAACAGGGACACTGCTCTCCAAGACCACTTTCAAAAGTGAATAGAGGGGAAAAAATCACTTGACCCACTGGCTAAGTTGCTTCAGCCCAAGGTGGGGCTGGTCACCTTCTTTTGCAAAGTGAACTTGTCTGGTTCCAGGTCAAGTAAACCTGAATCCAGCAGTCAATTTTTTGCAAAGCTGCTCTCAGCCAGTCAGTCCCCAGCCAGCACACGTGCATGGTGTTACTCCATTCCAGACACAGGATTTTCCACCTGACTTTGTGGAACTTCATTAAGTTCCTCTCAGATCATTTTCCAGACTGACAAGATGTCTCTGAATGGCATCTACCACCTTCCAGTATACCAGCTGCTCTCCTCAGTTTGGAATCATCTGCAAGCCGGTTCTCACCATGCAGGTCACTAGCAGAGACATTAACAATAGTTACTGTGAGACGCTACTGGGAACCAAAACTATCCTAGTACTTCCAGCACTACCTCTACCCTTTTGGCCTGACAGTATTACCAGTCTTCTACCTGACAGGATTACCAATCTTCTACCCACCTTCTTGGTCACTTAGTCAGTTTTTTCATCAGTTTGCCTAAGAGGATGCTATCGTAGAAAATATCACAGGCTTTGCTAAAGTCAAAGTCCCTATTTATTCAGTTTGGTTTGAGTCCTTCTTTTTTAAAGAAATAAATTTGCCCTGTCAGATTAATGATGGATCAGATGTTTTCTGCCTTCCCTGCATCAGAATAAAGCCTAATGTACACAGAGCTGTGATCTAAAGTAAATGTGCTTACTCTCCCCAGCTCTGCAGACTCCCACCTCTCCAAGAAACAAATGTGTACTAATGTGAATAAAAACATGGAAGCTAATAGTTCAAGGAAAAATGTTTGACTGTAAAAGTGCAAAATTTATTTACCCATCTTGTTCCTTATAATAAAATGGTTTAAATATTTTACTGAGATAACAAGTAGGATCTGGTTTGCCAAAATGTATAATCAAGAAGTGATAAGTGGACCACTGCAAAAAGGAAAATCTCATTTAAAATAACAATGTTACAAAGTGTTTTCATTCCATCATATGAAGAAAAGGAAGTTTGTAATTCTTTGTACAGAAGAAAGGTAGACTAATACACCAAAATAATGAGAAATCAAGAAACATATCTTTTCACATAACTGCTACAGCCTTCAAGCTATCAGCTATTCCATTTGGTTTTGTTATGATCAGCTCTCCATCCTGCAAAAAAAAATAAACGAACATTTTCACAAAGACCAATACATTTCCACAAAACTGCGGTTTTTCTGCAAATTGCATTACTGGACAAAACACCATTCACAACTGATGATATTTTATTCTTCAGTGGTTACTTAAATGTAAAGTCCTGGGAACCATGATATTCTGGAAATACCTCTTCTTCTATGTGCTGCAACCATAGTATTCTGTGTGCCACAGGATCCCCATCTTTGTAATGACTGGGTTAAACATGACATATCACATTTATCTCTAATGTAACATACCCTCCTTTATCTCAGCCTCTGTTCTGTAAAATTGAATGGGTCTGAGATCAGAATTCCTACATAAGTCTTCTCATTTGTTTAAATCACTTTTTTTCTCCCCAGTAGACAGGGGAAGAGTTTCCAGCACAATTTAGATGCTGTTTTATTAACAACACACAAACTCCTTTCTTAATGACAGCTTCATCCACAGTGCTTTCTGTGACACAACCTGATGCACTGGCAGATTCTTTGGGACATGATTTTTTCTTCATTTTTCCTTTACTCTGGTATGTCTAAATCTATTTCAGTAGGTTTTCTCACTTATTGAGTTTTTTCATTTTCAATAGGGCATATTGCTAATAATTTTTTTACTTGCTGTTGGTTTTCTTTTTTTCCTTTGGACTCAATAGACAGTGGGGTTTTTTTCAGCTTCACAGGTAATTTTATTGTGCTTTTGGCTTAAAAATTAAACAAGAGACAGAGAGAAAATCTCTCATCTCTTTTTAGCTGGCATGCCCAAGAAACTGAAATTTCCCAGACTGCCAGTAGCACTAACATCATAAAAGTATTTCATTATTTATTAATAATTCATCACATTCTGCCTTAAGAGAGTTCAAAAATTCACCAAGTCACAGTTCAGTGAGCTTGTTCCCAAAGCTTCTGGGCAGATAAAAATACTTCTCATAATTATATGAATATAATGTGCAAAAAGACTGCATATAGTTGTGGAAAATGTTAAATGTGCTAACATTTTTACACTAAGAAATTAACATCTGTATGTTCATATATTGACATATTGCTTTGTGTCAAGTGATGCAAAGTTTGCAAAGTCTCAGACTTCAGTTTAGGTCTTGAAGGAGGGTCTTGTGAATCTCCTTTGATTGCCACTCTAAAAAATGTCACATTCTGTTTCTAGAACCAGACTGGATAGTCCATTACGGAGTAGGAGTAGTGACAATGTATTTTTATTTGCATTTTCATATGCATTTTCCTAACATACACATTCAAACAATTTGCCCTGATCTCTTCTTCTATCTTTCTAACAGAGGAATATACTGCTGCTCACTCTCTCTTCAGGCACGTGAGGAAGTGCTTTGGATGTGTCACTGCTGAGGAAGACCATGCTACAAATCCCCTGGCTTACAATTGCAAGAATTCTATCATAACAAAAAATGCTGTCTTCGACCCTCCATGCATGCTTTTCCTGCCTCTTCCAGGCTGCAGGCTGTCTGGGGCTTTCTCCAGCAGCAGGCCTGCAGACAGAGCTGGCTCTGTGGCAGGGATGACCTCATCCTCACGCCACACAGCTGCAGAGGCAAGCTGTGTGCCCTGCCTTCCAAACAACAGATTTCTGGGGGATTTATTTGTTCACACATGAACAGTAAATCAGCATTCATCACTTCTAAGTTGCAGAGGGGGTTTGCTTTGTGGGAAATGCCTAAGTGTGAGGTTTGTATTTCACTGTTAGGAATGAGAAATAAAATGCATAATCCATCTAACAAAGATATGTCAGAAACAGCTTAGAGAAACCTACAAAACCCTGGAATATAAACAGCTCTGCCTGTAGAGCCAGATACTCCACACAGTGGATCATGTACTAGACCTGCACATTAAAGGGCCAAACTTCAGTTCACATAAATAAATGATTTAACTAAAATGACTAAATAAGCCATAATATATTAAAAGCCTTCTGAGATGTGCTATTTTCTGTCTGCTACCCTAAGCCTACCACTAAATCACATAAAGGGTACAACCACATCTGCCCACCTGCCTGCTTTCTGTCATGTCCCTGGGGGCATCGCCATCCCCCAGGGCTCGGTCCACCCTGCCAAGGGCCCAGGACCCCACACCAGCCCCCAGAGGCATCAGCCCCTGCCCCAGCTCCCCAAGGTGGGTGATGGCAGGGGCTGGCAGTCAGGGCCTGTCCCACCCCAGCCTGAAGGAGGGCAGCCAGGACCACCAGGGCAGCCCCAGTCCCAGCATCAGGCACCTCCCTGATGACAGGGATGGGACAAATCTGAGCTGAGACGTGCGCCTGCAGGTGGGCTCAAATTTTTCCTGGGATTAAAGGCAGCCACGTGTTTCAGGGGCTGTGTAATGCTCCCAGACAGCTTAGAGGTCGATCACCCAGGTCTCCATAGCACCCTTGGCTTTGAGATGGGTGCTAGAGCTGGTTGTGGGGACAGGGCACATGTGACGTGCCTGCAATGGGAGCTCCCACAGACCGAGCCCTCTGGTCTGACATGGAAGCTTCAGTGTACCAAGGCAGAATGGGCAGCTTCAGAACACCCTTTTTCTGAAGAAACCTCCAAGCACAGCAGGACTGACACAGCTGTTTCTTGGTTCTCTGCATAGGAGGCATGTCTGAGAGGAAAAAGCTGTGGTAACCTGGCTTTTGTCAATGTAAAAAGCCAATTTTCCAATTCAGGGAATAGCCCCACATCAGTAGCACACAAGAGTGAACAAACTACAGTTGTCACCCCATCCTGAGCCAGTCTGTCCTCCCACTGCATGTTAGCCCTTACACAGTGTTTTAACAACCACTCTTGAACATTTATATTGAAATTTTTTCTCTCTGGAGTGGGAGGTTTGGGATCTAGACTGCCAATTCAAGTCTCTGCTAGTGATTAAATTCTAGAAAGGTGAAAATAAGCATCTTTCTGCTGAAATCAGAGAACCAACACCGCTTTATAGTGAGCAGGTCCTGGGCTTTTCACACCATGAAGCTGTAATGAATCACTTTTTGTGAAGTTTAGTGCATATACAAAGAATCCATTTCCTGCATTTTTTCATTGTCTCCTCTCCAATCTAAAGCAATTAGAGGTCAACTGAGGCCATTCTGCTTAGGTACAATGCAATGTTCAATCAGGGCATCCTACCAGCACAAGAGATGGACAGTGAAATAACACCAGGGGCAGGCAGTGACAGGTAGTTCACTGACACACTGCAGATTTGCTGATGGCTCTGACCCCTGCACTGTTTAAACTGCTTTTGATTGCAAAATGGCTCTGCTGCATGGCACAGCCATGCAGGGGACCTGCAGCAGACCTGTGCTCACTCTGACAAGCCATTTAGCTGCAATATTTATACCTGCTGTGTTGAAAGGGAGGACATTGCCCCCCATCTCTGTAACAACCCTCTGCAAGTCTCGTGTTGGGGGATGGAAAGGAGAAGGAAAATAGTTCTTGCACTACGTAGTAAGCTTCCTGTGTTTCAAACACCGACTACAAAGAAACCTCTGATATTCTGGAGGCACCATCCCAGCTTTGCTATTATTATGAAATGCGGTGAAATTGGCCAAGAAACACCGCAGTTCACAGCGGGCAGTATCTGAAACCCAAAGCCTTAAGAACGTAGAGAAAAATCAAACCTGATGGAAATAAGTTTCTCCAACAGAGTGTTCTCCAACTGTATCACTTGATAAGTTATAGAGTAAAGGTGCCTCAGTGTGATGGAGGTAAGACAGACGACTGGCAATCATGAAAATTTTGAAAATCAGTGTTTGAGAAGCGTGGGAGCTGTGGAAGTGACACAGTGCAAAGGGAAAGAGCTGTGAAGTAGAGTAGTCAGACACAGACCTACAAATATGATGGATATTTTTAGTTGATGGCAAATTCACTGGGGGAGGAGAAGGGAACAAGGACAGAAAAAGCAGTTGTCACTGAACTGAAAATCCTGTCACTGTTGAACACATCATTTCAATTTTGAATGGGGTTTTTTTGTTGTTTTTTTTACTAAAAGCAGAGTTCTAGGCAAGAAATCCATTTACAATAAAAAAAACCTCAACATTTAATTTTGAAAGTCGATGCAAAGTATTCAGATTATTTTGGCATGTGTTGGAATTTCTACAACATGAAATTTAACAAAGTCTCACAAGTCCATAGACTATTTTCATGTCACTGAATCGGCATCTTTCCATGGAAGATGTTTCAGTTTTAAATATTTATCCAACCTCATCAGTAAAAGAGATGTTTTGTCATGACAGGAATTGCAGCAGAAAATGTTTGGTATTCTTAGTGTCCACCCTTCATAACATATTTTGCATAATACAGATTTTCTTCTGCTATATACCACTACAGCACCATGTGCCTTCACCACAATACAATGAGTTTTAAAATAAAGATTACTTGCTGGATCTAACACAGCATTATATTATTTTTTACCACTCTAGATAAATCAATAGAGACTTAAAACTTAAAATATTGTGTAGAAAGCATTTTAAAATAAAATGTTATATTGCCTCTGAAGAATGTAACTCCAGCTGCATCCCAATAGCAACACTGCATTTTTAAGCAAAGGCAAATATTAACTCATTTTATTTTAACGTCATACTTCCTAATGCTGCATACTGTTGCAGCAATTGCTAAATATGTTGTATATTTGACAATATCTAAAGCAGCAATGTGAATAAAGCTAAATATCACTGTAATGGATTTTTCCATCTTCACCTGCTTCAAATAAACACTCTCTTACTGGAAAGTAAAAAACCAGGGATGCAATGCAGCCAGAGCAGCCCAGTGAGAGGCTTTTGATCTCGTTCCTCACAAGGACTGGGGCAAAGAAAAACCTGCCACACTCAACCATCAAAAAACAACATCCCAGTGGGCCCTGGGATTACTAGATGCCTAGCAAGTTATTGACACAAAGGATGACGGCTTGTCCTTTAACACACTGGAACAGGGTCCTGCAACTGGGAGCTCAGCTCATGGGCTCCCTCAGACCTTTGCCAAGACCCTTCCACAGGCAAGCAGCAGCAAAAGGTGCCTATCTAGCACAGCCTTACAGGGATACCTAATGAAATTCCGAGTGCATCACTGCAGAGAGCAGTGTGCCTTACACTGCACCTCACTACACATGTATAGGTCTTCCAGCCCTTGCTGCAAATCAAGGCAAAAGCAACTAGACAGACAGAGCATCAAGGAACCTGCCTCTGATGAGAAATCTAATATTGAGGAACAGAACTCCAATGGACCATGGGCATGCACGCACACGCACATTCTTGGTTCCTAGCAGAAATTTCCAAAAGTCAAGCTCATGTGCCTGCTCAGGCCTGACCCTCCGGTTTTTGTAAGGGTCCAAAGCAGGTTGAGGAGGTGTCTTTCAAAAAGACTTCCTTTTGAATTTAATGAACGATCATCTCAGTCTCCCACAAATTCCCAACACAAAGGGGAGGAAGAAAGAACCTGTCTGGCAGGTGGATACACTTTTACAAATGCCTGCACTCACATAAGCACACATACAAATATTCATGAGAAGTTTCAGCTCTTATTTTCAATTATCTTTTTCCTTGAGTTTGCATTTAATATGCAGGCAGTAAATGTTGATCCACTGACATTAAATAGTGCCTGTGCCTCTACTTGTTCATAGTAGTTGTAGCTGCTCAGATAGACGTACTGCCAGACTTGACTACTGCAGTGATTAAAAAGCCAAAAAGCCTGCATCAATCTACATCAGCCACCCTATTACCACCAGTGACAAAGCAACATCAGTACTGGCAAAACCACAAAGTTTCTCCAGAAAACAAGCAGAAAACCAACCAAACAAACAAAAAACCCACACAGACATAATCCTTATCTTCAACATTTCTTATTAATGATTTTAACATGCTGTTACATAGATGATCATTGCTCAGCCTTTGGCTTTCTTTGCTGAGTCCAGTGATTCAGTGTTGTGAAATTCATTGACTATAACTCACTGCACAGTTGCCTTTTCTGTCAATCGCCAGCTGTCACCCAACTTGCAGGACAAAGTGTCTAACTGGAACCAATGACTGGGGGACTCCACTTTAGCTCACAGCACCTCCAAGACCTGAGGGGAAGCTGATATGCGCTAAATATGACAAGAGGCCACCAGAGCCACCACCATTTGGATCAACCTCCAAATCTGTGAGCATGACGATCAAGAGGCAGCAAGGGGTCAGTGAGGGCTGACCTGCTCCCAACAGCATGAGAGCAGCACAATGTGCTGCTCTACTTCTACGTCTGTTCACTTACGTCTCCCCTTTGTGGACTTATCCTGAGATCTGTCAGTGAAACCGTGTTTAGCCAGTCTTGTGCCTGAGCTGTCGACGCTTTGCAGAAAACAAGGCAACTACTGTGTCTTCCCTCAAAATCATCCTTGCATCATGCTGAGTGCTGGATGACTACAGGAAAAAAATCCCCCTTCTGTCAACTTCATCTCATGAGTACTAAGCATAAAGAAGAAAAAACATAGCGTCATTCAAAATGCTGCCTCTTTACAAGCATAACAAATCCTCTGTGGAGCAAAATTACCAAATTGGTTCATTCTTTCAAGGGGCCATTATGCATATAGAAATGTAAAAAATGTGTGTGTGTGTTATTTTCTGCATTCTTTTCTCAAAGCTGCTGATTGTTCATGTGTGTGTAAATAAAGTTTTCACATTCATAATCAACCACCTCCTTTTCCTTCCCTCCCCTCATGCCTTATTCTTTTCATACTGCTTCAATCTTTTGTTAGTAGGAGTAATCACACAATGACATTTGCCTGAGAAACTTCAGGAGAATCAAAATGGAAAAAAAAATTCTTTTCTTCACATTTTCATGAAAGTATAACATTTCAGGCTCTGAACACAAAATCATTCTTTTGAAAAATATACCTTTAAAAATTTTAGGCAAATGAAACCAGAATGTTTTCCCCAACAACATGAAAATGATAGTGATATTGCAAAGAACAGGCTGTAAAAACCTCCAGAAGAGACAGTATAGCTACAAAACTCTTCCTTTTTTATCTCAGAAAGATCTGGATAATGAACAATTGGAATACAGCAAATAGCCAAAGTCAATAATTTTATAGCATGCATAGCTGTTAAAATCTCACATGCCTTGTCTTTTTGTATGCTTTTTCCCCCCCTCAGGAAAGGTGATTTAAGAATGGAAAGGGTTCCCAGTTCACTCAGTTCTCAGATGGTGGCGCTCACTGCAGGAATTGGCTCTGCTCCTTCCCCTCTTCTATTCACCCCCCATCTACTCATACGATGTTGTATCCACTAATATTACAGAACCTAAGTCACACAATCTTTTAATTGTCTTGATTTAGACCATGGAGGAAAAAGGATAGACTCCTTTTTACACAAAAAGCAGCTTTTTTCACTTTTGGTGAAGAAAAACAGGAATGGGAAACAGGAAAATGAAATGGGAAGGGAAAAGGGAAGAACAAATGGAAGGAGGAGACAGAAAATTGAGAGTTCCTTTTTTTTTTTGGGGGGGGGTGGTGTTTTTTTGGTTTGTTTTTTTTTTTTGATTCAGTGATACTTCAGATTGGCTTTTAAAATTACAGAAGATAAGGCAAAGCTATCTCATAAAACATAAGTCTTTCCATAAGGCTTTTGCAATGTCTTTCCAACTCCAAACCACACTGCAGCTCTCATCACTCATAGTAATTTATACTCATAAGGTCACAAGGCATCTTTCAGGAGATATGTAACTTTAACCTGTTACGGTTTGAGATTCAACAGACTGCAAGTACATAATTGTTCTTTAGTTACCTATCAAAGCTGATGTTGAATCAACAATTTTTTATGCTAACTTGATCCGTTTTCAGGGGCTGCTTAATAAATTTTGTGTTAAGCTGTGGCATGGAATACATTAATAATCTCTAGACCTAGAAAATTCTCTATGACAAACCTTTTAAATATAATCAATGCACTGTTAGAAGTAATTCAGCTTGACTTTAACTAAAGTCTAAAACCATGAATAACATGGCATTTTCAAACAAAATAAAAACATGGCATATTTTCTCCCAAACCATGCAAAGCTATTTAGATTCATCAATCCCAAACTCATGAGACATTCTAGAAACTGTGGTTTGGGCAAAATCAGTTTGAAGTTTTCAGAACCATGATTGGATTACTTAGCAGTTATAACACAGAAGAATCCAGGCATCATTGACCTGGGCAACTCCTCGCTAGCATTGCACACAACTGAAGTCCTTTCCTGGTAGAATAGCGTACTTATGCTTATCCTTAGGAACAGCTTGTCATCATTATATATCAGGCATTTTCATCCATTTTATAACATAAAAAATGAAAACTAAACCTTTCCCTTGTACTGGTTTCATAACTATGCAAGATTTATACATTCCCTTAACTTAAAAGTGCAACAGATGGATTTTTTGTGCAGCAGAAAACCATGAAATTGTCAGGAAGACAGTAAGAAAAGGACAAAATGCAAAAATTGCAAGACTTTCTAGACATAGCCTTTGAACTACTATACTACTCTTCTGTCATCTTTGTGAATGTTTGTTCTTCTGGAAAAGTATATTCTTATCCTAGCAGGAAAGTGTAAGGGCTCACAGGGCATCCTTCTCAAACTATGAATAAGGGACCTACAGCAATGCACTGACTGTGATGTGCTCAAATTTTTATTACAGTGCATTAATGCTAGCTGAGGAACATCAGTATGATCATAGTAAAAGACAAATAAGGTAATATTTCTGTATTTTTTCCCTGTTTTTCCATCTTTAGATATGCAGCAAGATGTCTGCATTGTGCCATGACATAAGTATATAGCATCTTTCCCACAGTATATCCAAGGATTTCTGATCAACTTCTGAAACTCAGATTAATTATTTTTATACAATTTAGCTAAATTATTTAGTTGATGGTATTTATTCTGTGGAAAAAAAACCATAATGGCTCTTGTTTTTTAAACCCTCCATGCCTATACTGCTACAAGATAGTAAGAAGTTATTCTTGCCAAGCATCAACACAGGGTATGGAGAATACTACTCATTAAGGAAAAGCTCAGACATATAGGGAGACCATATAAGGGTAAAATGAGTATCTGAAAGATGAATAATTAAAGAAAAAAACCTAGAGAGAGCTGATAGGAAAAAATTATAGAAAGAACAGGCTACTATTTAGAAACATTCACAGGTGGAGACAGAGAAATGATTTTTAATTGGTAGACATGTACAGGGATTTTTTTTTTTTAGTTTTTTTTATAGAGAGAAAATGAATGATTTGCATGTTTGATACTGATGGCAAAATATTGTTGTGCACAGTAAAAATCTTTTAATCATTCTGGAGGCCTGGTGTCCCCATGAGCAATACTAGATGCTTTTATATCAGGTTATAAACAGCTTCTTCTCTCCCAGCATTAAGCATTTGGATGCTTTGCAAGTATAAATACACATGGTACCACAAATGGAAAATTAGGGCAAAATCTCCTCCAGGGCTTCTCACCCTCCCTGGCCACACTCAGGGAGGACCCTGGGGGGAGCAGAAGCCTGGAAGACAGCAAGGAAGGGTCGGCAGCACACCAACACCATGATTGTGGCAAGTGAGAGCAGAACAAGTTGCACAAAGTCAAGGATGATGCGCACTGGCAGAGCCTCCTGACTGCAACAGGCGCCACGGGAGAAAGACACAAGCCTGCACGGTGCTTTAGGAAACACACAAATGACAAAATCTCTGCTCCAAAAAGAGCTCGATCTCCTCATTTCTACCGAGCCAGCCAACCCCGGCTCCTGGAATCACATCAGACACCACCCCGCATCTCACTGCACCACCTTGGTGCGCCGTTTTCCAAGAGGTAATCTATTTGCCAACTTCTATTTTTGTCAGATCAACCTGTTCCCTGAAGCATAATGAAAACTCCTTGCCAGATCAATTTGTTGCTGAAGTTTCCTGGTTGCCAGCTCCATTCTGAGTTACTTCATTTTGCCTGCATGTCAGAACTATTAGGCTGGCGACTGCTTAAATCTTTTCTTATTGTCACAGGTGGGGGGTGCTGGATAATCACAAAGCGAGGCAAAATGTCTGCCCTGCGGAGACAGCCCTCCAAGTGATGTGGCAGCATAAAAAAGGTCTTTATCAGTGGGCGCTGCCACCACACAGCGGGAGAAGCGAAGGGGTTTCTGGCGTTCCCTTGAAGCTGTGCAGGTGGCACGAAGCCGAAGGAAGCGGGGCTGACCTCAACAAGCATCCCTCCTGCAGGGCCCCGGGGAGGGACCAGCCCCTGGTGCGGCTGAACCTGCCGCGGAGCTGGCGTGGCAATTAGCTGAGTAATCCTACAGCGTTCGTGTCCTTGAGTGCTGATGTTTGGTTTTGTTTTTATGACCCAGTCTGATATTTTGCTCTGTCAGGAAGTGAGCGGCAAAGGCCGGTGTCCAAGAAGAGATGAGTCACGTTATGGTGGGCAGACAAAGGAAACAGATCTGCAGCCCTGCCCGAGGAGTGTGAGGCTGTCAGCGTGTTCGACAGAGGCACAGGGGTTTATGAAAGGCGGTGCTGAGTCATGAATGACAGCAAGGAGACAAAGGGAGATTGAAGGTGAAACAGTGTATACATAGAGAGGATTAACAGGAAAAAGCCTGCGTCTCATATTATCCTTTCCATTCTTCAGGGCTTCACAGGAAATTGTGTGCCTTGGTTTTCGAAAACAGCTTGTTGCAGAAGCAGTGTGTGCTCTGCTCTTGGTTTATTCTGCTTTGCTGTGAACTAGGGCAGTGCTGATTAGTTAGAAAGCTCATAACCCTATTCAAGATTTTTCCCCTTAGGAAGGGAAAAAAAGAAACAAAGGAAAAAAAAAAAAAAAAAAAAAAGCTGATGTAATTCCCCAGGGCTCCTTCTCTGGCTTTGCTATTGCATAGCTACACAGTCTCCCGGAGTAATTGTCTTTAATAACATCCCAGCCCCCCTCTAGACTGAGGGACCTTCTGGCTGCTTTTCCTTGTCTGTGTTTTCTGCTTTATGTAAGGAACGAAACAGGGAGAGTGAAATTAGAAGAATGAAAAAGGTGATGAAATTTTCGGTTCAGACACAGAAGGTACATTCAGTACTGGATGTCAGAGGGAAATCTGAGAAAGGAGCTTCTGCGTTCCAGACTCTGACTTCTCTACGGATGGGGTGAAACTGAAGTGGGAGGCAGCAAATGACAGGCTGCTGATCCTCTGCAGCAGAGACCTTTCCAAACGGTATCAGCCATGACTCCGTTTAGAGCTCTGCCTCCCTTTCCAGCACACCACACCATCATTTAATTGATTCTGAAAACTCGCTCCTCCATCACACCCGCAGGTCTCATAAATGCACTACAGTTAAAATCATCTTGGCCTGAGGGCTGAAGGATCACATATATATTCACACCCTTGTCTGAACCCCCCAAAATAAGAGTCTAGAGAAACAACAAAAAATCTGTTTTCAAATAGGCAGGAAAAAACAGGCATGCTAAAGGAAGTTCTGTTTTAGAGAAGAGAATGCTGCATTCCCCTAAATCTGTGACCACTCATTTGAAAATCAACATCTGAGGAATCAAAGGAGATACTCAGATTTGGAAGGCCAGTCACATTTGAATGTAAATAAGTGTTTATGTACTTGTGGAGGGAAATGATTTAAAAGTATATTGCAAACCAGCTTGCTGCCTCCATAACTCTTTCTTCCACCTGAAAAGTAGGTCAACAATCCTTACGGCTTTGAAAAGCAGAAATGAGGAACGCTTGTTGAAAACAAGCAGGGCTTGAGTTGTAAACAGAAATATCAGTTTTAACTTTTGTATGTGAGCCTTCAGTATATAGATAGAAGTCAGGAACCACTGCACATTATCTGGTATTCACACCAAGAGCCGGCTACACCCCAACTTTTCCATACTCTGCTTCAGTGTCCATACAAGTGAATGAGTTGCAATATGCTTCCTGCAGTGACACAAAATCAACACCTCTCTCATGAGGAACAAGGGCAAAAGGGAGAGATTGACTAGAACAGCTATTAAAAAACAAGGAGCTATTTAGAAAAAGGAAGATGGCACGGTAGCCAAAGGATCAGATGATTCAGCATATCCCACTGTAACTACCTCGAACATTACAGAAAAAAATAGGATCTTAAGCTATTTATGGATGCTCTCATCACCATAACAAAACCCAAAGGGAAAATAGTAATTACATTTCTTGCCTTTTCTTGGAATAAATATTCACCAAGGGCACTATGATTTTAACAGTCCCAAACCCAGCAAATCTAAGAGAACTTGTACTTCCCCTGTGACAAAAACATTTCTCATTTAAAAGGATTAGGAATTGACATATTTTTAAAAGCATTGATCAACTACTGGTAAGGCTTCTGCTTTCTGCCATCAGGGAACTTCCAGCACCATATGTGAAGCACTAGCCTGTTACGGTGTAGCAGGAAAGTTCTTTACAGAACTAAGCATGCTGATGCTTATGCCAGTATATGCTTGCATACACATGCACACAAACACAATTTCATCTGTAACCATGACTAGTGCAGTTGCATATTTTTCTTTATAGTTTTTCTGACAGCCTACTGAGAGCACTTTATTTTACTTAAACAGGAAGAGAACGCCTGGGACCCTGCGGTTCTGGCTGCCCCACTTCATTCCATTACACAGTGACTGCTCAGAAAAAAATCCTGGGCAAAAGCTGAAGCTTATTGATATTCTAGCTTAGCTAAACATGACTGCATATGCATTAGTGAAGCAAAATGAATAATAAAATCCCAAACAATGCAGGATGGAATAATTGCATTTTGTTTAGCTATACAATGAATTTTCAATATCTCTTTAAAAATAAAAAAAAAAGTATTTTATTCCTTTGGTTGAGATTGCAAGCATTAGTGGTGTTTGTAATGTGTCCAGTAATTCTGGTGGATCCTTGTCAAGTTGCAGCAGGCTTTCCATTTGGATTTTTTCCATCATTAGGTCTTATTTTCCTGTCAGTTTGCCCATTTTGTCATGCGTTTCTTTCAGACAACAGACTGGGCAACATACCTTCAGGAGCAAAAGAAATCAAACAATCTATAAAAATAAAAATATGTTTTAATAATTATTTCCACAAGAGATGATTTATCAGAATGTATAATATAAATGCTAGATTCACAATAGTCATTTCAGTTTTCAGAAGCACAAAATAAGTTTTGCTTTTCCTTACTTTCTTCCAAGACAGAGTGGATACACTTGGATTCTGTTTAGACTCCTGACGTGTTAAAACAGTCCAACAAAAGCTAACTGGCCAAACTGAGCTGTGATGAGAGTTAGTTAGGGTTTAACCTGTATAGCAAGTTTAAATTAGTAAGAAAAGGAGTAAATGTTAATGTTTTTTCCCTGGTGCTGCTCTAACACTCAAAACTGATTCCAAAAGCTTTTAAATCACTCTGGGAACTTCTCACAGGCAGAACTAGTCCTACATTTATTATGAACACTGTTGTTCACTTAAATAAACATCAGTTTACACCAAGATGGAATTCTACCATCCCCTTGCTTTTGCTGAAATCTTGTGCTCATCGTTCTAGGATCCGGGTCACTTCTTGTATTAATCAGTGCAATTTTCTGAGATTACTGGAATGGCATTAGATTAAATCAGCAGAGAAACTGGCTCTCTGCGTGTGCCCTAATTTTACATCCCCATGAAATACCACATCACTCACATCAGTCTAAATTTTACCCTTGGAGTGAGTTAGTTTCACAGCGGTCTCTCGCAGTGCAGCCTCATACTATCGCTGACTTGGCTGTTTGTTCTGTTCCAGGATCCCCAGAGATATCTCATTGAGTCTGTTCACTCTAGGCAGCATTTGACAAACTTAGGCTTTTTCTTCTCTTTTTTTCTTTTTTTTTCTTTTATTTTTAGTTTAGTGGACATTCAGGAACATTTCAGGAAAGGCAAGAGGCAACTCATTTGTATCCCAAAGAACTGAAATCCCTTTTTTTCATTGTTTTAATGGAGGTTGCAGAGAAAGTTGCAGCTGCATCACTCCCAGGAGGTCCCATGAATGGGGAGCTCAGCACACTGCTTCTCCTGTCAGCTTCTTCTGGGCTGACGTGGAAGATCATGGGGAGGGGTTCACAGATTTTAGTACTGCAGAGAGCAACCAGCACAGGGAGGGTAGGCTTTGGTTTGCTGATCCACAGCTCTGCACCAGGAGTCACCTCAGAGGGCAACGTGTCCTTGACATAACCTGGAGAAGGAAAGATGGAAAGTCACGTTGTCCAAATGCTTTCAAGCTCCCACTTCCTAAAATCCACAAAATAATCCAGGTAAAACTGTTCTGTGAGGGATTTTCACTGTTATCAGTGCACAAGGGCAGTAGCTATGGAGCATCACCATCTGGGCTGGAGTAGCATTTGTGGGTTTAGGGCCTTCACACCTTAAAACAAGGCTTTTAGAGCACCTGCCCCTTTCCTCACCTCCTTCTTCTGCTCGATAATGTAGAAGGTAATACTCTTAGCACAAGAAGCATTTTGTGAAAGTAAATGACCCACTGAATGCACGGCTTTCTTTGCTCTAGAACACACAACATGGATGACTTTGGCAGTGCCCACAGTGTAGGCTCTAAGTCATTGGGGAGCAGAAAGCTGATGGATACAGAAACACACACTTCTGGTTTGGTTTGGGTTGGAACCAAAGTATGAGATTTGCAACAGGATGAGAATACACAGTCTTAAACTGAGCCGAGGGAGGTTTAGGTTCGACATTAGGAGGAAATTCTTCACAGAAAGGGTGATTAGTCATTAGAATGGGCTGCACAGGGAGGTGGTAGAGTCACCATTCCCGGTGGCATTTAAGGAAAGACTGGACGTGACACTGAGTCCCATGGTCTAGTTGACATGGTGATGGTCGATCATGGGTTGGGACTCAATGATCTCAGAGGTCTTTTCAAACCTAATTGATCCTGTGACTGATTTACAGCGATGTCTGGTATGGAAACAACCCTTTCCAGTCTGGAGAAGAGCCTGGGCTACATGGGAGCCCCTGGCCCAGGCAGTCCCTTTGGTCCTGATGGGACCAAAGCCCACATGGGCCACCCCTGTGCCCGTTATTGCCGCACAACCACCCTGGTCGCCCGTCAGGTGCGGGATGACCGGATCACCGGGACACCAGGAAGGTGGAGACAGCCACAACCCCCTGCCACCAGCTTTGGGGTGTTTGGGGTACATTTTCCATCCCCCTGCCCACAGAGGTGGATGCTGCTTCCCAGGCAGGGGCAGTGGGGCCCTCCAAGCTGAATGGGCACCCTCAGGCCTGTGAGGGGTGAGGGATGGGGGATGGAGAATGGGGGATGGGGGATGGGGGCCACCCCCTATGAGGTATGAGGGATGAGGGATCAGGGGTAAAGGATGGGGGGTAAGGGATGGGGCTGAGGGATGGGGACCACCACTGGGCCACATGGTGCCAGTCGAGGGAAGCTGTGCTCTGTGGCAGGGTCAGCGCTGGTACCGCCAGCCCTGTAAGAGACAGGCACTGCCTCCTTTGCAGAGCACCCTTCCCCCTCCTCCTCCTCCTCCTCCTCCTCTTTCNCCGATCCCCTCCTGCTCCTCCTCCTCCTCCTCTGTCTTCTCCTCCTCCTCCTCCTCCTTCTGCTTCTCCTCCTCCCTCCACAGCCCCTTCAAGAGCTGACACTGAGGGGGCTTCAAAGTATAAGCAGAGCACAGGATGATTGCCAGCTCCTGTAGGGAGATGAAGATGCGATGAAATCCCCTCGGAGACACTTCTCCCTGTTCATCCTCCCCAGCCAGACAGGATCTCTTGAGGCATCGCTAAGATTTGACTCACTTGAACTAGTGGAGAAAAAATACTGTTCTATCGATACACCGAGTGCCCTAATCCCCATTACTTTCTTTGCCTGCAGGAAAACTTGCTTCGATTTTTCTCTCCTTTCCAGGCTTAATGATCAATTAAATAAATACCACTTCCAAATCACCTTTCCTGCACTTCCTTTCCCTTCCCGCCCCCAGATCTCACATTGCAGACATCTGTTTCTGGCTGCCTGGGCTAAACAAACCCTCTCCCTGGAGCCTCGGTGTGCTCTGGGGCCGGGCAGGGGGAGGGGAGCCGGGTTCTTGTCCTTTGACCTCTGTTGGGATAAGAAAAGCAGGTTAAAAGGTCAAGGAAAACAATTGCAAGGCTCCTACTGCTTGAATAGCAGGCCAAATAAACTTACCCTGGGGATTTGGAATGATCCTTTTATGGGAGTTTCTGCCTCCCTCGGGATTGTGCAGGCTGAGTTTATGGGAGCTGCGGGCGTGCTCCATTGTTTTGTGGGGAGGGGGTGTCGGTGCTGGAGCTCCTCTCAGCACCCTTGGTAAAGGATGCAGAAGCAGGAGGGCTCTGCAGCCTGGTTTGACTTCTGTGAGCTTCCCTGAAATTTGTCAGCCCATACATTGACTTCTTCCCTTTTAAACGATTTCTAATCTATAACGTCAACATTTACAATCAAGGATAAAATACGGACCTGCCATGACTTCTATGCCACGTGCACCACTGTGGCTCTGTTTACTAATGAAGTGCTGCTGTATGTGAGAGCAAAGCTTTCCCTAACTCTGTATAAAAGAATATTTTATTATTGATAGCTGCCTGATAGTTGTAGGCTAGAACCTTCTTTGAATGGCTTCTCTGTAAGCACATTTTGTTGGTCCTACGCTGCTCAAATTTCAGCTGTGTAAACTGGCAAGCCAACACCTTCATTGAGAAATGAGTCTCTTGGAATAAAATCTTTCACATGCCTGGAAATTCTTCAAAGCTTTTTAAAGGAAAAAAAATGGATTTAAAAAAAAAAAAATACACAAAGTATTTCCCATGTTTAATTTTTAGAATTTTATATGAAAGGACATTTTTCAAAAAGCTACAGTTTCTGAAGGCAGAAAGTCACTAGTTTTTTTTCCAGTCAGTTTTTCATCTAAATCTTTATTCTTTTTCCCTTGCTGGTAAGAAATTCCAGACAATGTCCCAAAACCACACTAAAGAATCCTCTTGGCATTGTGAGGTGGTTCAAAGAGGCACCACCAGCCTTTGATGCCCAACAACAGGGGGAGTGCTGGTGAAGGGGAAACCAGAGCACAGGCTCTCTCCTTACTGTGCTATCGCCTTTGCACTTGGGTCAGGGCCTGATCTACCAGTTGTACCGGTTAGTGCGGTGGAAAAAACCCAGCCTATGTGGGCAAGGCTTTGCGTAGGCACAGTTACAGCCTGTAGTCAAAATAGGTAAGTGAACACCAGTCTGGCACAGGGAATGTGCCATGCTCATACTGGAACCAGGGACTTCCTGCATTTGCATGTGTAAGAAGTCATACTGGGGTTGTGGGCACAGTTCTGAAGTGCTGGTAAGCCCAACAAAAAAGTCCATTTGATGTAAGGTATTGGTTGGAAGTATCATATGAGGAAATAGTTGCAAAAACTGATATATCAGGAAGAAACTGTGTGTAGTTAATAAAAAATTTATTAAATCAATGATCTCTTTGGATAGCAGAGAAAATGAAGCAGAAAATATTTCACTGTGTTAGAGTGCTGAAGACACCTCTGTAGATGCAGTATAGATGCAATGCATAAAGATTACGTTAATTGTAATATGTACATTGGTATTTTTTAGTAAATTTTCCTCCTAAAAAGAGATTAATTTGCTTACATATACTGGGAGATCCTGAAATAATAGAAGCTAGTATTGTGAAACACTTCCTTTAGGTATGGTCCATGAATTGCTGGTTCCCTGTGTTTTTGCTGTTAACAACATGTCTGCGTTATAAAGTGTGGTTGCACTACTGCATAAAAGCCTGTTGTAAGTAAAACTTTCATGATATCCAGAAAAATGTGCTACCTCAGGGCTATTCTGATGACTTTTGAAGGTCTGTGGTTAGCCATCACTTTCCTGAAGGCAACTACAATAGAATATGTAGGCTTATCTTAAACTAGGGAGGTCCAAGTGGGCCATTTCCCTTCACCTCATAGCCTGGCCTTCATCCCTGTTTCTCCATAAAAGCCCACTCACTGCAAGTCCCTGGGGAAGCCACACACTGCTGACTGCAGCAACAACGAGAGGGCTGGGGGATACCGCTGAATCCTTGCAGAGACAGAAACCCCCTGGGAATATTCCAATGGCTGGGAGCAAAACCAGGGCTAGTGGGAAGGTGGAACCCCACCTGGTTAAGCATGGATTTGAGGGAGTCTCCATGAGGAGGTGGTCATCAAACCCCATGCTGGCCCTATTTGCAGTCTAGGATATGCATTCATGCAGGCTGTTGTTTCATCATTGTTGTTCCTGAGGATGAAAAGAAGTTCTTTGTCTTCCTAAGACAGAAAATAATGTTATACTTCTAACAGAAAAGGCAGTTATTTATTTTGGGGAGCAATAAAAATATTGGCCTTCTGTGTGAAATTGCAAAAGGCTGAATAGGTCTGCTCAGAACAGGAAGGAACATCTGCCATGATTGCATGTCATTGCCATTCACCCAGGGCTGGGAGAAAGATAGTCCCATCTCCTTGCTGTTGCTATGGGAACTTTTTCAGAGTTCTCTCAACTCTTCTTTCAGGGCTGTTGGAACAATGAAGAATATTGAGCAAAGAGTATCAACCATCATCCAAAGCATTTTAACAAATACCAAGTTTTATTTAAAACTACACCACTCTCAGCTCTTGCCAGCTCTTGTCTAATTACTGTTGCAGCAAACACGGTGGCTTTCCAAGAACTCTGCAGAAGCTCCCCACAGCTCTGTTGCTCATCCATTCGGGTCACCTACCGAGTTACACTCTGCCTTGCGGTAAAGCAAATTCCATGTGCGTTTCCTCATGATGGTGCAATTAATTTATTTACTCAAGCAGTTCAATGAAACATTAGAATAGAAAGGCATATGGTGTGACCTACTTGCACAAGTCAGAGTCAATTTGTTATTTTCAGCACTGGTAACTTACTACATTTGATACTTCTCAATTGATTCGCTTTTGTGCCCAACTCTGATCTTTAATGCATTAACATTAAGAAACCTGGATTTTAAGCATACACATGTATTCTGTAACAGCACAATTAATTCCTTGATGCATTATTCCTTTGCCTTAGTTCTTTATACTGTGTGGGCCACATTTGGAGCAGCCTACATCCAGGATCCTACTGCAGCACAAAAGTCATGACATCCCTGTGGATGAAATGTGCTTGTTTTCCAAATATGAATCAGTCACACGTTTAAATCAGGGCATTGTTTGGTTCTCACTCAAGGGGAAATTGAAAAATGTTTGAATTATTTTTCCAGGATCTACCCTGTGTGATAAGTCTGCGACGATTTTATAACCGTTTCTTCTTAAGGTTAGAATTAGTAATTGTCTCTAATTCTATGTAACATCATGAACATGCCTAGTGACATCAGCATAGTAGTGACCTGTTTCACTGAAAGAGAATAAATTTTCTCTATTATATTTTGGGAGCAGGAAAAAGGAAGAGGGTTTTTTTTGTTTTAATTGTAACTGTTCCTTAGGGATGCTTTCTTCTCTTAGAAAATGGAGGAAAAGGTACTAATTCATGGTACAGATGGTAAAAGGAAACAGTAAGAGAGAAGTATTGAATGTGAAATCACACTGCTGCTAACCACAGTTTCAGACATGCAGGTGAGAAAAAAGAATTCATGTTACCAGAATCAAACTGTGTGTGATTCTTTAAAAAAAAAATATTAGTAAAAATGGAAAGCTCTGTATTAGCACCATTTCTGTGAGTTTGAGCTTAAATGTAAAGTGTGTGGTTTCGTGGCAGTGAGTATTTGAGAAAACACAGTTACCAGCTGCTGGGCTATGCTCTCTCAGGCTCATGTGAAAGGCTGCTCTGAAGATTAGAAAATTACATCCCTGGGCTGCAGTTTGCATAGGTGTGCACACTGTGTGCTATTCCTTGGCTTTCGGACATTCTTAAACCCAGGCAGGAGGTGAAAGTCATAAGACTCTTCCTTCCCATATTTTCAGAGGAAAAGAGTCCTTACCCTTGCCACATCTGTCTGTTCCGGAGCAGGGAGCTGAATGCTGGTTTGCATCATGGTGGAATAATCCTGCTCTGAGGGAAATTAAAGCTGAAGTTCATGAGATCTTCTAGAGTTGAATGGCCCAAGTGGTGTTGTAGTGTGGGGAGCAAGGCTGGATGGTGTTATGCTTGAGAGAGCTCCTGCAATCTGGGAAACAGTATGTCTCTTGCCACAACTGTTCAAGGTGTCCAGGTTACTCCCCAGCCACCCCATGCAGTTGACATACATTTCAATCAAGCTCTTCCACAGTGTACAGTGACATGATCAAGGATTTCACTCAGTGCTTCTGCTTCTTATGAATCCCCATCCCTGGCACCCCCAGTTATTTTCCTGTACTGACGGATGTGCTGGGTGGTAACTACACACACTGGTAATTACACTTGGGGATGGAACGAGGCAAGCAGTCTGGTCGCTCTTGGTTTGGGATAGGAAGGCTTGGTGGGAAGGTCAAAATCCTAATAGTGCCCATTCCCACAACAACAAAAACAAACAAACAAACAAAAAAAAAACCAAAAAAAAACCAACAATGTTCTATGGTTGTAAACACACCCACAGCTCTGCTCCCACAGCACGCCTCCCTCCACAGGCCACCTCTCCTCCCTTCTGCCAGGACACTGGATGTAACTGGGAAGCGGCAGGCTTTGCCAAAGAGACCACCATATGACCGAAGAGAGGAGAAAGCAGAGGTTGCCAGACACCCTGAGGGGATGGGTTTAGGTCAGAAATAGCTTAGGGGGGCAGAGCAAGGAGAAAATGAAACTTGATTCAGTTTCAGCTCAGCTGCATGCATTTTGTGCTGTCAAAGGGGAACAACTGTTCCAGTCCAGAGTCTCAGCCTGAAGGACTCTGGTCACAAGATTCAGCTGAAGCAAAGTTAAATGCGTCTGCTGGAGGGGCTCTGAGGCCAACTTCTAACACAACCCCCACTCTTGTATCAGTGCAGTTGCTGCTGCAAGGCCACAGAGCAAAGGAACACTTTCTATTCTGAAGTTTTTGTTGCAAGGATGATGTGGATATTTTCCAGGATCAAGGACTAGGAGAAGTAGAGGTGATTTCATGGTGGTGTTTTCAGAAGCATGGCCTCAGCTAACTTCAGCAGCAAAAGTCCTGTCCACTGCAGCAGAAAGTAAATTAAACCAGTGCCAAAGGCCTTTGTAAATCCCACTTAGGCTGGCATTTAATTTCTGTCAGTGTTGATAGCAGCTGCCTGCATACTGATTTTTTATTGCAAAATCATCCTTTGGTCTCTTTGCACACTGCTTTTTTTACTAGCAGTCAGTGCTCCCCACCCATCTAATCCTGTTCCTCACCCTGGCTTTCATAGCAATGGATTCTACTTATACAAGCTCCATGTATTTTTCAAAGTTCATCTATATTTATCATTACTGGAATTTTTTTTTCATGTCTGCTAAAAAAAAAATATAAATATATTCAAAAATTCAATTGGAAAATATTTGCGAAGTGTAGGCACATTTTCTGAATGGCATTTAAAAATGCAGTAACTTATAAAAATATTTCTGTAAATTCTGTGAAAGTTTAAAAAAAATATAAATTTTACATTAATTTTTCACTAACCAAATTGTGATCTCCAGTTGCTGAATACATTACATCCCTGCCGGGCATTATTTTTCATACTTTGACTGTGTTTCCAGCAGTAGTGGACAACAAACTCCACATTTTTTCCCAGCTGAATATAATTCTTGCTGTAAAGTTCTGTAGTCTCAGAATAGCTCAAATTAGTTGTATTTCTTTTTCTACCCTCTGTTAGTCCTTTGAGTCAGCAAAACAGGAAATGTCAAGGGATTGTTGAGGTATGCTCCAGGTATAATAAATGGGTAGAAACATTGTTATCTGTTCTGTGTATTAAGAACTCTCTGCTGGATTCAGGATACAGCTAAAACTGAAGGACATTTCAGGTGTTCTCCAGGTACAAGAGGTTACAGTTCAGAGAGTAAACTAACTCAAGGGCAGACAGAAGGGTTCTAAAAGTAAAATACACAGAGGAACATCTTCCCTCAACTACGAGACTATGCATTAGCTGGACTTGGATTTGCAAAGAGCAGTTTTTTATGAAGATCTAAATGCACAAGAGATCACCAGGCAAAGCAACTTTTCCAGGTGAATGTGTGCTTTGGGGTTACAGGATGCCATAGATATCAGAGAAAAGAGTTTCATTTGTGATTTTGGTTGAGATTCCTCAGTACAGTTATCTCAAAATTAACATGAAGTCTGGCTACCAGAGGCAAATAAAGTAGTCTTACACTGGACTGAGATAATAATGTGGCTTGTGGTCTCCCATTTAGACTAGACTAAATAAGAAGAACTGAAAATTATTAAGAACAAACACATGAACAATAACTACAATAACCATAATGAAAACTCCTATATTTTCAGGAAATATAAAAGTTTACAATGTGTGTTTACAATGTTCTGGAGTTTAATTAATGAAGTTATACATCGGCATGTGAATAGGATTTTACAAAATAAAAAGTCAAAACCACTCTGTACTATCAGTCTTCTGGGCTATGGATCAGCCATCCACTGTCTGTACCTGATACCATTTCTTAAGCAGTTTTACATTTGAGGGAAAAGCCATATCTCAGCTAGGCTAAAGGCAAGTCTCTAAAGATCTGAACTTCTAGTAGTTACCAGAAATGCATAAAAACAAAAGTCTGATTTAAATGTGTCATTTACAAGTAAACATTCAGTTAACATTTGATGGTTGCTTGAAGTGCCAATAAAGATACACTTTTCTTAAAATTGTTCAGTTTTTGTTACATGAATTTGGTAGTATAATGACTTTTGTTCTGGTCAGCAACCACTGCAAGAGATGTCTTTTCTTTTTTAGCTTTTCTCTTGCAGCCATAATATATTGATCATTGACAGTTCTGAAGTTGCTACAGGCAAATTATTCTATTGCTTTTTTTTCCCTTTTCTGGTTAGGAGTCTCCAGAAATAGATGGCAGCACCAAGGAAGTGAGGACAAAGTAGCCAGTCCTGCACTACAGAAGAGCAGTTCTCTATTCCCTTGGCCATCTCATTAGGTCATCATCCTCGCTGAGCAAAAGTAAAGTGTCTATAAGTTAGTAAAGATGTTTCTCTGCATTCACAGAAGACAGATTCAAGAACTTCCTCTACAACTCATTGCCTGCAAGACCTGTAAAGGATTCAAGCTCAGCTTCCAGAACTTGTTAGGCATCTGCATTTCACTTCTTTCACGGCACATGTTAGAACAGAAGTACAGAATAGAAATTCCTTCCCAAAGAAACATTTAGATACCAAAGCACAGGCTGTGAATGCTAATGCTAACCTGGCACCTAATACCTACCCTGGCCCATACAGAGACTCTTAGAGGCATCAGTTTGTCCTATTGGGCAGCTTAAGCATCTCCACACCTCTCGTGTTGTCTAAGTGACTCTTAGTCCCAGGCCCATAACCATTCAAAATGACTGTGAAATTTTGGCTTTTTATTTACGTTCTAAGAGTCACCTGAGACTCGTCATGACTAAGTCCCTTTAAGAACTGAATTGAAGTATCTCTGGGATACTCTAGAGCAGATTCATGCTCTCTGACACAACCCAAAATTCTGCCCTGCAAAGCTTCCAGACCCATGGATTTGTTGGAGTACTCCATGGCTTTCTCCCCAGGTTCTTTCCAGTAGGTTTCCTGGTTGGGGGAAGGGACAATAGTGTGAATTCAGGTCTCCTGGCAATCTGCTTTTGGAGTCATCTGAATACAGGAACTGAGAAGCTATTTTTGGTATTTTGTTATGAATCCTATCTCTATTGCCAAAATGAAGAAAATAGCAACTTTCACTATACTCAAGCAAGAGTTTATTTGTGACATTAGGATAATTCCAATGAGTACTGCAAGGAATTCATATGCTATGAACTAGGCATCTATGACTTAGCCTTGAGTGCCATACCAAGCTGTGATGGCTTAAATGTGAAATGTATGGCCTCTTATCCTGCTTTTCTCCTGATCTAAGATAAGAATATCAAAGGACCCTGGAGAGAACCATATACAAAGGCAAATGACAGACGTATAAATCCAATTCTTTCTTTCAGATCTTATATCCCGTTATTTGGGAATTACTCTAGCTGATAAGTTAAAATTGTTTTTAGTGTCCATGTGTAACAGCACAGAAGTGGAATAGACATCCTCACATTGGTGAGATACTGTCTTCGTTCATCATTATATCTTTTGATTCAAATTTACTATGAAGATATTGTCCACTCAAGCATTAGGAAGGTCTGTATCCCAGTTTAAGCCCATGAGATCCCACTTACAGTATCAGCTGTGGCTTGGCCCTAAGAATCAAGTCAGTCTACAAAGATACACCTACACTGCACCACAGAATCTTTCTGTTGTGTACCTGCAGTCCCATGTCATGTCATCTGGAGAACATGTTGGAGCATGGAGAAGTGATTTTAAACACAGAAGGAGAGAACTAGGAAGCAGAATGGGATGGTGAGTGTGCTGGTCCCTTCCAGTGTGCACACAGGATTCAGCTGGAGGATGCCCACATACCTGAGCAGTTGCAATGCTTTTATGAGTTCCAGAGTTCAGTTGTAACCTAAATGTCTCAGCAAAAGAGGATTTCTTGTCGAGGTCTTCAGTATGATATTCTCAATCCTATTTGAAGTAATAAAGGCCAGGGAAACCTGAGAAGGGACACGTGTGAGGCAACAAAGAACCACACATCACTAGAAGTGCTCATAGTCTCATCCCACCATTGGTGGCCCTCTTGTCTTCTGTTTCCATTCTCACAGAAGTGAGTTGCTCTCTGCCATGGTCACTGTCCTACTACATGAACATCTAGCACAGATATGTCTGCCCCTGCATGATAATCCCATTGTGAATCTTCCCTGAGTTCTCTAGCCCAAGTGTGGGATTGAGACTTCCCAGCACATGCATAGAGAAATACAACTGAAGGGATGAAATTCACTCACCTACAGCAATTTAGCTCAAAATGAAAATTTCAAAGATGCTTATTCAACAGACTGTCACTTGAAGTCCTAATAACTTAAAAGCTTGCTTTCTTATTCAAAAACATCTGTATGTGCAGCAGTTTTCTCCAAACAGCTCAGATCAGTCTGATTTTCTTTACTCCATCTCAACAAAATGCCACAGGTCAATTACAACATTTCTTTAGAAAAGGAAGGGCAGTCATTCTGCAGAATATCTACCTTAATTACATGGTTTTTGAGCTGCAATGCTGTGGCTTATAGTTCAGTGGTTGCATAAACTCCCCAGTGGGAAATCTGAACAATATTTAATTAACCTGGTCCTGCTGTGTGATACTCCAAACACCCTGTTTACCCAATTAAGACAAAGGTTGTGTGATCTTACAGTTAGTAAGAGTCTCTATATAATTGCAGGTGGAAACTGGAAATGTAGAACACTTCTCTTTGTAAGTCAATGTCTAAATAATACAAAGCAGATACAGAAAGATACAGAGCAGATTAAGAGAGTCAGGAACCCTTTCCAAAACACGTGGTTAAAACATCTGCATGATACAAAGGAGGCTCATCTAGGATTCTTGTTCATGGCATGTTCTGTTGCAGTAAAATAAGACAAATAAGACAAAAGACATTTCAGATGACAGTTTAGATCTCTAAGAAGATGCTCAGGAAAGGAAACTTCAAAATCAATATGCTCTATACCAAAATGCACATGAGAACTACTGTGTATGAAATGTACCTGAGAGGTACCTGGTACTAGGAGATGGAAAGAAAGGAACATGCTTAGTGTTCATGCCACTCTTCTCTCTTGTTCCAGTCAAATGTTTTTGTCCAGAACTAAACAAGAACATAGAAAATATTCAAATAGCATGATGCAGCTTTTGGAAAAACTTTATTAATTGCCTGATTTATCCACAAGACAGTCTTGAAAAAATGTCTCTCTGACCCTGGGGATTTTCCAATCCAAAAAGGAGAGTGCAGAATGTTGCATTGCATCAAGGAGCACTGCAAGCTGCAGACCTGCCCTTCTGGGTCTGGTAGACTCTACTGCAGTCTACTTCCCTTTTACCAAGAAAGGGTTTTGACTTCAGCCTCCATCTTGATGTTATTATTCCAACTGTGAGCTCCTGATGCCCTCACAAAGCTCTAAAAGTCATCTGCTCTAACGGTTGTTTTAAAATATATCTTTAAGGCCTATTTCAGTATTCAACTATACAACGAAGTAGTCTTAATTTTCTTACGTTGCTCTGAAAAAAAGCTGAAAGCAGAAAATTTGGGTCCATTTCATTTTCCAATGAAAAATCAAATTTTAAAAATTCACTAAATTGTAAAATTCCACTTTCCATCAAAAAGCTATTTCCAAGCAACTCTGGTCATAATATACAAACTAGAAATCAACAGTGTGAGCTTTTCTTCAGATCACACTGCATCATGCTGCATCAACACTTACATAGAAAAAATCTTAAAGGAAAATCCTGATCCTTTCAAGAAAATATAAGGTATTTTCTCCCTGTATATTTAATAGGGACATAGGGAGAAAGTTTTCAAAATAATATTGCAACTAAAGAATATTTCAAAAACTGTATACTTTACTTCTTACTGATTCATGCCAGAAGATATCTATGATATTAGTCTGTACTTTCAAAGAGGTTTCTTAATGTAGATGTGTATTGTTAGTTGTGTTTCACCCCAGAAGTCCATCTTTTCCAGTGGTGGTGAATGGATCACTTTGTGTGTGTATGTGCACATGCATGTGGGTGTGAATTGTAGTCATCAGCGTCTGGTCACACTAACTGAAGTCATTCGTAGGAGGTGGCAAGACAGCTAAAATGTAGGTGTTGCCATGGCCATAAGCAACACACATGTATTGCTCCAGTCCTTCCTGTGTTGTAAGTTTCTTTGATCATACCGATGTCTGTCTTCAGAATTACTCTTACATGGAGCCAGAAGCACTTTTGGAAGCATTGAAAAGGTTGGGAGTAACAGCTGAGGCAAGGAGGGGGCTCATTGTCACCACCATTTATAGTCTGCAAAAATTGTTTGGCTGGTATTTACATTTTTATAAGAGACACTTAAAACTGTCCCTGCTAGGTGGGTGTAGCACTAGGGATGTGTATAAAGATTGATGACTAACAGTAGGAGGATGCAGTAATCCCTAATTTTCAGCAAGTCCCTGAAGTGAAGAAGAGCTAACCATGTTATAAAATCTTGTCCCTTGTAAGAATCCAAATGTAAGTACTTTTTTATAAGATTTCATTATGCTTTACTTTCTGCAATTGCATATCTAGCACTTAACTGTATGATAAATAAGGAAAAATATGTATTTAAAAGATGATTGAAAGATAGTTATTAATATTAGAGGTGAAATGATCAGCAGATCTCAGGTAGTAGGAGGCAAACTAAAATCACACTTTTACAACCTCTCACAAAAACCTATTCAAAAAACTTGTAGGACTGATATCTTCTACTCAGCTAGCTGCTTGGAGTTAAATTTGAGAAGTGCTATTAAACAATTGGTTTGCTGTTTAAGCAAAGCACACAGTGACAAACTCCAGGCTCAGCTGCTGTCTAAAGCACCTTAACACATATGGCCACATCCATAATAATAACTTTAACTCTGCCAGAGAAATTTTCCAGGCACTGGAAATAAAATCTTTTATTCTTTCACATGGTCACTGATCTTTGGCTTCTTCTGGGTTTGGATCCACCACCATCATCCTGAACATTTCCCTAACTTAGTTCAGGATTTTGCACAAAACAGAGACTGTCTCCACATGACAGCATTCATGTGGATGCCCCGCTTGAAGGCTTAAAAGAGCTCAGTGGTGAGATTTGGGTATGGCTACAGTGTCAAAGAAGGGTTCAGGGAACATTTAACTGCCTCTTAAGGGCATGTCCAGGGTGTATAGGAGGCAAATTCCAGTGGAAACATGCCAGCAGTTTCTGCTTTTAGGCATGCATAAATTTGCGGCCAATTCTTGGCCTTGTTCAGAAACTGGTGAATTGATCTGGTGAAGAAAACCATCTTGCCATCCTAGACCAAATATTTTTCCAGGAAGGGAAGAGATTTGAGTCTTCATGACCCATAATGCACGTACCGCTTTCCAAAGGTTCTCGCCATCTCAAAGAACTGATTGTTCTTTGAAGGGCCTCAGACAAGTTGGCTTATTATCACACCACAAAGCACAGAAGTGAAAAATAAGACCTGAATGTACGTTTTCAATTAAATTTCACTTTTCAAACTCAAAATTTATGTTAATTGATACTCAAAAATACTTTTGACTTTGTTATTATCTTGGTATGTATAGTCAAGGCAAAGAAAAGATGTCTCAGACAGCTCAGAGGATTCATGCACACAGAGCATTTCTATTCTTTAAAAAAATAAATAAAGTGGTCTTTTGTCTGCATTTTGGCTTCTGAGGCCACATTTACTTACAAAAATAAATTGTCTTCCTTTCAAAAATGTTGAGTGCTCTTGAATACTGCTGCAGTCATGTTCCCACATATTAAAAATGCTAGACTGGAAGAATTTCTAAGCACTGTTTAGTAGACAAAAGCCTAAAGGTTTTGTTTACAGACTCTTTCACAGAAGAATAATCAAACTCTGTAGAGAGCTGCTACTCCACTTACTTGCTAGCCTTATTTTGACAGCCTTTCCTGGTCTGCCCTACTTTGTAAAGGGTGGGTTGATGTGGAAGCCAAAAAAGTGAAATCATATTTACTGTCAAAAAAATACGTGTGCTCTAAGCTTTCATCTGCCACTAGCAAGCAATCAAAGATGGCAGTGGTAGCAGCCCTTGTAGTTAACCCAGTGCGTGTTCATTAAACAGCAGGGGGTACCCAGAGTGTTTATTTCAGTAAAAACAATTAAGCACATATATATTTATTTTTTAGTGTTAATGATTCCCTGTTGACAGAGCTGAAAAGCGTGTGCTTCTTGAGTCTCCAAGAGTGATTATTAAAGAGAAATGTCAGTCTTCTAATTTGGATGAATGCCAAGCAGACCAAAGGTGACAAAATAGGGGGGAAAAGAACAGAAAGAATATTCAAGACTCATTATCAACATGCTCTGTCTTTTTTATTTTTTTCACATTGTCACAAATGAACTTCACAGCTTTCCTTTCATTATCGAACCACCGGCCATAATACAGTGCCATTTTCGATTGCATCATGATGTGGCTCCGCATACGCTTGAGATGATTTCTGCTTCCTAATTTCTCTTTTGGAATCATTCATCATTTTCTTTATAAAATATTACCTCTCCTACTGCTGCTTGTCAAACTTGTCCCCCATCTGTGGAGGATTTTGTGAGCTGTTTCAGGAAAAAAAAAAAAAAAAAAAAAGGGGAATTTTCAGGCTCTCCAAGGCTGTAGAGAAAAAAAACCTGTCACGGTGCCAGCACAACATATTCTCTGGAAACTGTGGTTGTTAAGACCCAGGCTATGAACTGGGTGCACAAAAAATTAGAAGAAAGAGGTCATGCTTTTAGTGTTGTTTTATGAAGTGAAAATACGGAATGAATACATTCGTGGCCCTACAAAGTTGTGGTGTTCTAAACAGGTTGGCTCATCCTGTTATTGAGAGTTAGTAAGTGTTCATACTCCGAGTCTTTCATATTGCTGCAGCTAAGTTCTGCTGGCTCATCATGATTGTTATCTCTACTGGAAAGCAAGCAAACCTCTCATCTGTATGAGATTTGATGTGACATTCTGCGTTTTAGCCAATTCCAGCTGGCTGCTCAAAAAAAGCAGGCAATGTTTCATAGGTACAACAGCTATTTCTTTCTTCAATCCCCTGAAGCAGTAGCTGTGGGGCTGTACTTTAAGCTGTGAGGTAAGAAACTGTAAATTCATATTCTATTATATACAGATTTTTTGACCACCTCTTTTGCCAGCTTTGTAGTAATCAAGTTGCATTACATGATGTGACTAAATGACTCCTTCTTTCATCTCTTTTGACAGTCTCCCCTCTTTGATACAACCCTGACTGTGTTGTATGTAGATCCCTGCACTTCACAGTCTGTTTTAGAGCTTAAATTACAAACTACCACCATACAAATACTATTCCTCTCTGTCTTATAAATTTCTACATTAAAAACAAGTTGTAGAAAGTTTACACATGATCATGTTAGGCAGAAAAAGGAAGGCAGTGCAGACTAAAATTCCTCTGCTATCATAAAGCTCAACTGCAATCTGTTTATTTCAGTAGAATTATAGCTGAGGATCAGCTTCCTGGTAGCTCGTCTTCATTCAGCCTTTCAAGCAGATGCATAAGACATATATCTTCCATGATCCTCCTATCATGGAGCAACTACACTATAACCTTTAATAGAAGCCAAAATAGACTCAGGAATATACTGTCCATAGACTCGTGTCCAAAAGAAAAGGTTGTGTAAGTTTGAAGACAAATGGACATAAGCAGCTGTCTTGTGAAGGAACAATATCAAAAAAGATAGTTTCTATAGTTTGGTTACATGCAGTCATTAGGTAAAAATTAGAAGATTTAGGGTATGAAAAGAGTTACCAGCCTTTTTAATGGTGGATGAAAACTTTGGACTGGGGTGTAACATGGACTGCCTCTGTAAATTAAAAAAAAAAAAAAGTGGTTTATTTCATTTGTACAGTATAAGGTCTATTTTATGATGCAAAATTTTATAACTCCTGCATTAAATTGCTTTCTGAGTTCATAGACATTTTTCCATTTGACACTGCCACACATTTTCTCTGTTTGTGGTATTATTAGCAAATTCATTCAAGGGTTGTGTTTTGGTCATAACAGTATGTGTGAGATCCCATAGAAACAGGGACTGCCCTGTCCTTCAAAACACACGGCTTTGTAAAGTGGTTCTAGCTGAGAATTTGGTTGTTAACTGAGTCACCAAGAGCTCAAAAGGTTCAGTTTGATGGTTTTTTAACCAAGATGGACACACTCAGCTGTTACATGGCCATCCTTCGCTGAGGATCATCAGAAGAATAAATAATTCTGCCTTCGTGTGTCCTCCAGAAGAGCAAGGAGGTCCTTGCAGGGTTGCTGCAGCAATCTGTTGGAGCAGTACAGATAGGTAAGCCAGGTGTCTGGGGATGTTTCTTCATCACCATTTCCTGGCATTCCCCTCATTACCTGGCCTACCTCCTCCTAAGCAAAAGCTGTGTTGCCATATGGTTTTGTTTTGCTGAAAGGAAATCCGTCAAATCTACCCACCTTAAGATAACAATTTCCTCACTGCTAGTCATCACCTCGAGGCTGACACAACAGAGATGTGGAAAGCCATCACCCTGTTGGTGAAAACAGCCTCATTGTGTGCAAATCCCCAGCTGAGTTGCAATTGAGCCATAAAAAACCCGAAGGTTGTTCTGTGACTTGGCTGAGAAAAGAACCTGCTACTGCCTGGAACATGTTAATAAGGTTTTTAGTGTCCTAATATGGTTATAATTCTTTCCAGTCTTTTCAGTCTGGAAATTGGAATCTGGATTTTTACAATGTATTGATTTTTTGAATGCTTGTATTATAGAATAAAGCTCCACACACATACACATTGGACCAAATCCCAATGCCACACTGACTTATTTCATAGTAAATCTATTTATGTCAGTAGTGACTTGAGAGTTTATCAGTTTTTTAATAGTTTCTGGATTCTGTAATGATATTTTGATTTAAAAAAATCTTTCTGACATTTTTGCAAGAACAGATAGTGATGGGACTAGGGGGAATGGTTTTAAACTGAGAGATTTAGATTAGATATCAGGAAGAAATTCTTTTTCCAGAGGGTGGTGAAGCACTGAAACAGTTTTCCCAGAGAGACTGTGGATGCCCCATCCCTGGAAGTAAGTGTTCAAGGCCGGGCCAGATGGGCATTGAGCAACTTAGTGCAGTGGAAGATGTCTTTGCGCATGGCAGGGGGGTTGGAACTAGATGATCTTTAATCAAAACATTCTGTGGTTCTATGACAGGGTCAGAAATGTATGGTTATAGTAAAAACAGCATATAACTGATTTAAATAAAATGTAAAACCTAGTTTATTAAACTTTGAAGTATTCTGGATATAAAAGAAACAAAGGTACTCCCATTTAAAAAGCAAAATCAAACAGAACTGACCCTCACTTTTTCTTTTAATTTTTGATTTAATGTTCTACATGCAGTGAAAAACCCTAATAGTACTTACTTCAAAGCACTCCCTTGAAAAGCAGTAGTTACATATTAATAGATTCCATCCCTTTGTATTTTATCTACTGTGCTGCCTTTTTAGTATAGTTTACAAGTGCACAAACCAAATTTAGTGAATAATACACTAGTAAAAAGTAGTTATTAATAAAGAATAGCCTTTAGCTGAACTGGAATTCTTTGCACTGGTGAAATGCTGTAGATGAGGCAAGTTTAATTTTTATTATTTACTTACGGCTTGGAATAAAATTTAATATACCCTGAAGGCAATAGGAGGTTTTCTCTTCACTTTGATAATGCTACTGTTGATGTTTGATTTCCAGTTTAGGATTTGGGACATTACTCATATATCATGGTACATCCCGTTGCTTGATGAGTAAAATTTTGTCTTCTGTACTTTACACTTTCCTGGCCTGCCCTGCTCTGCTCTCCAGAGCAGGTTTAGATGCCACAGCTTTGGGCCAGTCTGCACTATGGGAAAATATTACCATATTTTAGCCACTTGTATATTCTTCCCTAGGCACCTGCTGTCACTGGACACCGTAAATTTTCCATCTGATCTGGTCTACCCATTCCTGTCTTCTCTTGCACCTTCTGTTTTTAAACAAGAGATACTCTCTGGCAATCCAACCTAGAGCAAGCACTGTGATGTCTCTGTAGGCAGATAATGCCCTTCTGGGATCCTCATTCCTTGTGCTCACAAGGGGTGGATTGCTTTGGTAGGAAAACACTAGTCCAAGTTTGCCTTAGAATTTGTTCACAAGGTTGTCAAACTATGCACAGTTCAAAATGGCAATAAAGGGACTCTGTTACCAAGAAATGGAGAAGATTTTGAATTTTTGCAATATTTCACATCCTTCTCAGAGAATCAAAATTGAGAGAGAGGCATTTGCAGTGATATAACTACATTAATTAAATTAGTGTTATGGTAACAAACTTTCAGAACAACAGTTTAAATTGACTATGTGATTTTGTCTTCTAGCTCTATTCTTTACCTTTTATGGAAAGTAATATTTTTCTCACATTGCACAGGCCTTGCAATTCAGATTGATTTGAATCATAGGATCATAGAGTGAGTTGCGTTGGGACGGACCTTAAAGATTCTCTAGTTCCAATGCCTCTACCATGGGCAGGGCCACCTTCCACCAGGCCAGTTTGCTCAGAGCCCCATCCAACCTGCCCTTCAGATCATTACTGAGATCATTTCTTAGCTCCCAGCTGAGCCATGACATTTAGTTATTAGAATACTCCAGACACTGCTTTTCTGGTCTAAAACAAAACTTTGCACCAGTCCTTAAAGCACCTGGTTGCTCTACTTCTTAGACAGTTTGATTTACTAAGTCTCACACTTTCCTAGGATTTTTTCCTGCTTGTCTTGTTTGGGCCTTTATTCTTTTATATTGTGTCAGTCAAAGCACAGTTCCAAAACCTGACCTGAAGATTAAACAGAGAAACTTCAAAACATGTTGAGTCTGACTGTGGAATGTCTCCTGTGCAGGGCTATGCTGCAGCAAGGAAATTCTTCAAAGTGTGTTCTGTTTTCACTCTCCTCTAGTGCTGAGTGTTAAACATTTCTTTTTTCTCTTTTATTTTTTTTCCTTTTGCTGTGCTGTGTCATTAGTGCCAACTCTGTTTGATCCATGAGGAGAGCAAATTTCCTGCTTCTGCCGACAATGCACTTGAGAACCTTTTCACTAGAGCCAGTAAGAATGCTTTTGCACCGAGGAAGAAAAAGAAAAGCCAGAGCAAGAATGTGATTTGTTTCTACATAGCACTTGCATATATAAAATACAGCAAGCCAAATCTGTATACATCCCAAGAGGTGTCACAAGAAGCCCCTTCCCACTGTGTTTCCCCAGAGGTCACAGCTTGGAACTGAGACCTGTGCAGAACCAAATTCTAAAATGCTGCTGCTGCTCTGTGTGAGCTGGCCTTGCAAACTGGTCCCTCTGAAGCTGGTCCATCTGTGATGGTGATGTAAAGAATAGTTTGTCTTTTCTTTCTGTTAAGAAGTGTTGAGGATTTCACACAAAGAAGAGGGAACGCTGGCATTGCAGATGTGCTCTTTGATTTCAGGATATAAGTCTTAATTCTTCAGCATTTTGGGGGCTCCTATGAAATGTGTCCATAATATTTATACACTCCAAAATGGTAGCCAACCTCTATGGCACAGTGGTGCCTCAGCATGGTTTCATGATTTCTGTACGTTTGCAGAGAGTAAAAGTCATCTTCTAGTTTGAAACACTATATTTTGGATGGAAGGTGGAGGTCTCTCTCTTTTCACTTAAAGTGTCTACCCCGGAGCTAGTCACCATGACCTTCCTTTAAAGTCAGTTGAAAAACAGAGGCAGTTCTAGACTGTGATGTTGATATCTACAGTAGGATGAGTCACACCATAGAAATTACATTTCTCACTAACCATAAAGGAAATCCACACAGCAGCTCAGTCATAAATATGTGCATATGGTCAAATAAATCTACCCGCAGTGTCCTGCTTCTATACTGCATAATTTTCACACAGAAAAAATTTATGGTTGAGCAAAAGCTTTTTGTGCTCCAGGACTCATGACATGAGGAAGCAAGGAGTGCAAGTCCAGGCAGTTCTGCTTCTGCCATGCTGTATAGCACTGCACTGGGCAGCACCAGCACCCCTTTTATTGCAGAACATGTACAGAAGTAATGCACCATTTTGCATGTTACATTTTCACTTGTTAAAATTTTTGCAAAGACATTAGCTGAACTGTATTTCAGTTGAATTTTCTTGAAAAACTTCACCTAACACAACTTTTCCTTTCCCAAGAATGGAATATGAACCAATTTCTTTAATTATTTTTTTTATTTATTCATACTAAGTATGTTCTTATCTCTGTTTCATTGAAAACTGTTGTACTTCTATGCTGTGAAGTGACTTGAAAATGTGTCGTGGACACAGATGCCTGGGACATCTCTGATCATTCCAACAAAAATGCTTATCCAGCTTGACTCCATGAAAAATTACAAACCTTCACTGTAGAATATGTGTATTACAGAGGAGCGTAGCATAAGTACGTTCCCAGAAGCTAATTTTTTTTTAGCTGTCAACAGCTACTACCACTACTGAAACTAAGAGTAAGAGTTGTCTGCTGTGCTTATCACACCTCTGCTTCCAGCAAGTGACTCAGTGGAGGGAGGTGGTAACTTGATTAAATACAGAGGGTGAGAAACACAAATAGTTAAGAACAAAGAAGAAGAACAATGTGGCATCAGGAACAGAGATAGGCAGATAACAAGAGAAGAGTTAATAGAAAGACAGGTAGCTGGATGCACAAACCAGATCAAAATAGGGGAGAACAAAGTGAATATGAAGGCCAGGTCTTTGTAGTAGGCTGAGGCAGGAGGCAGAAAAGAAAGCAAGTGGCAGATCCTGAGGAGAAGACATGGAAGCACCTCGGAACCTAAGCATGTGTCTGGCCACCAAGTGTTTAGGCACAACCCTAACATTTTTCTAAGGGGCAATTCAGATTCTTTAAAAAAGTCTTATCAATAAATAGCATTCATTTAAACTTTATTGTCTTAGTTTAACATTTCAGTCTCAAGTTAATGGTTGCTAAGTAGTTCACATATAAATCCCTCAGGTTTCATTTTCCTGGTGTGTTATTTGATACAGCAACCAAAGCCCTCACCAGCACACAGGACAAGAGCTAAGGGGTTTTGTGTGTGCATGTAAAAGCATAGAAATTAGACAAATTCACACATATTAGATGGAAAAGAGGTATAGAAATATGCAAATTGGAACCAAGATTACATTAAATGTGTGAAACTATAGATTATTTTATACATTAAGAAGCAATAGAGGAGGTAGAAAAGTTTTCTCTTTCATTCTCTTTGTAAAGTTCCAGTGCTGCCCTTCACAAGTCTCACTCAAATATTTCATTCAAGCGAAAGAAAATTCAACTTTACTTCATCCGGCTATGATGCCTTTGAAAACTGTCTCAATCTTTCCATCCAAAGAGTACACCACCAGCAGAGCCAAACTCTTAATAATATATTGTGTGACTCCAGACAAAGCATGTATCTTTGATACAAAAAAATGTATAATGGCACTGGCTGAGCTCTTTACTCAAAAATAGAAAATAGCGTTTCCTTTCTTCTTGTGCAGTTTTTTATCTTGGATGTTTTCTTGTTTTGATACAACTTCTTTTTTCTGCTTACTGGAATAAAATTGGGGGAAAAAAATAGCAAGCTGCTCTTTCAGCTTTCTCCAGCATTCAAACAAAAACATTACAAAGCTCTCCTCTTACCCAGATGAAAGCTTAGCCACCTACTTTAGCACCTATATTTCCACTTCCTTCTCCCACTGTAAAAGACACCCCTCTTGCCTTCTTCTTTTACACACCTTGCAGCTGAGCTGGAATGAGCTCCAGATGCGTGAGCTCAGTAACATGTTTTTCCTTAACCTGAAGGCTTACTAGGAAAAATGGTTTACGTTTTCTAACTGAGCATCACTGTCTGGAGAGTTTCCTATCCCCAGACAACTGCTATAGAACTGCTCTGTTTTTACAGAAATCTGCTTGTAGGAAAACAGTGTCTCTGTGGCTTGAACACCACGCTCACGAGTAGAGCCTGAAGACACTCCTTAGGGGCCTCAGCTGTGCAGGCGTATTTCGCAGAAGGGGAGAATACATGACATACCTGGCACTTTGGCAAGGTCTAAAGAAACTGTTTAGAGTCTGGATATAGATTGGTCTTTCCTAATTTAAGAGCAGTCATATGATTTTATGCACTAAGAAGTAGGATTGATGCTGAGCCGTCCACTATAGTATCTCAATAGTGTTTTGAAATGTGTTGCTAGAGAGATGCCAGGAGTGTAATTCAGTAGGTCATTCTTCCACTGAAGTTACGATCCATCTTCAGTTCAGTTCTTCTGTGAGCTGACATGCAGGAACTGTTAAGTGTGTCTATATTTCAGAGTTAAGGATATCATACCTTTAAATTAATGTCTTTCCTCTTGAAAGTACCTAGTGTGGAAATTACCCCACAAGCATGTAAGAACTAATGGCAGAACTGTAGGTCTTAGTGGGGTGGGACATGGCCTTTGGTGCACATCTTTGTGGTGCTGAGGGATGGGATTCCTTGGGGTGCTCACAAGTGAAGCCAAGACATGGCCAGCTTGAGGGGGAGGTGGGGCTGAAGGTGTCACCTCCTGACCATTCAGACTCCTGCCTGCCTGCCAGGGCCACCAGCTGATACATCTGTGGTGGCAGTGGGGTGTCCCACCCACCTGGAAACCCCTGAGCCTGCTGTGTCACCCCATGGAAGGTGCCCAGGAATTCATATGCAGGAACACCTTTATACCCTGGCATCTGCAAGGAAAACATGCATTAAGACGGGGTTAGGAAGGAGGGTTAGAGAGGGGGGGAAAAGGTGTTTATTTCAGAAATGTTCAGTATTGGTTTTCCTTTGTTCTCTGTTCCTCCTCAATTCTTTGAGCTCTCTCTTTTTTAAGAGAAATATATTGCACAAATATGCATTTTAGTCATGATACTTCTCAGGTTGCCAAGGCAGAGGAGATAAACACCACAAGTTGTCTGTGTTATTCATGGGATAACTCTTAACTAAAATTTCACATCTATCGTGGGTATCTGTAAATGAGATCAGTGTATGTTCAGTAGTAAAAATGAAAGCATGCCTACTTTGATCTTAGTGAGCTCACTTTCAGGAGTAAAGTACTTGGCAGGTAAAGTAGCATGCAAATCACTTAAATTTTTAAACAAAGTTTAAAGGGGTTGAAGAGGTAGATGTAGGAAAGCACTGTCCTTCAGCAGGACTTAGGGGTGACCTTTCAGCAGATGGGCTGAGGAAAACCAAAGTATAGCCAGATAGACGTGTATTCATGTTTTAAACTCTTAAAGCTTACAGCTCGCCCTGCTTTCCTTGCAAGTTTTCTCTGTATCTTATGAATCACGGAGATGACAAAACTCTGCTTAATACCACCTTTGACTGATACACATTCAGGGAAATATATTTGGTCCCAGTTCACCTCTGGTCTACTGCAAGTCTTTATTTATTACCACGCTTTTACCAAGCTAATAAGTCTTATAAACTAAATTTGATTTTTTAAAATAACCCATGAATCTTAAGATTCAATTGGAAGCTTTTGAAGCTTTACAGCATATAACTGGAGCTGATCTCATATTCTTTATTCTTTAACCTGCAGGTCAAGCAATTATTACTTTCTGTCTCTTACTCTAATTTTGTGCCAGCCTATTTTAGCTTGTCGACTGTCATGTTGGTGGATTGAGCTTTTCTGTACTTCCATATAATATATTTCTAGCTCAAAGAGTTAAACACTTTTAAATTAAAATGCATGATTTGCTAAGAAAAGTGTTAACACAAATATCAGTATTTTCCAACTAAATGTAATAAAGCTATAGTCCTGACTGATGCTGGTTTCCACCAGTCCAGCTAGACCTAAAATTAAAGAAAAAAATTTTCTGTTGGCTTTAAATCAAAGTTCCAGAAATTAAAGCCATTTTCTCTATAAACAGGTTCCCAATTTTTTTTTTTTTTAAGACCGGAATAAATCACTATCTTTTTGTGATTAAATTATGTGATGGCTGTAAATGTGATCCCTTGAAAATGTGTGATTTAATACATCTGGCAGCCAAAGAAATAGGTTTCCATGATGAAGCCACATGGACTTTTAGCAGGGGAAGGACTGGATTAACAGGGATAAATTATGTTTATTGTTTTCTAATCTGCTTTTGTTTCCTGATTTTTTGGACAACAGCTGGATAAGAAGGTGGTGCTATGTACCTGGTGAAGGTTGTCTGACCTGCTCTTTTTGCATTTACGGCTCCCTCCTTTTACTGAGTAGGTACTTTGTTGTCCACATACTGTGGACTGAAACAGAGTGGGTGGCTGTGTCTCTTTGTATCAAGTGCCTGATAGACACCAACTTTCTGGTTTGCACCTGCCATCCTTCTTGTGTGTGTGTGTGCATGCACATCTGACTCCACATACACATATGTGTATAAAACATGCTTCTGTACGTGGAGTTTGTGTAGGGCTTGGAAAGCTGCATTTTACATTGCAAGAACAGAACACTGAGATTTTTTTGTGAGCATTATTAGCTAGAAAAGTAGCCACACAGCAGGAGAGCCTCTGCTATGCATAATAGAGAGGAAAGGTTAGCAAAAATTAATGGGCTACTGGTGACAAGAAAAAGATTTTATAATCACTAAGTGGGAATAGAAGGCAACATGGCATTACTTTTCAGCTTAGTCTCATCTATATTGATCTGTAAATTATACAGTGCCTGAAGCTATGCCTGTGTAAACACTTTCTGCAAGGGGTATACAAAATATAGACACTGCATAACCAATAGGATTTGCACTAAAGGAATGGTGATGTGAAAAAGATAACAGAAAGACCACAAGCATTCTTGTGATCATGGCTCAAGCTTTTTGCTTGAGGCAAAAACTCTTCAGGTACAGTGAACGAAATACAGATGTTGAAGAGACAAATGCCTGTAAAAGAGGAAGCAGGGTAGAAGTAAGTGATGAACAAAAGTGTCCAGGGCATAGAAATGGAGATAATGAGTAGAGGGACAACCGGAATTACAGGAAAACATATTCAACAAATTGTGGTGAAATTCGAACTGGCAAAAAGAAAAACTTGTAACCAACCTAACAGCAAAAAACAGAATGGTGTTGGGATGGACCATGAGGCAGAGGACTTTTTCACAGTGGGGCTTTGTCATTTCCCACAGGAGTTACTGCACTGAATTAAAGGACGGCCTTACATTAACTAGACAAGTTGACTAAGCTGGTTCATGGAGCTTTACTTATTTTTAAGACAAAGGAAAATATGGTGACTGCAGTGTGAGGCATGTCATAGAGAACTGAAAGAAAAGGCAGGAATGAAGTAGCTAAAATTAGGACGTAAGTGGGAATTAATTTTAAGTGGTAAAATAGGCAGTGTATGGTCTAAATGGAAGTATATGGGAGAAGGTTTAAAAAAAGGTAATGAGTTTGCTGGGGAGGTTTTTACATGTACTGTAATGCACACAGCAGGACAAAAAAATTAGGAGAAATAAAAATACGTGAATCCAGAGAGAATCTGAACGTTACATCATAACAGATCAGATTTGACTAAACCATACTGAAGACGCAAAACTTAGAAGGTAAATGTGAAGGCTGACACATTCAAAAAGACACAAGTAGATGGAAAGGGGGAGGGAGAAATGAACTTGCTTGTAAAGGGAATTCTGTAAATCCCCATGGTACAAACTGTATGTTGCTCAGACTGTTTTAAGATATATTAACCAGATGCACATGGAATTTCTCACTCTTTACATCATCCCTGCTGAATAAAAGGATAAGAAGGCAAACAGATCTTCCTAACAAAAGTTTTGTCATCCTAATGAGGCCCCTGTACTTACACAAAGCTCATTTTCCCATATTTTCCAGCTTATAGCAGACAAAGATGCTCATTAATAGGTACAGCCAAAGCGCATGGTACTTGATCTACTCACAACCACCTGATTTTCCCCCAGGAACAATTTCAGCCCAGGTGCAAATTAGAGCTTCCGAAAAATGGGGGAGTCCCAGAAGAGCAGGTGGGGTTTATGTGTCCAGAAGGGCAAAAAAAGCTGTTAAAATAACACATCTGTGTTTCTGTCAAGTGGAGGACAATGAGGAAAGCCTTAATCTGTCAGGATCAAGCCTTAGTAAAAGATCTAAGCTACTGCAGATATTCAAATGCAAAAAGTAAACAGAGGAAGATGATTATTTATCTGATAATTTCAAGGAAATGAAGCTCGAGATACTGATGAGATGTTTTCAGTTGTACGCAAATTTTACTTCTACTTGAATTGCTGGGAAGGTTTTATTGCCTGAAAGGAGTGTTAATTTGGAGTATTAAAACCCACCAGCTAGATCATGAAGGAATAAAAGTCAGAAGTACAACTTTTCAAACATAATAATGAAATATTAATCCTGGAAATGCAGGAGAAGTTTCTCTCACTTTGGTTCCAAAAGGCTGTTTGGGAACCAATCCTGAAGTAATACTTATTCAAATACTTTATTTTCTAATTTTTCTGTAGTCATGAGTCTCCTCAAAACTGAGGTAAAAATCATTTGCTAGAGCTTCCAGGACTGTTCTTAGATCTTTGTACCTGCCAGATCTCAACCATGTTTTCTAAAACCACACAGCAAGTTTTTCTGCCTTTNTTTTTTTCTTTTTTTTTTTACATGCAAGTTCTTTGCAGTACCAGTTCAACAGGAACATGAGTTAGATGCTATTTCCATTATTTCAATGCAAAACCATCAGGTCAAGCATACAGCACTTCCAAGATAGAAGACAAAACTTGAATAGATTTAAATGCATTTGAAAATATTGTAGCCTTGGATTTTGCTAGCACACTACTTCTTGGGGGTAAGCAAGGGCAACTGGTCTCTTTTTATTTCTTTTACCTAATCTGCTCTGAGTATGATCTAACTGGCAGCTACATTTTATTATTAAGTCCTTGAAAACAGATGAATGTTAAGTATTGTTAGAGGAAACAAGTAGCTGTTGTATTTAGCTTTGGCAGAGACACAAATGCATTTTTAATATCTTTGTTTCATCGAAACCCATTAATGGAGCTTTTCCTTTTCTGTCTACTAAAAGTGCAGACTGCGGTCTGCATTTCACATCATGATAGCACAAATTCTACAGAAAGTTTACAGTTAGTGTACTTTAGCACTGCTGCAAAATCCTACAGGACCTGATGATTCTCTTGCTTTGTCTTGATGGATGACTAAGCAATTCAAAACAGAATGGCTCTTAAAACGAAAATTGAAACTTGCAATCAGCCTAAAACAAGGTTAGTGCCTTAACATAAAATGTAGCCAAACCTTTAACATTTTCCCAATTATTTTTCTCTTGGTTTGGTGATATAGCAAGGGGCTGCCACCTGGTAGAAGCAGGCTGCAGAAGTCACTATTCTCACTTCACATTCCAGGTGCACAGGCTGCAGAAAGCTCCCTTTGTTCCTTCCTCAAATGTGAATTAACAGTAGCAGCTTTTATAGCTCTGACACGGAGTGTGAGCCATATAAGAGAACAACATGAAATGCCAGTGTACTGTGAGGCAAAATCATGCCTTGCAAGGAGATACATATTTTAAAAATATACATGTAATTTCAAAACAGAGCAGAGAAATTTAAATTTAAAAAAAATTAAAGTGGGTGTAAAGTCTGATTTGCCAGATAAAGGGAAAGAAGTTTACAGGTTAGGAAAGAGTGAAGACAAGAGGGGATTTTAAAAAAAATAAACCAGTCCTCTCTTTTTTTAAAAAGTTGTACAGATACACTTTCTATACTCCTGCATCCTTTAAGATGTTCAGCTTCTCAATTCAAGTAGTCATCCGCTCCTATCTCATAGTCTAAACCAATTATCCGGATTAAAAATGCAAGGCCAAACTCCATGGTCTGCTCACTGGCACTGCTCGACTGGCAGTGGTGGCACTAGGCCAGCAACACCATCTGAAGATCTATCTGAGAGGCAGAGTGAAACTGCATCAGCTCGAGGTTGGCACCATGTTCATGCAGCCACACAGCTTTTCTTCCCCTCAGAGCCAGTGCCAAGGAAGGGCACCTTGTTTTGTGAAGGAGGGTGTAAGTCAGAGATGAAGCAGCAGCCTCAAATTTCTTGTACTTTTTGTCCATCATGAGTTTTTGGGCGTATATTGTTGCTGTAAATGCTGGGTAATGCTAAGAGTGTATGCATGTGTGTGTGGCATGCTGAGGGCTATTTATCTCCTACCAAATAATTTCCCCATACTTGCCAACCTGCTCTAGAGGAGAGACCAAATTATACACCAATGCTTTTTTTCTGCTTTCCCTGATCATTACTAAGTTTTAATAATTTGTATTATTATGTTGAAAAACCGTAAAAGGGCAAATATAAGAAAAACGTCAACTGCCAAAGACTCCACAACTGAGCCTTCTTTTCAGACAGTGCTGCAGGTGCATGTACATATTGAACAAGGCAATAGGGCTTCTGATGCAAAGCAGAATGAGAGCACCACAGCCTTTTTTAAATGAAATGAGGTAGTCAGTCTTGTCAAATAGACCAAAGGTATTTGTTTGACTGAGAGAACTAAGGACCAGCCTGGACTGTTGGTTGTCCTCCCTCATCAGGAGGAGACCACAACCCACTGCAGGTTCTGCACAGCTCTCTGACAGAGTTACTGTCAGAGCTCAGGAATCTGAAGAGCTACAGAACTGGTTCATTGCAAACTTGGTAATGAATTCACCCAAAGCTGGAAGCTGGAAAAATTATCCTCAGTCAGTGAGTTTGCTGAGTATGTCTCTAATATCACATTTTTACCACTTGCTGACCCAATTATTCCTTAGGAGTTGAACATCATCCACAAGAGGGGCACAGCTCTGCTGGCTTTTAGTAATGAACCTCTATGTGAGTCTAACACAGTAGTAGTCATGTGCTTGCTCAGAGACTCAGGCAAACATGCCAAGAACTCTCTTTTTATAAATTTAAGCTTTTTTAAGTGGCATGTGTATGTTCCTGATTTCTCTTTCTAAGCCTCAAAGCTTTCTGCACCCTTCCCTTCCCTTCCCTTC
>VXBX01007064.1:0-10388 GCA_013400415.1 Scytalopus superciliaris | reverse complement strand
CTCGTGGAAAACCACCCGTGGCAATGGATCACTCCCAGATGGCCTTGAATAGTCTGGCAATGTGCACCAAGCAAAAGGGCATTGAGTTCTGTGCCTGAACTGCTCCCTCCATGTCCTTCTGGGCTTGTGCAGAGCTTTGCACTTCCTTGGTTTGCGGGAGGTTGCAGACATGCCAGCTAAGTGCTACAAATAACATCAGGTCCTCTGCTGTCCTTTCAAGGGAACTTCAGGCTTTCTCTTGAATCAGCACCACCTTTACACAGCAGTTCTTTGAATTCACAGAGGACATGTGCAGACATCAGGGCAGGGATGGCTTATTTGAAGCTAGGATGGTGTGGCAGTGATGCAAACCATGACTTGCAAAGTTTATTTCTTACCACGCGCTTGCTATTCAAAGCAGTAGGAGGTGAAGGGTGGGGAAAGAAGAGGTGCATGAAGTTTAGGTTCTCTGGAGCTGATGAACTGCAGATGTTCATGATGGGACAGATATCTGAGCATCAGAGAGATGCTGTTATATGTTCTTCCTAGGAAGCAAGAGAATAAAGGAAGGGAAACTTGGGGAACAGCACTATAACTGTTGGAGGGCTTCTGGTAACTTGACGATGGGAGATCTGCAATCTCTCTAAGTTTGGTGTAGTTAGTTGGTTCATGAGTAAGTTGATTTTTAACAGTCATCACAGGCAGCACATGGGAAGGACTGGGAAAATAAAGCCCTGTCATGAAATCTCTGCTAATTTTCCTTGGAAATACCTTGTTATTGCATTGAAAGCCACTTGGGACTGTCTAGGATGACAGAACTGGGATCCATTTCCATCTATGCATTAAACTTCAAGCAAGGCATAAATGAGTTGCTGAGATTTGCCTGCCGTTGTCTCCAGGAGTTGAATAAAGTTAAATTTACTTTACACATCTGCAGCAGCTGCTGGCCACCTCTGAGAGTTCTTTTCAAGTCTGTGGGTCAAAGACAACTCAGGATCCTTTCAAGTGAAGGAGCCTTCCCGTAAATTTAACATGGTTAGTTTTGCCAGTGGAATAGACTTTCCAACATGCTCGGCTGTTTTATGGGTCTGTCTTTTCTTTTGGTGTCCGAATTGAAGAGAATCACTTGAATAAAATAAATGACCCTGTGGTTTCCTGGCATGCTGGCTCACGTGTTCTCCATCACTGTCAGAGGTGCTGGATGATGCCACCTGTCTTAGTTTGGAGAAAACTATGATATTTGGGACTAGGAGGGTGCAAGACCCAAACCGAATAACCACAAATAACTAACTGTGAGTTTCTAATTTTTAAATGAACTTTACTTGGGGGAAAAAAAAAAGTATTGGGAGCAAAAGGAATAACAGTCTTGAAACCTCATATAATATATATGATACACACACACTCACACACACACACAAGGAAAAAAAATATTAACAGCAAAAACAAAGAATAACAAATGGACAACAAGAAAATAAGACCCCAAACCCAAACTATTCTGTGATTATAGTCACGGGCAGTAGGTTGAGATGTGCCATGTTGTGGCTACGTGAGGCGGCTCAGGGACTGCAGGAGTTTCCCAGGGGACGATGCCGGTTTCGGTGGGGCTGCTGGGNCCCCCCCCACTTCCCTTTTTTTCCCGGGGGAGTTCCCTCCTCCCGGGGAACATTCCCCCCCTTCTCCAGGTCCCATGCTTTCTCAAGGTCCGCTCTGACAAGGGAAGGGGAAAAAAAAAATCTCTCAATCTTAAACTGTAACACCAACACATACAGAGGCCCAGCTCATCCTGCACCAGCTCCAGACAACCCCAGGAACAGCGTCCAAACCTCCTAGATTTTTAAGAGCCTTGAAAATGTGTCAGATCTGCTGCATTTTATTTTGGTGATTCAGAAAGGAGCATATTCCCTTCCAGCATTTCTCCTCCCTGAAAATGCTGTAAGAGCCTTTGGAAAAGGGGAGAAAGAGAAAGGGAGAATGCAGCATATGCTTGTAAAATGACAGGTTTAGGTTGAATTCATAATTTTGTCATGAAGTGGGATGAAATTGGTGTCAGCAGGGCAACGGACCATGAGCCTGAGCCACGTGCCTTGATGATTTAGGCTTGAAGGTCTTACCCTCAGGAAAATCCCTGTACAGGGGGTGAGCTTGGGGTGTGCTGTAGGGCTGGGATTTCATTTCTGTCCCTGAAGCCTGCTGTGCTCCTGCAAATCCACGCCAAGGGCTCTGCAGGTGGGATGGACAGAGGTGGCCCTGGACAGCTGGTCCCTGTGGGAGCGAGCAGGGTCTGCTTAGGAACCCAGGAGTTACCTTCTTTGCAAAGGGCTGGATTTGGTGTATTGTGACACTTCCCCGTGATGCTGGTGAGGCCCTGGCACAGTTTGCCCAGAGACACTGTGGCTGCCCCATCCCTGGAAGTGTTCAAGGCCAGGTTGGATGGGGCTTTGAGGTAAGGATGCAGTCTGGGATCACAAGGAGATATCCCCTAGTGTGTTAAAGAAAGGCCAGAAGAGAGGGATGAAGGGAAGAATATAAAAGAGAAAGAGGATACAGCTTTTCCAACTGTCACCATGCCGAGGAATTGCGGGGGTGGATTTGGGAGGCTCAGCTAAACACACTGGAAAGCAAAACTTCCTTTGCTGTTCCAAAAACATACTGAATAGCAAAAAGAAATACAACAAAAAAGGCCCAACTGCCCTGAAATGGAAAGTTTGCCATGTGGAAGGGACAGTGGGATGTTTGGATGTCCTGTTTCCTTGGAGTTTTAGGCAGTTTCCCTTGCAGCCAGTGCCCTCTCCAGAAAACCTCTCATCTGTTCCATTTTTACTGGTTTTTTTCCCCAAAATTGAAATGATTTCCCAACAGAGAGAGGGAGCACAGAGAGAGGCTGTGGTTCTGTCCAGGCTTGACACGGCCAGCAGTGCCAGGGAACAGCTTGTCCTTTCCCACCAGGAACCACTTTGAAGGAGGATGGTATCAGGATGTGAGATTGCAGCCCCAGGACATGAGATGAATCCTTCCCAAATCAACATGTTTCACGGTGTTGCTCCAGAATGCTCTGACCTCAGGTGCTGAGGGAATGTCTCCCACCAGCATCATCATGAGTTGCCACTCGCTTTGGTCCCCTGCTCACCTCCAAAAACATGAGAGAATTGGGAATTGGAGCAAAAGGTGAGGACAGTGTTCCAAACATCAGAGTGATGCAGGCATGGAGCAGACAGCAACACAGAGCCGTCAGGATTGATGCAGCTGGTGGGGATGGCAGGAGGATGGGAGGAGGTTTGCTGGGAAAAGTGATGCCTGAGCCAGCAGAGCAACAGTGCCACCAGCTGGAGTCCTCTTCAGAAATGCTCTTCCTTGGGCAAATCCCAAAGCAAATACAAACACAAACATGCCTTAGTTTTACTTTTCCATAGCTAGGGCTTCTCCCAGGTCATGGAGACCCTGCGGCAAAGGGGTCAGGATTTACAGCGCTCTTCTTTTACGGAGCATCAAGAGGCTGAGCATTCCTATTCATTCCTTTTTTCAATCCAAAGTGTGGGGAACACCTCTGGATGACACTGCCACAGCTGAGCCAGGCTTGCATGGGGCATATTAATTTTGGATCATACCAGAAAGCAAAGGTTTGCAGAAAATGAGTCCTTCCACTAGGGTTAATTCTACCCTAAAACTGTGAGTTTACATCTGTGGGCCCAGAAGTTGCAAAGATTTGGTGATGATCTTGCCATTTTCCATCCATTCCTTTGACTCAAACTGGGCTTAGCCCAACTCCTTTGGGCTGCAAACATGTCCAAAGCTCCACAGCCAGAAATACAGCTCATGAGCCTGATTTTGGGGACAGGTGGGCAGGACTGGGGTTCCCAGTGCTGCCCCCCACATAGGACCGTGCTGGGGATGGAAACTAGAGCCACAGAAAGGCCACAGCAGAGGGGTGTTTCCACCTCTAATATAGCACATGTGCTGTTAAATGCCATTTTGAGCATATTATGGGATATTTCATAGGATATAAGCACAGATAGAGGTGATTTGTTGTATATATATTGAATCGTATATTGCATATATATTGAAGCTCTGCCAGGACAGGGTTAGGCTGGATATGAGGAAAATGTTCTTCCCCCATAGGGTGGTCAGGCACTGAACAGGCTCCCCAGTGCAGTGGACACGGCCCCAAGGCTGCCAGAGCTCCAGGAGCATTTGGACAGCACCCTCAGGGACAGGGTGGGATTGTTGGTGTGTCTGTGCAGGGCCAGGAGTTGGACTCAGTGATCCTTGAGAGTCCCTTCCAGCTCAGGGTATTCCATGGTTCTGTGGTATCTCCACAGCATTGGTTGCTCTGCATAGCAGGGGATTTTATAGGGAACAAAGATAAAGAACCACCACTGTAAAACTACTTTAGAAACCTGGCAGAAACAGACACAAAGCTGGGAAAGCACTTACTCTCCCAGAAGTGAATCCCTTATGTGCACATAATGGAGGGCATGTATCTCATATATCCCACAATGGGCGACATATACAGACAGAAAACTGGATGTAATTCTGTTTATTACACAGGAATTCTGCTTATTTTGCTGAAACAACAGGGTTTAAAAAGGTTTCATCTGTGCGATTCTGAAAATTCACAGCCACCCTTATGGCCAGTGGGCCACAGCCCCTGCAATTGGGAAAGAAAGAAGATGGGCAGAGATTGTCAAAAAATGGTCCAGTTCTGAGGGTTCTTTTACCAGAGAAGCGTCAGGAAGCATAGCCGTAAGAAAGAGCCAGACAGGAATGGCATGTGAGGGGATTTGAAACTCATGATTAGATTGGTCAGGTCCACACCTGCATGGATGGAGAAAGAAAGAGTAGAGAGAGCAGGTGCTATAGTGCATAGAAGGTGTTGTAGTATACAGAATAGATTGCTGTATTCATGGCAATAATTGCTGAATGTAGAGGGGGAGGAAATGTGAGCACATGGATACCTTGTTCCATGGTCTTCCAGAGACCTTTCTGCAGCTGGAGATCTTCCTCACAGAGGTATCTCTCCCTCACACCCACTGGGAATCGTTTCTAGATGTTGAGAGCTTCTCTCTCTTTACAAACCCCTGGTCAATACCTGCATCTCAGGACAGGCATCGAAGGTGTCTAGGTTCAGCACTGTCCAGGATGGTGCCATTGTCGGAGGTGTCCCAAATTCAGAGCAACCAAGTCAATACGGACTCATCTGGTCATTGAGTGAGGTTTTTCTGCAGATTACACAGCATGATAGGGACTCCATGATCATTTTGGGCTCTGATTTCTCCACTGGTTGTGAAGGCCCTGGTTCCCCATCCCCAGGCTTGTCAGCTGACTTAGTTTTATTCTTTCTCTTTTGCATGGGAGAGACTGCTGCTAGCTGGGGCTGCCCTCTGGTTTATCTGCAGACTGGATGACCACACTGTCTGTTGGTTTGGTTTTTGCTGCACTGTTTTCCTTGCCCTCTCACTGTAGGAACTGCTGTGCACTTAAAACCATTGTACGATAAGCACTGGCCAGGGTCCAACACACTGCAATGGGTTGGCCCTCTCTGGAACTGATAGATCAATTTTCCCTCAAGCACTGTGTGATCTTACTGGGGATCTGTGTTTGGTGGGGGGTGGACTTCCTAACTATTGGGGCAGAATATTCCTTCAACACTCGACTTACCTTGTCCCATATCCCCATCCAACCAGGATGGTTCATGTCTGGAACAGGCTGTTGGGCAGTGTACCCAGCCCCTGGGGCAGGTTTCTGCACAGCATCCCTGGTCTCTGGGTCAGATCTTGGGGTAGCTTTCCAAGAAATCCTCACCCTGTCTCTAAATACTGAGTAGACCATAGTGAATAAACATGGCAGAATCATCAGCAAGAGTATGGTATCTTTGGCAGCTGGGGGGAACCCTAAATTCCCAAAGATTCCACTACCAGACCCAAAAGAGGAGGGAAAGAAAGGCTGGTCGAAATCACCTTCACATGTGCCCCCTTCAGACTCGGTGGCATCATCAGTAGACCCCCCCAGGAGTGGCAACCTGGGCCAGGGAAGGCAGGAAACATTGAGTATGCATCCCAAATAAATTCCATTGTTTTAAATGTCATCATCTCATAAACCCATTTCAGACAAGACATTACCAGAGGAATCCTAACCCCTCTTCCCACTTCGACAAAGATAATTACCAGAAGCGCATATGGGAATATATACATGGCTCGGGGCCACACCCACATGAATAGAGTGATCAGCACTTTTGCACAAAAGTTCTACACAAAACACTCAAAGGTTTTGGTCAAAGATGTGGTTTTTTCATTTGTCTCTCAGGTCTCACATTGGACGCCAATAATGTCTCTGAGACAATTTGGAGGGATGGAGACCTCAGACAAAAGTTTCTTCCCTTGGATCCATGCACCTAGTTTTTCCAATACAGAGGGATGAAATACCCTTTGGAAGTAAGGTGAAAAAATAACTCTTTACCAAAGAAGAAATACTGACAACAATACTGATAAAACTGTGTTAAACCAACAGATGGGGAGAAACTTCCCAAGCCCCACCCACTGGACCAAACAGACATGTTGGCTGGGCCCCCAGCCAGAAAAACAGATATGGCCACAGGACAGAGACAGGACGGCCACCCTTGCATGTGGTTCAGCTCCCCCATGCCTGGAAAACCTGGCAGGGACCTTTGGAGAATCAGTGCTGGCAGGAAATGTCTGGGATTTGATTGCAGCAGACGCTTGTGTGGCACTGGAGTGAGGCTGCAGTGGTGGGACAGGCAGCTGGGGCAGGGCTGTGGCCCCCAGGTGGCTGCAGGGGCAGCATGTGGCTTGCACTCCTGGGGACTTCCTATGCCCCAGTTTTGTCTGTTTTCCAANCTTGGAAGTGTTCCAGGCCAGGTTGGATGGGGCTTTCAACAGCCTGGTCTGGGGAAGCTGTCCTTGCCCATGGCAGAGGGCTGGAACTGGATCATCTTTAAGGCGCCTTCCAACCGAAACCATTCTGTGATTCTATGCAAAGAGCAACAGCCTTGGGAGGAGTTTCAAAACCCTTAGGCCAGACTTCAGTGTGAAAAATACTTCCTTAGACACTCAGTGTAATCACATGGACAGGAGGGAAAGGTCAAAGCACACTAGTGATTTTCAAATAATTTTCTGTGTTATGAAAAAGCTCTTGAATACCCTTGAATAGCTACTAGCCCTAACCTGGGCAGATCTTCTTTTCCCATGAGCACATCCATGAGAAAGAGAAGTTGCTGGATAGCAGAGGTAACATGGTATAATCTCATGGCCTTGGTGTCACAGTAGTTGTACTGCTTTTTGTAATCATGTGAGGATGCCTTCAAAGCCTGAATATTTTTCTGCACTTCAAAGGCACTGCACAGGGTAGACTGTCCAACAATGCTCACCTGACACAGTTATCAAGAAACTTCAGATTGTGCTTGGGCTCTCAGTGCCTGAATTGCCACCTCATCTGAGTTTCTGCTGCATCTGCAACATCTCCCCTGGGCTTGCTCAGCCTGAGGAGCTGTGGGCTACAACTCCCTGCAGCTTCCTCACACCAGCAGCACAGAAACTTTCTGGCATACAGTTCTCCTCCATCTCACTGCAAAGAAGAGTATTCAAACCTTTGTGTTGAGTCTTACTGCTGTCACTGCCTGCTCAAGCCCAACACTGCCTCTTTGTCTTTTGGTCAGTATATCATTACTTACTTATCTTCTTATGCTTTATTTGACTGTGTGACACCTCCTGACCACACTACCTGCAGCTTTAAGGCAGGACAAGCTGCTATTTTTCCTCACAGAATTGCACTGTTAATGTGAAATTTACTTCTCTTACAGAAATAATTCTACTCCTAACCTGGGTTTTCTTCTTTCAAATTTATAGGTAAATTGTCACGTGAAAAGGGGGCCAGAAAAAGAATTTTCTGCCCGGCCTGTATTAATTTATTTTGTCTATTAAAGTCCTCCCAAGGTATCAAAGCCTTTTTTTTATTGTCCAAAACAGTCTGTTAGTGTCTCTTAGGAGACCTTTTGCTTGACAGATTCACTGTGAAGGTAAGACATTTGATTTCTTTTATAGAGACTGCTCCTCACTGACTGACACAGCCAGCACCAGAAAGGTGGACTAACTCTAACAGCTCATATAATAACACATTTTTTAATACAGATTTGTGACAATTAAAAGAGCTTGGGTCATTGATGATAGCTGTTAACTGCCTAATTTACACTAGAACTAACAAAGTGCACCTTCCAAAAGCACAACAAAATACTAAGAACACTATGTAAGAATTAAAGCAAAACAAACACACCCACACTAAAGCAAAGTAACTCAGTAACATAAGTACACATATTAAAATACCCACATATATAAATATACATATATATATATATGACATGACAATAAAGACGATTGCTCACCCCCAGGGCATCCCAAGTGAGTGGAAGGAGAAAGGCAGCCCATTGGCTACCTCCACAGATCTAATGGAACTTCTCATAATTTTCACTTCTGTCCAATCTCTTTTTATGCTTTTTTTCTTAGGCAGTTTGGGTGGTTATAGTCAGTGAACTAATTCTTTTGGAGTGACAGACAGGTGACACAGGCCTAAGGATTGTCTTCCTGTGTTCCCATCTGACAGGATTTGCGAAGAAATATCTCCTTAACACTCCTTTCTTCATCCCTTTTCCATCTTTTGGACTCTCACCAAAACAGAGACAAGATTTCCTAAGCCTTCAAACAAACAAATGCTTAGAAAATAAGCACATAGAGGTGTAATCACTAAATTATTCACTCTCGCTTACTTGGCTTTACAATCATTCTTGTTCCTTGCCCAAAAGTTAATTTCCCCAAAGTTTCCTCTATTCACTGAGCCAGAAAGTGCTTTACGAAATCCATCCTCCTTTCCTAGAAGACAAGCTAAAGAAATGCAACTGGGACTAGTAAATTGTGATATTCTGAGGTTGTTATGGAGTGAGACTTGAGACTTAACTAAACACATCACCATCAACCTGTTACACATAACTGTACGTGTGCCTTTCTTTTCTTTTGTCTTCAAACTGCAAACTGATTTCTTTTTTTTCCTTATTCTTCTTTCATTATACTCACTTGGATTTACCTTCAGTAAAATCCTTGTCCAAAAGGTGTTGCCACTTGCAACATTTCCACTGCCATGGAAATTATCACCAAACTACCTCAAAATGCTACATAGAACTCAGATTTAAAAACCTTTGGAAGTCACTCAATTCCAGGCAACTTTGTGCTGTTGCTTTGTAGCTACCCTGGAATGATCAGGTTCTTCAATGTTCTTCAGACTTCCTTGAATTTATTATGAAGCTCTTCCTTGACCAAAAATTATTTTCTCAAAACCAGTATATCACACATGTGAGAAAGTTCACAAAAGCCTAAGCAACTTTATGAAACCCTCGACCTGAAACTTGCTGAGTTCTCACAACTTAAACAGGGAGAATTACTTGTTTCAACCTGGTGCAAAAAGCTCTGTTCTTTAAGGAACATTCCAGATTTACTTCCAAGATCTCAGTCTGGAGCAGTTGTTTGAGACAACCACCATTTGCTTCTGCCCCAACCACTTTCTTTCTCAGAATTCTTCATTGGACTTTCACTGTAAAACTATAAAAGCAAATGATTTTCTCCTCCCCATGGCACCAGAGGGAGCTCCTCTAGTGACATCGAGAGGGAAAGCAGTAAAGTATGTTAAAAGCAGTGTGAATTGTTCACTGGTACCTCACAGGACACTGGAGTATTGCTAATGATTTACTGTGGACAAGAACTGATTTGCTCCTGTCTGTCTAGTTTAGCTGTAAATCAAGAGAGTTCATGGATCTGTTTCCTCATTTGGACTTAGTTGGAAGTAATTGAGCCTATAGAGTTCTGTGCATTTTGCATATTTAAGAAGAAATAACTGATCTTTTAGGGAAAAGAAGCAAAATACAGGGGAGAAAAGCTCAGAAGTTCTTACGGTGAGTGGGATTTAGTATCAGATATATTCCCTTGACAAAATGTCAGTTGTTATTTGCCCCAAGTGTTTCCAGTACTACAGAAATTCAAATTGTTGATGTACAGAAAAGAAATATTGTGGGATTTTAATCTCAATTTTTATTTCTCAAAAATATCTTCAAATCCTTCCACAGAGACAAACTACTGTATGTGACGTCTCTGTCGCTCTCTGTCTCTGAACAGGCAGAAGCTTCCAACACCTTGCTCATGTAACACTGGACTGGCAACCACAACCAGTTTGTCCAGTCAAAAAGCAGGTCTGAGTGTGCAGAATGACATCAAACTGAAACCACAGGCTTCAGTAGCAAGGATCTCAGTTGCCAATGGCCTTCAAAAGTTAAATGAACTTTAACTAAAATAAAATGTCATTAATTAAAATAAAAAAAAGTGTTCAATTTAATTTTAAAAATTAAAATGAAATTA
>VXBX01007063.1:0-19135 GCA_013400415.1 Scytalopus superciliaris | reverse complement strand
TTTGGGAAGCCTAGCCATGATGACATACACTTTGAATAAAAGGCATAAGAATATTTTTGCAAATCTTAAAAGACTATGTGGAAGGTTGACACTGGTCTGGGGATGGGAAAAGAAAGGATGAGAAGTATGGAAGAATGTTCATGACAGCAATACTTATAAGGAAGTCTGTAACTTACAATAAGCTGTGTGGAGAACTATGTCCTCTTCCATGACAGAACCTACTTTGTTCTTTCCGTCCAACACTCATGTGAAACTGTGAACATCATTTTGATTATAAGCCTAAAGAGGCATTTGCTCACAGGCTCCATTCTATATGTGTACAGGTAAGTGATTGGCTTGCCTTCATAGAGTGTCCTTTTCCAATACAGAGACATGTATTCATACTTTATTTATTGAGAAGTTTTCTTCTGTGCTGACAAAGTAAGTAGAGTGCTTACTTCTATAAATTATATCGTGAATACTGTTATGAAAGGCTGTTCTATTAGCCAGTAGGTGATATATTTCACTCTATTCCATGCATCAACATCAATGGCCATCAGCTTTTTCTTTTCTGAAATGAGACTAGATTAGAATCTGTTCCCTCTAGCCTCTGCCTTTTGCAAGTATTGGAGCTTTGTTTCCTTAAAAAAAAGAAAAAAAAAATATAGTTTTCCTGTGCTATCAGCCTGTTCCAATCTGCTGTTGTACTGTGCTCAGATTTTAGTTTGAACACACAAAAATATATTAACTTCCCATACTCTGATGATGATATCCTGTTTGGNGGCTTATATACACCTGATTACGTAATGAGATGGGATGGAATACTTCCTAAATTTTGACCCTGGTTACTAAGGAAGGCCTACAAAAACAACCCATCACAGACAGTCATGTGTTTCTAATGAGGCTAAGGTAGTGTTTTGCAAAAAATTAATTTTACTTGCTGTTGATCTTTTCTAGGATAGGTGGCCTTTTATTATATGACCATAAACATCTGTTATCTATTTAGAAATGAACCTGTTGTTCTTTTTTATGTCTAATTAACAAGGTCTCTATATTACCAATTTTTTTTTCTTAACCTTTCTAGTTAGAAACCTGCTGGCTGCACTGCATAAACAAGAACATAATGAAAAGGGCATTTTAGTATTACTTCCACATTACATGATTTTTGAAACACACAACTTTGACTGAACTTTAAAATTTTATCATAATTCTGTTTGTTTCTTAATGCTTTAATTCCAGCACTGGAAGGGCCTTGCACTATTCCATCTTAGGCTTTTTGATATTTATGGTTTGTTTTTGAAGGATTTTTTTTTTACAATAGTTTTGTTTTTGCAATGATGTTTGCCTTCTTCTTTGCAAGATACACATACTTGTTTTCCATCAACATGATCTTCACATTTTCTCTATAATTTCCTTGAAATTATTTCATATTTCTTTAACCCTCTGAATATCATTAATCAGAACTCTCTTACTTTTATTTATATTGCTAGTGGGGTTTTGTTATGGGTGTTTTAATAACATATGTGTGTTACTAACCAATCAGAGTAAGTCAGAGCTCTCATGAATGCTGAAGAAATCTGGTTTATTAAGGTAATGGAGTTATGGAAGACATATCAATAGATAGAATAGGTAGAATAAAGAAAAACTTCAGAGAACTTGACAAATGTGTGAAAAGAATTTCAAGGCATCTCACCTGTATTGGGTTTGGCTGAGATGCAGTTAATTTTCCCCACAGCATCTTGCATAGTGCTGTGTTTTGCACTGGTATGTAGAAAGGTGTTAACACACCAGTGTTGGCTGCTGCTGAGCAGTGCTGGCCCAGTATCAGAGTTGTCTCTCCAACGTTATCCCTCTCACTAGGAGGCTGTGGGTGGAAAAGACCTTGGGAGGAGACACAGGACACTTGGGAGTCAGGACAGATGACTCAAACTGACCAAAGGGATATTCCATATCATGGGATGTCATGCTCAACCATAAAAGCTAAGAGAAAGCAGAATGGGGGGATGGCATTAATTATTAAAATGTTTGTCTTCTGGAGCAACTGCTATGTGTACTGAAGCCCTACTTTCCAGAAAATAACTGAACATTGCCTGTTGAAGAGAATAAATCTTTTGCTTTCCCTTGCTTCTATGCACAGAATTTACTTTATTAAACTGTCGTTATCTTGACTCATGAGTTTTTTCTGTCTTGTTTCTCCATGCCTCTCTGCTCTGCTGAGAAGGGGGGTGATGGAGAAACTTGGTGGATGAATGATTTCCAGCCAATTTTAATCCACCACGTATTGCTCATTCCCATCGTCTTGTTCTGAAAGATTTGTCAGTGATTTAGGTATCTTTTCTACACAACTCTCCAGCATCTTGGTTAGTTCAAAAGCAGTTATAACCAAGACACACTTTTGCTTTCTGAAGATAATTCTCCTTACAAATATATAAGGAAACCTAAAAAATTGCTGTAACAGACTTGACCTTGGTTTGTGTCATCTCAGGTAGTGTGACACCTTCTCAGATGTCTGTTTTCGGGTTTTGAAGATGCAATGGGACAGGGTGCTAGATAATCTCATCTAGGTTCCCTTTTGCATGGAAGGCTGGACCAGATAGTCTTTTGAGGTCTCACTGAATCTGGATTGCTCTATGATTCTATGAAACTCCCTTACTTTTTACAACAGAAGATTAAATGAATAACCGTAAGCCCTTTTAATCTTCTTTACTGGTGTTTTTATTCTGATTGAATTCTCTTCTTGCTCCCTTGTTGCTTGCCCTTAAAACCTACCTCGTGCCTATTGCAGTTCATCTAGAACCTCAAACTAACCCTTTTCTTATTGATTTTTTCCTTTTTTGTTATTCCTTAAAAATATGGAAAGACAAAACCATTTGGAGTGGTGATTTTTTGGTGTTTTTTTTCCCCCTTCATATTAGTTTCCACGTACAGAAAAATCTCTCCCTTTCTAGAAAGCTCTATCAGCTGTCCCCGGGGCATAGCAGAATACTCCTCAGAGCAGGATGAGTTCATTGGCAACTCTTCAACATCTTCATTAATGACTTGGGTGCAGAACTCGAAGGAATACTAAGTTTGCCAAGGACACTAAATTGGGAGAAGCTGTTGACACCCTCAAAGGCAAAGAGGCCCTGCAGAGAGACCTCAGCAAATTAGGGAGATGAGCAATCAACAATTACACGGAGTTTAACAAGGGCAAATGCTGGATTCTGCATGTGAGACAGGGCAACCCTGATTGTGTGTACAGACTAGAGAACAAGAGGCTAGAGAGGAGCACTGTGGAAAGGGACCTGGGGTTCCTGGTTGATGGCAAGCTGAATTTGAGTCAGAAGTGCCCTGTCAGCCAGGAGGGCCAACCGTGTCCTGGGGGGCATCAGGCAAAGCATTGCCAACTGATTAAGGGAGGGGATTGTCCTGCTCTGCTCTGCACTGGGGTGGCCTCACCTAAAGCACTGTGTGCAGTTTTGGGCACCACAATATTAAAAAGACATTAAGCTATTTGAGAGTGTCCAAAGGNTTTTTTTTTACAATAGTTTTGTTTTTGCAATGATGTTTGCCTTCTTCTTTGCAAGATACACATACTTGTTTTCCATCAACATGATCTTCACATTTTCTCTATAATTTCCTTGAAATTATTTCATATTTCTTTAACCCTCTGAATATCATTAATCAGAACTCTCTTACTTTTATTTATATTGCTAGTGGGGTTTTGTTATGGGTGTTTTAATAACATATGTGTGTTACTAACCAATCAGAGTAAGTCAGAGCTCTCATGAATGCTGAAGAAATCTGATTTATTAAGGTAATGGAGTTATGGAAGACATATCAATAGATAGAATAGGTAGAATAAAGAAAAACTTCAGAGAACTTGACAAATGTGTGAAAAGAATTTCAAGGCATCTCACCTGTATTGGGTTTGGCTGAGATGCAGTTAATTTTCCCCACAGCATCTTGCATAGTGCTGTGTTTTGCACTGGTATGTAGAAAGGTGTTAACACACCAGTGTTGGCTGCTGCTGAGCAGTGCTGGCCCAGTATCAGAGTTGTCTCTCCAACGTTATCCCTCTCACTAGGAGGCTGTGGGTGGAAAAGACCTTGGGAGGAGACACAGGACACTTGGGAGTCAGGACAGATGACTCAAACTGACCAAAGGGATATTCCATATCATGGGATGTCATGCTCAACCATAAAAGCTAAGAGAAAGCAGAATGGGGGGATGGCATTAATTATTAAAATGTTTGTCTTCTGGAGCAACTGCTATGTGTACTGAAGCCCTACTTTCCAGAAAATAACTGAACATTGCCTGTTGAAGAGAATAAATCTTTTGCTTTCCCTTGCTTCTATGCACAGAATTTACTTTATTAAACTGTCGTTATCTTGACTCATGAGTTTTTTCTGTCTTGTTTCTCCATGCCTCTCTGCTCTGCTGAGAAGGGGGGTGATGGAGAAACTTGGTGGATGAATGATTTCCAGCCAATTTTAATCCACCACGTATTGCTCATTCCCATCGTCTTGTTCTGAAAGATTTGTCAGTGATTTAGGTATCTTTTCTACACAACTCTCCAGCATCTTGGTTAGTTCAAAAGCAGTTATAACCAAGACACACTTTTGCTTTCTGAAGATAATTCTCCTTACAAATATATAAGGAAACCTAAAAAATTGCTGTAACAGACTTGACCTTGGTTTGTGTCATCTCAGGTAGTGTGACACCTTCTCAGATGTCTGTTTTCGGGTTTTGAAGATGCAATGGGACAGGGTGCTAGATAATCTCATCTAGGTTCCCTTTTGCATGGAAGGCTGGACCAGATAGTCTTTTGAGGTCTCACTGAATCTGGATTGCTCTATGATTCTATGAAACTCCCTTACTTTTTACAACAGAAGATTAAATGAATAACCGTAAGCCCTTTTAATCTTCTTTACTGGTGTTTTTATTCTGATTGAATTCTCTTCTTGCTCCCTTGTTGCTTGCCCTTAAAACCTACCTCGTGCCTATTGCAGTTCATCTAGAACCTCAAACTAACCCTTTTCTTATTGATTTTTTCCTTTTTTGTTATTCCTTAAAAATATGGAAAGACAAAACCATTTGGAGTGGTGATTTTTTGGTGTTTTTTTTCCCCCTTCATATTAGTTTCCACGTACAGAAAAATCTCTCCCTTTCTAGAAAGCTCTATCAGCTGTCCCCGGGGCATAGCAGAATACTCCTCAGAGCAGGATGAGTTCATTGGCAACTCTTCAACATCTTCATTAATGACTTGGGTGCAGAACTCGAAGGAATACTAAGTTTGCCAAGGACACTAAATTGGGAGAAGCTGTTGACACCCTCAAAGGCAAAGAGGCCCTGCAGAGAGACCTCAGCAAATTAGGGAGATGAGCAATCAACAATTACACGGAGTTTAACAAGGGCAAATGCTGGATTCTGCATGTGAGACAGGGCAACCCTGATTGTGTGTACAGACTAGAGAACAAGAGGCTAGAGAGGAGCACTGTGGAAAGGGACCTGGGGTTCCTGGTTGATGGCAAGCTGAATTTGAGTCAGAAGTGCCCTGTCAGCCAGGAGGGCCAACCGTGTCCTGGGGGGCATCAGGCAAAGCATTGCCAACTGATTAAGGGAGGGGATTGTCCTGCTCTGCTCTGCACTGGGGTGGCCTCACCTAAAGCACTGTGTGCAGTTTTGGGCACCACAATATTAAAAAGACATTAAGCTATTTGAGAGTGTCCAAAGGAGGGCCATGACAACAGTGAAGAGTCTGGAGGGGAAGTCTTATGGGGAGTGGCTGAAGTCACTTGGTTTTGTTCAGCCTGGAGAAGAGGAGGCTGAGGGGAGACCTCACTGCAGTCTTCAACATCCTCATGACGGAAAATGGACAAGTACCAATCTATTAACTCTTGTGACCAGTGACAGGACTCGAGGAAACATTACGAAGCTGAGTTGAAGGAGGTTTTGGTGGCTGGGGACTGGAACAGGATCCCCAGGGAAGTGGTCAGAGCACCAAACCTGCCAGAATTCAAGGAGCATTTGGACAAAGCTCTCAGGTACATGGTGTGATTCTTGGGACTGTCCTGTGCAGGGCTGGTAGCTGGACTTGATGGTCCCAATGAGTCCTTTCCAACTCAGCATATTCTATTGTTCTATGATTCTATGATATTTTAAGCCTCTTTAGTTTGTATATTTCACCACATTTACTCCTTTTATTTTTCCCCTAATATTTGTGAGGGGTATTTTACCTGGAGAGTATGCCTATGAACTTCACTTTCCTTATGAATAGATAACCTGGAAAAACTCTGGAGTGTCTGAGGTGATAGAAAATAATTTGTCAGGAATGGTAGGGATATAAATGTTTCTATCTTGGTCAAGGAAACAACAATTATGATATTTTGTGGTCTTTCTGTTCAACCCTGGATTCCATTGCTCTCCCTAATTATAAATTATACTCTTCCTTCTCCCCATGAAGCTCTTCTCCCATTCTTTTTTTAATCCTGCTGTGGACCCATCAACCAGACTTTTTTTCACCATACATTTCTACTCATACAGACTTTCTTTCTTTTGAGATTAACCATTCCATTCTCTGTTATATTGCTATTTTTTCATCAGTACACCAGACCAAGCCTGAGTTTTTGGCTTGTTTTCCACACAAGAATCTAACCATTGTTATCATGTGATGATGTCTTTGCTACATATTACTTTAAAAGAAAAATAACTTCTGACTATGCTTTTATTTCTGTCCAGGAAAGTTTCAAATTCATTTTATACCTTCCTTTGGTATATAATAGTCTGTGCCATAGCCTGAGACACATGAAACCTCATGTCCTCTCCAAGAAAGATAGAAAACTCTTCAACCTTTTAAAGAATCATCTCTGTGAGAAAGCAAGGTAGGGAGACATGGGAAAAATGCAGAGGTGCTGCTCAACACCATAGGGAGAAAATTTGTGCAGCTAGAGCTCAGTTGGAGTTGAAGTTGTCCAATACCATGGGGGAAAATAAAAAGAACTTTTTAAGATATGTTAATAGCAAAAGGCAGTGCAGAAACAACATTGGCCCATTCCAGGATGAGGATGGTCACCTCACAAACAGTGACATAACAGTTTCTTTGTCTCTCTTCAACACTGAGAATGAGTAAAGGGGTCCCAGTGCCCTGAGCTGGAGGATCATGGTTGCAAGAATGATAAACACCTAGTCAACTCTGAACCTGTGCAGGATTTGCTGCTCCATCTGGATCCCTAGAAGTCTACAGAGCCTGGTGGATTCATCCTAGAGTACTAAAGAGCTGGCTGAAGTGATTGCCAAACCTCTCTCAGTGATTTTTGAATTGTCTTGGGAATCTGTAGAGCTTTCAGCTGACTGGAAGCTGGCTAAAGTTGTCACAATTTTCAAGAAGGGAAAGAAGGATGACCCTTTGAAACTACAGGCCTCTCATTCTTACTTCAGTGACTGGTAAAATTATAGTGAAGATTATTCTGGGAGCTTTTGAAAAATTCCTGAGGGACAATACACTCAGTGGTCACAGCCAGACAGGCTCATGTGGGGAAAGTCTTGCTTGACAACTTAGTTTCCTTTTAAGACAAAGGAACGCACCTAGCTGAATAAAGGAAACCAGATGATGTAATCTTCTTGGGTTTCAGAAAAGCTTTAGATACTGTCTCTCACATCATCTTTCTGGACAAAATGTCCAGTACACAGATGGATAAACACATCCTGTGGTGGGTGAGCAAATGGCTCACAGGTTGAGCACAGAGGGTAATAGTGAATGAGGTGATATCAGACTGCTGACCTGTCCCTAGCGGACTTCATTCTAGGGGCACTTCTCTTCTACATCTTCATATATTACTTGGATGCAGGACTTGAAGGAATACTAAGTATGCCGACGACACTAAATTGGCATGAGCTTTCAACTCCCTCAAAGGCAGAGAGGCTCTGCAGAGAGACCTTAACAAATCAGAAAAATGGGCAATCAACAATTCTATGAAATTTAATGAGAGCAAGTGCCAGATTCTGCACCTGGGAGAGGACAACTCCAGATATTTATATAATTTTATTTGTAGATCGAAACATACTAGGAAATGCAATTCTCTTTCGTGCTGTATCAGGGAATATTACTCAGTAGCTCTGATGGGCTGTTTCAGACAAAATCTTCCCAGACCTTTTGCCTAGAAGTCTCCCCATGGGTGTTTGTGGTTTTTTGTGTTTGTTGGTTTTTTTTGTTTGTTTGTTTTTGTTGTTGTTGTTTGGTTTTTTTTTGTTGTTTTTTTTTTTTTGTTGTTGTTGTTTATTTGTTTGTTTGGGGTTTTATTGATTCCTCATGTTAGTTCTAGCTACCAGTTCTTACTTTATCTTTCAAAAAAAGCTACAGCTAGCCATTGTTTAAAAGTTAGCTGAAATTCTCTTACTTTAGTACGATCACTATGATCACTGTAACAGACTCTTTTACATTTGGAGCCAGGAAAGAGTCCATTTTCAAGGAAACTCCTAATTGATAACCTTAAACACACAGACATTCTACTCTAATTTAATTATTAAACTGACCATTCTGTTCATTGGGACAACTTTTGTGAGCAAAGAGACTGGAATACACTACAAAGACTTAATAATACTACCCTCCACTTTTTTCTGGTCTAAAAATGTGTAAAATAATGTAGGTTGCACTGTTTCAGCACTAGAAGAGACTTATAAAAAGCTGTTATTGCAGTAATTATTCTAGGGCTACCAGCTATAAATCTAGTAATTTATGAAATATGTGATATGAGGCAACTCCATATCAAAAAAACCCCGAGGAACACATTTGGTATAAAGAACAGATAGATGAAAGACACAAAGTCATAACAATTTCATGTTTGGTTGCTACATTCATTGTCTAAAAGTAGAGTTTCTCATAATATAAAAATTAATTCTGTTGGCTCAGAGACATGGAACATATGCAGAAAATCCAGGCCATTCCTGTTAAATTCAACAAGTTCTGAATTTCACACATCACCGTGCAGCAATGCTCGTTAGCATATAATAGGATCTAAATTTGGAATATGTAAATGTGTAAATACAAAAAGTGTCTTAATGAGGATGAAGATCTTTGCTGTCACTCTTTTAAGGTAAGCATTGAAAAACTGAGAACACCAGTGTTTTCATTTGTTTTTGTAAGGATGGCTTTTATAAGAATTAAAATCTATGTCCCTGAGTAGTCAATACTGCTCAGGCAAACATAATGGTTCCTGCTGGTTTGTGTTTGTAAAGCAATGATTCCTTCAAAAACAAATGTGACAGAGAGTGCAATGTGCATATTACACAGAAAATCCAAGAAAAGAGTAATAGTTCTGCTCTATAAAAGTAATAACATTTGAAAAGAATTAAAGGATTTTTTTTAATTTTATTTTAACAGATCAGAAATTTCATTTTGAGAAGTACCAATTAGTTGAAGCACTGCTGAATATGGAGTAATCCTAGTAATATTCTACTGCTGGTATAAGATGCAGAGTAGATCACAGTTAGTGAATTATAGTAAACAAAAAGTTGACTGCTGTGAAAATGATTTTAACATGCTTTCAGAATACTTTCTTTATTAAATTCTCATTCTTACACCACACCCTTCATTCTAATTAATCACTCAATATATCAAAATATTAGTGCTGGCCACTTCATGCTCCTTTGCACTCTAAATAACTAAAATTTCATCAAAAGGATTTATTTATTCAGGGACTTCTATACCAATGTTACAGTTTTTGTTGTGTATATGAGTACATGACATAGAAATAATTAAATGCTATCCAAACTGGGAAGTACTGGAGTGAGTTTTGGCAAAGGAAAGACATTGTACAATTTTAAAATAAAGCAAATAGGGACTGTTTTCAGTTTAGGCAAAACATGCATTGGCTGAGATAAACATTTTCTAGCAGTTTCCTCCTAAGTGGTGCTTTTGAGAGAGACTGGGACAAGAATGTGTTCCTTTACAAATAAATTACTTGAAATTTTTTTCCCACTTTGAAAGATTTGTTGTCTCATATATAAACAAGTAATGTTTTAAATTATGGATACCAGAAATCCTGCACAATTGCATTTCTTTTCAGTAAATTTAGTACTTAATTCTCTTGTGAATCTACTCCTATGAAAAAAACCGGCTCAAGTTGCTTTCAGTCTGTGATCTCCATGTACTCCTTTGATATAATTATGTCTTGTAAACTTGTATCTAGATCACTGAACTAATTTCCAGACAGTTATTAGAAGAAGCAACTATTCTTCCTTGCACCTGGGAAAAAAAAAACAAAATAGGAAAGTCTATATTTTAAGCCAAGGCCACGTGAAGTAACCACTTCTTCAACAAATGTTTGAAATTTTTAAAATTTTAATTTCTGCAAATCTAAAATGACATTCTCAGATCATACCTAATAGTCCAAACATGGCATGGAGAGGAAGAGAAAAGGGCAGAGACTTCACAGGTGGGTGCTGGCTGCTGCACACACACAGCTTTTGTGCAGTGGTTTAGAACGCTAGAATAGCATTATCATAGTGTTCAGTGTAAACTAGAATATCTGTCCTATTAGTCAGGCTTATTAGCTCAGGCTTAACACTGTTCTCCTGTGGCAGTCTGGCTCAGAGCGCAGTCACAGTGGACGTCTTCTACACCCAGACATGTAGATGTGGCCTAAAACTTTGACTCCTAGCACTAGGGTTTCATATTTCTGTTCTTTGGAAGGAAATCAGACTTTGATCTTCAGATAAGATTTGTGTAACTGTTATGTTTGGCCAAGCCAAAGAAAATGTCTTCTCCACTTCTGGAGTTCAAGTGATGTCACATGTCAGCTGCTTAAAAACTACATCCATAAGTGGTAGGCATGCGTGTTCAGCTCTAAAAGGTTTTGTGAATCTTCAGCTGCAGAGTCACTAAATTTCAAAATTCACATTTTATTCTTAATATTCTAACATCTGAGCAAACACATTGGAAAGAATATAATCTTGACTGTACTTAGGCAGCCTGTGATCTGAGCAGTAGAAAATTATGCTGAAACTCCTCATGAGAAGGAAAGAAATTGCTTCTCTTCCAATAGAGAACATGATTATTAAGTGACATTGGAAAATGTACAATATAGGGAATTTATTTATTGTACTTGAATAAAATATATATATATATATATATATATAGAGAGAGAGAGAGAGAGAGAGAGAGAGATGGGTATTTGGCTAGCTAAAGAGTGGTATGAATTTTGAACTGATGGCTTTAGCTGAGTCTCAGTATAAAAGGTAGTTCCCCAGAAAAAAAGGTGCCCTTTTTTTTTGTTTGTTTTGTTTGGTTTTGTGATCATATGGCAGGTTCTAGGCACAAGGAAACTAGTCCTCTTGAAATTCAGTGGGAACATCTGTTCAAAGAGCCTACTTGGAAATTAGCCCATGTATTTAGACAACCCTCAGTTCAGAGTCCAGCTGTTGCAGTGCCGAATAATGTAGGAGAAAAAAGGCAGGAGACAGAAGCACAGCAAACCTGGATAATACATTTCACATCTCCTCAGACTTCCAAGCCTACAAATAAGTGGAATCACTTACTAGTGAAGATATCAAACATTTATAAACACCAGAATCAAGTGTCTAGCTTTAGCTAGGTTGGTTTTCCATGTAGCTAAAAATCTTTCTGACTCGGTAAAAATTGAGAGAACTGAAAACATAAAATATGATTATATACTGTGACATCCCAGTTTAGATATATAGAATTGAAAATGCCACCCTTTGTAGCAATTGCCAAATTGTGTCAAAAGAAGTGTCATTCTTTATTTCAGATTACAAACAACACGTAAAGCAGAATTTTAAGTGTCATACACATGGATAGGATGTATATGCAAATGTTATGATGAAACTCGATTTGAATATTGTGCAAAAATAATTTGCAATGCAACTAAGAACTTTTGCTTTCAACATGAAATTGCCAAAACTTTCCTCATGAGTAAGATATAAAAGGTGGTGATGGAGGAGGATATAAAATAAAACTCTCGATAGAGGATTCTTTAGTCACTAGGCTACTGTGCTACACTGTTACTAAGCAGAAGACAGTTATGCATGGAGGATGCTTTAATTAAAACCAGTATTTTCATAGCAGGGCAGGAGGCTAATTTAGGTCAGGCTGGTATAAAGGGAATCACTAAGCCCCAGGTACATCGGCTGACTTTCAAGGCATTATCTGCCTGAAAAATCCTGAGCTGGCCCTTTTGTTAACTTGGTTGGAGTTGATTTGATATAATGATTTGTGGTTTCCTGCACATGAAAACTGGGGTCTATGATGTTTTAAATAGTTCATTTCTGCTCCCCAGCAAGACTTAATAAAAAAGATCCAGTGAGAAAAAGGTAAACAGAAATCTGGTTTTTTCAAAATTCCCTCCTCTGTTTCTGTTCACAAAAGTTCTTATCTGCATCACTCTACTCATTTGCTGCCATTACTTTGAACTCCCAGCCAAACACTCCATGGAAATGCTGAACCCCTTTGAACAGCAGCCTTTAACTCCAGGGCATGTGACTGCCCTGCTGTCAAGCCTGCAGAGTTAGGGAAGGGGCTCCCACAGCCCAGCTGCATCTCTACATTTTGTGATCTTGGAATCAGTGGGAATCCCGGGGGCAGGTAAGTGTCTGGATTTTGGCTATTGGACTTTTTCTTGAGAAGGTTTTGCACTGTCCTCTTTCCTCATCGCTCTTCCCTACCTTTTTCTGGAGAGTTGACCACCTCTTTGATGTCATGCTGCCTACTGAGGCCTCTTCACAGTACTTTTCACATTAGTCAATTGTCTCTTGGACTTCAGGTAGGGGAAAAGGTCTAACAATAAAAAGTAGAGTTAAAACAGCTCACTAGCTTTTAATTTATGTATGTTGTTATTTTGGGGTCTAGATCGGATAAAAGTCAAAATAATGATACAAGGATCATTTATTTTCTTTTCCTTCTCATGGGACCAAAGAAGAAGAAAATTATAATCAGTTAGGTGTACAAATAATATGTGCTTGTGTTATAGCAGCACTGACAGCTCCCATCAGTGACTAAGCAACCCTTTTAGCAAATCATACTAACGCCTACTCTGAATCACCCTGCAGAATCTAAAGTTAAAATAAACTGATACCAACAAAACAGACTGCTGGAATTGGTTTTAGTTAAGAAGTCAAGCAGTTGGAAAGGAAACAGTGGCAGTTCAATGGTTCAGGTAAAACTGTGCTATCCATTGCTACATAATAAATATTTTGGATCTCCTTAATCAGGATGGTCATCAGAAATAAATAATATGTTGTGGACAGATGATGACAGATCTTACAGTCCTGTATTTCAAGCTGACCAGATGTGATTCAGCTCAAATCCTGAATTCATATAGCCATAGCATCACAATACTGTGCCTGAGGCAGCTGAAGTGCCCTTCTACAGGACATTTGGATCTGACCATGTCCTTTGAAGTAAATATGTCTAGACTAGTTCTTCGGCGCGATATACAGAGATTACAGGAAACTAAGGCTAGCACTGGTTCAAATGACCCTTGGAAACACAATGACTAACAGTGCAAAGTTATCTTATTTTGCCTGCTGTTGCCCAGATCTTATGAAACAAATTGAAATTTCTCATGGTTTTCATCTGAAAACATTAAAAAACCCTCTTGAGTAGGCAAAATTCAGCCAAGAATGTCCCAAAAACTGAACAGACCTCAAGAAACACATTTACAAACCCACACAAACATCTGGATTGTAACAAAAGGCAAATCTAGCAAATGTACCCAAATGCCAGCTTTTGTAAAAGACATTTCTTGTAATTGTAAACAGAATTGCTCATTTGATAGACAGCATCTGTTTTCATGAACTTTGAACATAAGTTCCCCACTTCCTGGATGGTTTCACAACTTGATGGCAACCTTCCTTTGCTTTTTATTCTCATTGTCTTGCCATATTTGTATACACAAGATCAGTCTGTAAAAGATTCAGAAAGACAATCTCCTGGGGCATCCAGCAGTAGTCCATTTTGACTTGTGTTTGTTCTCCAATTAAGCCTGTAATCCTATGAGAGAATGATTCTAATATAATTAATCAGAACTGCATTCATTCAATTCACTGCTGTGGACAAATGGTAATATGATTGTGTTAAAGATCTTTCATTGAACAGCTAAGTCCAGCTACAGCTGCAGAACTTGTAAAGTGTTAAAAATGGTGGAGAAGGAGATCTGTTTTTTGAGAGGAAACTTTATAGTATCTAAAACTGTAGATTGTCTGCTCACTATTAGCAGTGTGCTGGGCTGGTACCCAAAACCAGAGAAATGTTTTCAATCACTGTCAGAGCCATTGTGAGAATAGAAAGCAGCTGATAGAGGCTTTTTGATCTATTTCTTCCAAGACTCCTATTAACCGTCTTTTGCCCTTCATCATATATTATTTGAGTATATAAATCCAATGCATTTTAAAGATTAACCACCCTAGAGAGAAAGAAAATTGTGTTATGAAACATTTCTATTACTCTTCTAAAACAGTGGGAAAGAATCCTAGAATAGGGTCAGATTTGTTTAGGTTAGAAAAGACCTTGAAGATCATCAAATCTGACCATTAATCTGGTGCTTTCAAATCCACCACTAAACCTTATCTCTAAGCACCACATCTTCACTTCTCATAAATATATCTGGGGACAGTGATTCAACTACTTCCCTAATCAGACTGCTCCAGTGCTTGACAACTGTTTCAGTAAAGAAATTTTTCCTTACATCCAATCTAAAACTCCCCTGGCACAACTTGAGGCCATCTTCTCTTGTGCTATTGCTTGTCACCTGGGAGAAGAGACTGACCTCCACTTTGTTACAACCTCCTTTTAGGTGTTTGTAGAGAGCACTAAGGTCCCACCTGGGAGTCCTTTTCTCCAGGCTAACAATCCCAGCTCCCTCAGTTGTTCCTCAAAAGATCTCTGCTCCACACATTCCATCCAATTCCTTGTACTTCTCTGGACACATTCCAGCACCTCAATGTCTTCCTTGTAGTGAGGGCCCAGAACCGAACACAGGATTTGAGGTGCAGCTTCATCAGTGCGAAGCACAGGGGGATGATCCCTGACCTAGTCCTGCTGGCCACAATATTTATGATACAGGCCAGGATGTTCTTGGCCTTCTTGGCCACCCAAGCACACTACCAGCTTTTGCTCAGCCTGCTGTCAACCAAAAGATGTACTAGACACCTTGACTGCTCTGTTCTGCTTCCTTGTGCTGTAACAGCACATGGCTGTGCAGGCTGGAATAACTCTTTCAACTAACTTACTAGGTGGATGACAGCAAGAGGAAAGGATTACTTTTGTGCTTCATGTGTTAATCCAAAACCTAATTATACTGAAGCAGTACAATAAAACTCCTAATACTGCACATCATATATCTCACCACCACAAGCCCCTACCTAGAATACATTCTATAGGTTGGATGGAGGGAGACTTGTCCCATGCCTATGCTGTGATATCTAAACTGTTTTTATTTTCTTCACCATTATCTTTGAACCTAGTGTTTCAAATCCAACCTGCACTTTCAAAAACAATTTATTTTGAATAAAAAAATTAACAAGACTGTATTTTGAAAGTAGTGCATCACTGAGGTGATGGCAATATCACCATTGGGAACTGATGCCTTGGTCTAGTGAAGCACTGCCACAGCTTGAAAATTGCTTTTACTGCTCTGATTATGGAAGGATATATACTGGAAAACACTGACAGTTTTCTTTTCATTTGGGTTCCTGTGCATAATCCAGGATTATATACTGTGTGTATTATATATTATTTGTAGTATGTGAAGACTGTAGTTGTATTTTATAGTGTGCATCAACACCAGAAAGCAATTTAAATTATAAGAAACTCTTCCAAGGAATGTAGAAAATACACCAGCAAATTGCACACATTGGAAATTGATTTGTCATTTTACTTTTTTCCCTGTGTTTACCTCAGCATGTTTCAGTTCCTTTTGTCTTTTTTTTGGATGCTGCTTCTGCAGTGACATTACCTGTTCCAGATACACTGTTTGTGCAACCTGAATTTGTACTTAACAGAAGTGAATTTCAAGCCACCCCGGAAGAATATGTATGGCTGCCCAAGATGTTCAAAACTACATAGTGACTGCGAACGTTTGTTAGAATCATATAATGCCAAGTTGGAAGGGCATCTCAAGGATTGTCTGGTTCAAATTTTCTTGGCAAAAGCATAGTCTAGAAAAGTTTGTATTGAGAGGCTTTAAAGAGGTCTAACTTTCAAAGAGCAGATCCTTCCTAATGTGAGATTAATACTTTAGAAGCCTATAGTTAACTCAAATGGCAAACAAGATGGAAAAATTTGAAATCTGTTCAAGGAAGTCATTAAAAGAAACATTTCCCTTACTTTCTTTTGTTAAAGATACTTAGATTTTTAAAAATAGGTGTAAGTAGGCAGCTTTTGAAGAGATTGATCACTGCTATCAGTAATATTGCTCAATTTTGAGCCCAAAATTATGATCTCAAGGATGCGGTCTCCAAGGCTCAGACTTAACAGATATTCAGGGCTTGGTACTTGCATGAGAACCAAGACAAGCTGCTTTTTTAACATTACTAAGCATTACTAACTATTGCTGCACATTTGAATTATTGACAGCTACCTATTAGAAACTGATGGCAGGCACCTTTGGCAGCTAATGATTTTTGGCAGAAAATGACTGTCAAAATAAGTTTAAGAAGCAAGAAATTGTGTCAGAATTTTCCAAATGGACTTTTTGAAAAAACAGACAAATATATTATTTACCAAGTGTATTTAATACCCGGCAGTTTTCATTAAAAAACAACTTTCCTACCTTTGTGTCTGGGAAGGCACTGATAACTGGTAAATCCAAACACCATGATTAAGGTGCCTGAGCTGTTTCAGCCTAGTAGCACACTTGATCTGACTACCACATGTATACACTGACATTTATTTGCCGTCCTGTGAATGTCCACCCATGAATGTAGTCTAAAGAGGTAGTTTAAATGGTTTCTGATGGATTAGTTCTTCTGGATAATACTTATATCGTGAATGCAGACTATTTACAGGAATACTACAGCTAACAAATTTGATAGGTTACACTATTTGTTTTTCTTAATTTCTTGCTGCCACAGTCCTGCCAGAATAGAGTTATTGAAATTGGTATAAACATCTACCTAATACCTGTCTGTCATAAAAGATTCTGAGATTTGCTAAATTAATCTATAAGAACTTAAAGAAATTATGAAATATGAACTTATATATAAACTTTGAAAACTGCATGAATTGTGTGTACCACCTTTTTCGTGTGTAAAAAAGTCTAATAACAAAAATAACAATTTGAACACACTCTCTCTGTTTATGAACAGAAGGCAATAAAAAGACTTAGTTTGTTATTCCTAACTGAAGTTTATACCTACAGTCATATAATAATCCAGACAAAGAGCTTGCATGATGACATTCCTGCTTTTGACATTGTGGTATATTGTAGTCTCAGTTTTACTGGACATGCATTAATTCCTGTTTTCTTTCAAGTGGCACTGCCAAGAGAAAACACCATTTATATCTGTCACACTACTTGTTCCTTCATCAGCTTAGTCCTGCCTTCTTGTCGTGTGTTACTTTGTTGATATGATGGTGATGGGAGAGAAGGAAGTAATCAACTCTGATATTGAAACTGCTCATAGAAACTTGTCATGCTGGTGGACAGCATACCCATGTAGGCAGCACCCACAGTCTTTTTATTTAAAACTCAAATCATAACACAGAAGGGAAAAGAAACTTATTTCACTCACTCACAGAGTACCAGAGGGACTATCTGATAAGCTGATATATATACATAATACAGAGGTTTTAAACAGATTAGAAGGCTTTTAAACCTTTTATTTCCTTCCAATTTGGTTTAGAGGCTTTAATTTCCTCTAAAACATATCTGTAGAAAGCCTGTTAAGATGTGTTCAGATGTTCAGGCTTTAAAGTGTTTCAAAGAAATCTCTTGGAGTTACCAGTACTTTGAAAATACTATGAAGAATCAAATTTTGCAGAAGGAAAGGAAATTTCCCAAATGAATATCAAATTCATCTGTTTATTAATTGGATATCCATGTTCTGCCTGAATTTTCCCAATTTCTCAACACTGATTTGAGAGTAATGAAGAATATTGTACATAGATTCTTTTCCTTTGAATAATATTTGGTTTGAAACAGTAGGAATAAATCAGAACTGAAGCCACAGAAGTCCTGCAATATGTGCAGGATTTTCAGATGGGCTAAATCATGCTGAGCCTGCAGGCTGTAAACTGGACAAAGAATGTGTCTAGCAACTCCTACTCCTTTTTGGTTGCTAATATAACTTATAGAAACCAAACTCAGGAGTGACTTTACTCCACAGAGTAAGAGTAAATGAGTAACATTTACAGGACTGACTTTTTCTTTCTTTTTAGCATTGGGTACCTCTGAAAACTGAAATCAAAACCTGAGGAGAATTAGAAGTGAAGTCATGCTTCCCTTTGACACATGGTAAAACCCATCACATCACCAGTTTAGTTATAATATTTGCAATGAATATAAGTGTCTGACTTGGTGTCTGACACTGGTGCCATTGAAGATAATTGCTTAAGTGGGAGAATACATAATTCATTGTAAAACTGCTGCCCCATTCAGGACTGAGGTTCCAGTTCTGTGAGAAGAAAAGTCCTTGTAGTGAGGTCTCGAACAATTCATATTTGATTGCGACAGTTATATGCCAGGGAACTGCTTAAATGCTGTGAGGGGCCTTGTTGAAACAAATGACTCACACAATGTATTTTCTACTCATGAGCATTAATGTCTATAGGAAACGCAGCCTCCCATCAGATGTTTTCTGCAATACAAATGTGGTTGTGCATTAACAAGACCAGATGGAAGTGAGAAAATAAATATTATATATTTATTTCTGATACCAGATGCTTTCATTAAGCCAGCTTTTGAAGGCAGAAACTACTGATCTATGTGAATTTTATTTTATCAGTTTCAAGGTTTAGTTTTTAGCAAATCCTACTTATTGCACCATATCTGGACTCAATTACTACATTTCTACATACATAAAGGGCAAGTCAAGTGAACAATGAACTGCATGATTTAACTTAACTAAAACTAAACGTGAGGAAAGTTAATGAAAGTAACAGTAACATTTTCTTAGTATTTTCCAATCTATCATATAGCCATCTTCTCCACGGACACCCCCT
>VXBX01007060.1:48993-60269 GCA_013400415.1 Scytalopus superciliaris | reverse complement strand
ACACATAACACATATAAGAATGTATTTGCATAAATATATGCATAATATATTGAAATATATATAAAAATACACATCACATATACAAAACCATAGATATTTTATGTAAATATATGTATAATATATATTTGGCATCTGTAAATGTCCACATAACATATATAGAATATATTTATATAAATACATGCAGAATGTATAAAAGTATATCCTTAGCACATAGAAATATGCACATCACATATATTAAAATGCATATAACATATATATGTACACACAACATATATAAATAAATACACATATAATGTATATGAATATACACAACATATATAAATATACACATAACATATGAATATACACATAACATATATAAATATACATATATATGAATACACACATAGCATATATAAATAAATATACATCTAACGTGAATATACATGTAGCATATAAGAATATACATATAACATATACATACATATAACACATATAAACATACACATAACATATATGATTATACACATATATGAATATACATATAACATATACACATATATAAATAGATATACATATAATGTATATGAATACACACAACATATATGTATATACACGTAACATATATAAATATACATATAACATATATGAATACACACAACATAAATATATAAGGTATGAATATACACAGCATATAAGAATAAACATATAACATATATATACATATAACATACCTAAACATACACATATATGATTATATACATATATGAATACACATATAACATATAAATATACACATAACATACATAAATATACATATAACATATGAATACACACATAACACATGAATATACACATAACATATAAATAAATATACATATAATGTATATGAATATACACATAACATATATGAATATACACATAACATAAATAAATACACATATAACGTATGAACATACACAATATATATGAATATACATGTAGCATATATGAATATACATATATATACATATAACATACATAAACATGTACATAACATATATAAACATACATATGACATACCTAAACATACACATAACATACATAAACATACACATAACATACATAACCCCCAGCTCTGGCCACCAGTGGCAAAGAGGCTCCAACCAGGGCTCAGCCAGCCCCATTCCCTCCCTGCATTCCCTGCTGGGAATGTTGCTGATCCCAGGCCGGAATGGATTCCTTCAGGCCTCTGGAAAGCACAGCTAAAATTCCCTCTGCTTTTCCCTGCTCGGGCAAAACCAACCAAATCCAGCCTCAGAAATTCAGGAAATTTCAATTTCCTTGTGTTTTAAACAAATCCCTCATGGATTGAAGGAATGTTCGGTGTGGGGAATATTCATTCCTCGCTGGATGACTCTGCAGCCATTCCTTAAAAGCCCCAATTCCAGGCAAAACTGGATAATAATTGGAATGTCTGGCTTTTTTTTGTGGTTTCTTCACCAGGCAAAGCCCTGGGAATGTTTGCAGGTTAATCCTTGTTTTCTGTTGAGGGCTTTCCTGGGATGGGGCTGGGCCAGGGGCTGTGTGGGAATGGGGGATTTGGGTGGGAATGGGGTATTTGAATGGGAATGGGGTATTTGAGTGGGAATGGGCACTGGGAGAGGAGATTTGGGTAAGGAATGGGGTATTTGAGTGGGAATGGGCACTGGGAAAGGAGGATTTGGGTGGGAATGGGGTATTTGGGTGGGAATGGGCTTTGGGAGAGGAGGATTTGAGTGGGAATTGGCACTGGGAGAGGAGGATTTGAGTGGGAATTGGCACTGGGAGAGGAGGATTTGGGTGGGGTGCCAGTTCCAAGAGGTGTATTTGGGTGGGATCTTTGCATTTTAAAGCATTTTTGCTCCATGGGACATCCCCAGCCTTTCACTGTGGGAAATAAGAGGAGAAACCGCTCTGGGGAGATATCTGGGAGGAGGGCATGGAGACAGTGCCATGCCCCTTGTGCTCTCCTTATATTTCTGTGCCTGGAAAGCAGGGCACGGTGCCAGGTGGGCAGCACAACTTATTTCCCTGCTCAAAAATAGGATGTTGATGGAAGAAACCACAGCCAACCCAATGAGTGTGCTCGGAGGGCAAACTGGGCTTTGGTGCCGTGGGATCCCAGCCTGGATAATGGGGAGGGGCTGGATCATTCCTGGCAGTGCCCAGTGCCACCCTGACCGTGCCACGCTTCCCTCTGTGCCGCAGGACCGTGGTCATGCCCATCGCCAACGAGTTTGCCCCGGACGTGGTGCTGGTGTCGTCGGGTTTCGACGCCGTGGAGGGACATCCCACCCCCCTGGGCGGGTACAACCTCTCAGCAAAGTGTAAGCTGGGGGTTGGCAAGGGCAGGGTTGCCAGAGCCGGAGCCAATTCCCACGGGATAATATTCCCAGAGTTTGCTTTGGGGGGTTTGTCTTCACATATTTTGGTGTAGCGGCCGGATTTCCACTCCTTTTCTGTGAATTTTCATGGGGGTTTTTAATTTTATAATATGTATTTTGCCTTTTTATTTTGTCTTTTGGAGCCTTGCATATTTCCGTTCAGAGGGCAAATAAGTTACATTTATAGGGTTTTATATATTTCTAATGTTATGAATATTATAAAATTCGGGTTTAGTCACGTCTCTGCTGAATTGCAGAGTTAGGCTGAGCTTAATGCAAAACCTGCCAGGAGGGGTAGTACCAGCTGTAAACACTCACTCTGGGTGCTGCCACAAGCTCATTTCTTCCTCCATAAATTTAAACTTATTAAAATTCAGAGTGGAGTATTTTTGTCCTCTCCCTTTGAAACAGAGACCCACGAGGGTCTTTGGATTTAGGATGTTTGGGGAGATGCACTGAAATCCACCCCCCCCACACCCTTGGTTGTGCTGGGATTCCCTGGCATTGTTTCCTTCCAGTGAATCCAGGGGACAGTTTTTCCCTGAAAAAATAGGATTTTATTACTATTTTTGAGGGGTTTGTGTGAGCCAGGAAAGTTGTTCTCTCCAGTGAACTTCCAAAGCTCGTGAGGGAGCTGAGCCTGTAAACTTTATATAAGAATAAAGTGAAATAATAGATTTCCAAGGGGCAAGTTCTTGGAGATCTCCAGAAACCCTTGGGAATGAGAAGCTCCTTTACCTGCTGCTGGAATCTCCCAGGTTTTGCTCCTCTCCCAAAACCAGGAGCGTTTTATCTGCCTGTTAATTTGTTAATGAGCCAATTCTGCAAGACACAGAGCAGGGACATGGAGGGGAGAAATTGAAATTCCCTGCCTTTTCCTTTCTGGAATTCTTTTCCGAGGGGGAAGGTTGTTTTGAGGACACGTTTTTTAAATCCTCCCAGCTTGGGTCTGTTTTCTTTAAAGGGGAGAGAAATGTATTGTGTGTCATCTGATCAAAGTGCCGGCTGCCCCTGGAATTTTTATAGCATATTCCATAGGGGAATTGCTGTCTGCTAAGGATGAGATGTCAGACATCTCAGGGGGACTGTATTGCTGCTATCCCAGCTGGAATATTCCTGAGTTCCCATCCTCCTCCTTCCCCCTCCACTGCTCCCACTCAGCATCTCCCAAACTCTGCTCCCACTCAGCATCTCCCACAGCAGGGCCAAAATCCAGCCCTTTCCCTGCTTCCCAAGGGAATGTTCCCTTCTGGGGTGCTGAGGGATGGCAGTGCTCTCACCTGGGATAAGATCCATCCCAGGATGCTGTGGCTGGAATTAAAACCCAGCCTGGCTCACATTATGCACTGAATCCTGTTGGAACTTTTATAGCATATTCCCTAGTGGAATTGCTGTCTGCTAAGGATGAGATGTCAGACATCTCAGGGGAACTGGATTGCTGCTCTCCCAGCTGGAATATTCCTGAGTTCCCATCCTTTTCCCTCCACTCCCAACCACTGCTCCAACCTGGCAGGGCTAAACTCCACAATCCTTCCCTGCTTTCCAAGGGAATATTCCCTGCTGGAGTGCTGAGGGGTGCTGGGATAAGCTCACGGAGATCCCTCCCAGGGAACGAACCCCCAACCTGGCTCGCGTTACGCGCCGAGTCCTTTCAGACCCCCAGCTGGGATTTTAATATGATGTAATTCCCTGTCCTAATTCTTTGATCCCGGGCCAGGAGCCCATTCCAGGTGCCACCTTTGCCCTTCTCCCACATTCCTTCTCTTCCCTCCTGGCAGGCTTTGGGTACCTGACGAAGCAGCTGATGGGGCTGGCGGGGGGCCGCGTGGTGCTGGCCCTGGAGGGCGGCCACGACCTCACTGCCATCTGCGACGCCTCCGAGGCCTGCGTGGCTGCCCTGCTGGGCAACGAGGTACGGGGGCACGGGGAGGGAGGGAGCCTCTCTGTGTTCCCCCTCGAGAGCTGTTGCTTGCTTGGCATTATTTGCAGTTGTGTTTTGCCCTTGGAGTTGTATTTTGTATTTCCTGCATGTTGCTGTGTAGGAAAAGCCTCAGCTGGGAGAGGGAAATTGGCTGGGAAAGGTCCAGGGAGTGGTTGCAAGAAAGGGCAAGACAGAGAAATACACCAAGGAATTGCAGGGTTGGGATTTGAGGGAGCTCAGGGTATTTTCCTACAGAGGGAACTTCGGATACTTCAGCTTTCCTGCCTTTTCCCCCCCCACTTTTAGTGTCAGTACCATCCACAGGTGTTTTAAATCCCTCCAGGACTGATGACCCCACCACTGCCCTGGGAGTGTCCAAGGCCAGGCTGGACAGGGCTTGGAGCAACCTGGTCCAGTGGGATGGAATGGGATGAGCTCTAAGGTCCCTCCCAACCCCAACTGTTGTGGGGTTCTGTGAGGGGTTTTTGCAGCTCCCACCTCTCTGAAGCAGCTGGCTCTGGTGGCAGGATGCACCTGGAAAGGGAACCAGTGGGAATGGCAGCTGAAGGATGTCATTCCTCCTGGGATGCAGGCAGGCAACAGAGGGTCTGCCCCCAGTAAATAAGTGCTGGATCCAAGGCATGGATGTGTTTGGAATTGTGAGGCTGTGGGGGCTTCCCAGCATTCCCAATCCTTGGGATGTTACCAGCTGCCTGAGTGGTTTCACTGAGCTGAGGGAAAGGTGAAAAACATGGAATTCTTTCAAATCACACTTGACAACACTTGACCACAGCCCTGTTCCCACTTGTCCTGGGTGGGCTGGAAGGCTCTGCAGATACCAGGCCAATATTCCCTGACTTATCCACACATCCCAAAGCAGGAAACACGAGTTTTATAGAGGTCTTTGCCCTGGTCTCTCCCTGCAGGGCATTGTGGAAAAGCAGGAGCTGGCTCAGGGGTTCCAAGTGGGTAGGAAATGAAAGGAGGGCTTGGCTGTGCAGCTGAGGTTGGGATGTGCAGGGAGAAGGCAGTACCCTGAGCTGGAAAATCAGAGGTGGGATGGGTGGATGCAGGGAGAGGGTTTGATCCAGGCTGGGAGAGCTGGGGGTCTCACCTGGAGAAGGGAAGGCTCCAGGGAGAGCAGAGAGAGCCCCTTCCAGTGCCTGAAGGGGCTCTGGGAGAGCTGGAGAGGGACAGGACAAGGGGGAATGACTTCCCACTGCCAGCAGGAAGGGTTAGTTGGGATATTGGGAAGGAATTCTTGGCTGTGACAGTGGGAAGGCCCAGAAAAGCTGTGGCTGCCCCATCCCTGGAGGTGTCCAAGGCTGGGTTGGAGCAACCTGGGCTGGTGGGAGTTGTCCCTGCCTGTGGCAGGGGGTGGGATGGGCTGGGCTTTGAGGTCCCTTCTAACCCAAACCATTCCAAGATTCTCTGATTCAGTGATAACATTTCCTTGGTGTTTCTCTTTCCAGCTTGACCCTCTCCCAGAGAAGGTTTTCCAGCAGAGGGCAAATGCCAATGCAGTGCATTCCATGGAGAAGGTGATCGAGATCCACAGTGAGTAACCCCACAGGCCCAGCTGATTCCCTTCTGGGACACCTGTTTGACTTCCCCATATCCTGGCAATTCGATGTCCTGGTTTCCTGGGAGTCACTGGGTTTGTGCAGCCACTGTGACTGTGCCAGCAGCTGATCCAGGGCAGGAATGGGTTAGGTTGGCAAAGATCTTTAGGATCATCAAATTCAACCCAACACTAAATGGTATTAAACCCCCTAAAATCTCTGCACAGGACAGACTGTCTTGCAATTAGGGCTTGCTCTGATCCTTCAGAAGCAATGAAGTATCTCTGAAGAACATAATTCTTTCTGGGTGTTGTGGCATCCATTGATTAAGGCCAGACGGGCAGGGAAGTGGAACAGGCTCTGAGGCTCAGGGTGGGATTGCTGGGGTGTCTGTGCAGGGCCAGGAGTTGGACTGGATGGTCCCTGGGGGTCCCACCCAACTCAGGGAATTCTTTGATTCCCTGAGCAGAACTTGCTGATATTTGAGGTTTATTCCTCCAGGGGAATCCCACTGCTGTGTCCTCACATCTTCCCACATCAAACGGAGTCTAAAACTGGAGGGGGGTTGTCTCCCTTTTATAGGTTAAAAATGGAGCTTAGAAGACACCAAAGCACTGTGTGTGGGGGGGGTTTCCCCTAAAAATGCCAGGTGGCTTTAAAATTTGAATTCCATTTCCAGAAGCTTCTCAGCACCAACAGGACTCCTCAGCAGCACCTCGAGCCAGCCAGTGATACACTGATTTTTTTTTTCTTTAAATTGAAGTTTTCTTTAAATTTAAATGAAAAGGGGCTTGGAGTAAGAGCCTCAGATGTGCTGCCCAGCACGGGAGAAGTAGAGATGCTTGAGAACAAGTTCCTGCTCTGCATCTGCCCCCCTTGCTGTTGGGGTTCTTGCTTTCAGGGGTTTTGGGTACCAGGAAATTGGGTGTGTCCTTCCTGGGAGAACATCCTTTATTCCCTTCCTCTGCAGCTCTTTCCAGGGAAAAGAGGGTGGCAAACTGGTGACCTAAAAAACACACTGAAGGTTGAGGCTTGGGCTTGATGATCCGGGAGGTCTTTTTATGGATCTAAGTCCAGCTTGGACTTCTTTAGTCTTGGGTGGTTTTCCCCATGAAAAGCATGTGGGAATGAGGAACCGAGTGTGGATCTGCCCCAAATCCTCCCCTCTTTGTGCCCGAGTCTGGGAGTTTCCGAGGGGTTTGGTGTGAGAAGGGGAAGGTTCTTGCTCTGGGAGCACCTCGGAGTGGGAGCCGAGGGGGCTCGCAGCGCCGCCAGAGCGACGGGCCCTTCCCAGGCGGATCCGAGCCCTTCCCAGGAGGATCCGAGCCCTTCCCAGACGGATCTGAGCCCTTCCCAGGCGGATCCGAGCCCTTCCCAGGAGGATCCGAGTCCTTCCCAGACGGATCCGGGCCCTTCCCAGGAGGATCCGAGCCCTTCCCAGATGGATCCGGGCCCTTCCCAGGAGGATCCAAGCCCTTTGTGGCTGGATCCGGGCCCTTCCTGGGTGGATCCAGGCCCTTCCCGGGCAGATCCGAGCCCTTCCCGGCTGGATCCAAGCCCTTCCCGGGCAGATCTGAGTCCTTCCCGGACGGATCCGAGCCCTTTCCGGGCGGATCTGAGCCGGCTGCTGGCTCTGGGAAGGTGGGAATGGGTGCCCTGATGGCCCTGCTCTCCCTGTCCCCAGGCAAGTACTGGCACTCCCTGCAGCGTTTCGCCTCCACCGTGGGCTATTCCCTGGTGGAGGCGCAGAAGTGCGAGAACGAGGAGGCGGAGACTGTGACGGCCATGGCGTCGCTGTCGGTGGCCGTGAAGCCGGCCGAGAAGAGGTGAGCTGCTCCCCTTCCCACCCTCAACCCTCCTGGGATAACCCCCTCCTGCCCTCCAGGGATTCCCAAAACACCCCCCTCGGGCCCTGAGCACCCTGTGGCTGAGCCTTCTGCTCCAGCCGGAGCCCAGCGCGGGTTCGGACCGCGAGGGGAGGGTGTTGATGTTGCACAAGTGGTGACCAGGGATGGGATCCCAGGGAATGGCTGGGGCTGTGCCAGGGTGGGTTTGGGTTGGATCTCAGGGAAAGGCTCTTCCCCCAGAGGGTGGTGGGCACTGCCCAGGCTCCCCAGGGCAGTGGGCACAGCCCCAAGGCTGCCAGAGCTCCAGGAGGGTTTGGATGATGCTCTGGGGCACAGGGTGGGATTGTTGGGGTGTCCTGGGCAGGGCTGAGGGTTAGACTTGATAATCCTTGTGGGTCACTCCCAACTCAGCACATCCTGTGGTTCTGTGATGGCCTGGAGTTGTGTCAGGGCAGGCTCAGGTTGAATCTCAGGGAAAGGCTCTTCCCCCAGAGGGCAGTGGGCACAGCCCCAAGGCTGCCAGAGCTCAGGAGTTCAGGAGGTGGGAACACGTTGTCCAAACACCCTTCTCAGCAGCAAGTTCTGACTCCAGGAGAGCCAGCTGATCCCCCTTCCCGGGTGGGAATGCAAGGCATGAAACTTGGCACCCCTTTGTGCAGCTCTGTTGTGCTCACCCTCTGTTGTCTCTTCCTTTCTCCCTGTGCCCGGCTGTGCCAGACCCGAGGACGAACCCATGGAAGAGGAACCTCCCCTGTAGCATCAAACCCTCGAGCTGGAGTTTCTCCTGTCCGTTCGTCTTCGTCTTGAAGCTCTTGCCAAGAAGCTTTCTCTTGTTACTCCTGCGTCCTGCCACGGCCATTCCGCAGCACGGGAGGACAACCAGGTGTAAAGCAAAGCAAGCAACCACAAAAACCCGGAATCACAAAAACCCGGAATCTCTGCCTATCTTTGAGCCTCCACTGGCCAAAAACTGCTGGTGAAGAGCAGCAAAGGACTGACAAACGTCAGGCGCTCGTCCTCTGGTCCTCACCGGGAGCACGACGAGGAAACGACGCCCGGGAAGTCTTTGGCAGAATTGCCAAAAAAAGAAACAAACAAATAATAAGAAAAACAAAACAAAAAATAAATAAATACATAAAGAAACAGTCAAAGATTCAACAGCGAAACGAACCTTAAGGTAAAACTGGTGCTTACAAGTTGATGACCCACAACGAGCAATCTCCGCTCGACCCGCTCGGCCCATGGCGTAGTTTCATTTCTTGGATCTTTCGGAAGGGGAACCTCGGGAAGTGGTGGTGTCTTTGTCACGGGGAGGGACAGGGAATGAGGGACTCATCTTACACCTGAAGGAAAGGGAAGCAGGAGAAGGGGGAACGTGAGCCCGGATGGAGTCGGCTTTATGGTCTCCAAAGCCATCTGAAGATGAGTTTGTGCCTTTTTTTTTTTAAAAATCGATGGATTTGGTGCAGCTGGATTTTCTGGAGTTTGAGGAACAATGCCTTAAGTAAAACAAATAAACACAAAACATTTAAAAACAAACAAAAAAAAATAAACCACATGAAAGAACACAGCAGTTCCTGAATATTTTTTTTTCCTCTGGTTGGGAAAGCCAAGGATTGCCATCAGGAAGGAAGGAAGGAAGGAAGGAAGGAAGGAAGACTTTTTTGGCTTGTGCTGGCATGGCGGTGGGAAACGGGCACCGGCTGAGCGGAGCGTCTCCAAAAACTCTCCACAACTTTGGATTTGTTTTGTTTTCTTTCATTGCTGTTTCAGAAAAAAAAAAAAGGAAAAGAAAAAAAAAAGAAAAAGGAAAAAAAATAACAAGGTAGTTGCCAAAAAAAGTGGCAAATACTGTTGGGTCTTTGAAATTCATCCGTTTTTAACAACAGATTTTTCAAGTGTTTTCTCTCTCTTCTACATCATGTAGTAATTGAACTTCTCAATTGGGTTCTTGGAGCATGTATTAGACACAACTGCAGGTTTTAAGACTGGAATGCTTTTTATGAAAAGCAACTAGCATGAGATACTGCTTAAATTGTTAGGTATAAATATATATATGTGTATAATGTATATTCCAAATGTATTCCAAGCTTAGAAACCGGATTCCTATGAATTATGGAGAAAAATATTTATGATGCATTTCTAGAAAACCACAAACAAACAAAAAAGAAGTCTATGTAATAAATGCATACTCTACCAGTAGCCATTGGAAGCTCCCTAGGGAGAGATTTGGGAATTGGAACGCCCAAGGTGCTTTTGGAAAAGGATCCAGGTTGAAACTCGAGGACTTTGAGGCGACAGGTTGGGAAGTTTTTCAGAAAGCCAACACTTGAGCCACTGGGAACTACCCTAAACGTTTGTATTTTAATTTAAGGTTTTTAGTTGTGATCCTTTTCTAACAAAAGACAAAGAAAAACAAAGAGTTTTTTATAGCGAAGACGGTGAATTTNCTTTTCCTTTGTGATTTTCCTCTCCCTTTCCTCCACTCCTTGGGACAGGGAGCAGCTTTTCCTGCAGGCGCACAGACAGAGCCGACAGCTTTGGGGAGGGGCCGCCCCGGGCTCTCTTGTATCACTGTATATTTCCTCAGTTCTCTTTCCAGAGAAAATAAGGAATTTTCTTACCTTTGCCGGAGTAGATCCCATGGGTGATGATTTTGCCCTCCGGGAAGGCTCCTTGGATGCTCATTCCTGGCCGGACCGACGGACCCCCCCCACCCTCTCCTCTTTTCTCTCCTCTCTTCCCCATCCCTGCTGGGGCTGGAGGTGCTTTTTCCCCCTGGGAATGCCGGGTGGGAGAGGCAGCCGAGCCTTTCCGTGAGGAGTTGGCCATCCCAGAGCATCTCCCTCCATCCCTGTGGCTTCATCCCGTTCCCTCCTGGACCGCCGGGGTCCCTTCCAGTAACATCCTCTTTTTTCGCCCCTCCAAGGAGCCGTTCCCATCCCATTCCGGAGGGATGGGAAGCGCCGAGGCCGTNTGTTAGGTATAAATATATATATGTGTATAATGTATATTCCAAATGTATTCCAAGCTTAGAAACCGGATTCCTATGAATTATGGAGAAAAATATTTATGATGCATTTCTAGAAAACCACAAACAAACAAAAAAGAAGTCTATGTAATAAATGCATACTCTACCAGTAGCCATTGGAAGCTCCCTAGGGAGAGATTTGGGAATTGGAACGCCCAAGGTGCTTTTGGAAAAGGATCCAGGTTGAAACTCGAGGACTTTGAGGCGACAGGTTGGGAAGTTTTTCAGAAAGCCAACACTTGAGCCACTGGGAACTACCCTAAACGTTTGTATTTTAATTTAAGGTTTTTAGTTGTGATCCTTTTCTAACAAAAGACAAAGAAAAACAAAGAGTTTTTTATAGCGAAGACGGTGAATTTGCTGTTAATTTTTATATGGATCTTTCCCGACCCCTCCGGAAGCCTCGTCTGTGTCACTGACCTTTCTTTGCTCTTTGGCAGGTTTCCTTTCCGAACGGCAATAGCATCGAAACCTCCCTCCCTCCTTCCCTCCCTCCCTCCCTCCTTCCCTCCCCCCTTGCTTGGACATTGG
>VXBX01007053.1:62103-77775 GCA_013400415.1 Scytalopus superciliaris | reverse complement strand
AAGGGGTGACATGGAGGGACAGGGACAGCGTGGAACAGGGGGAAGTGACAGGGGAAGGAGTGACACAGGGAGACAGAGGGACGGGATGGGACAGGGAGAGGTGACAGAGGGTGGTGAAGGGGCAGGGAGCGGGGGTATGAGGATGCACTGGGGACATGCAGTGACACTGGGCAGAGGGTGGCACTGGGGGTGTGTGAGCGGGCATTGTCCCCCTCTGCTCATCGCTGCCAGCACCTGCACTCGGCTGGCTGTCCCCATCCCTGTCCCCATCCCTGTCCTCATCCCACGGACACGACGTCACCTGCGGGACAAATGACATCCCCGCTGGAGCTGGGATGCCCCCCAGCCAGTGTCACCCGTCGGGACGAGCTCCCGCTGGCCCGAGGATGTTCTCAGCGTGCGAGGGAAGCTGATCCTCGTTCTCCCCGCTCCTTCCCTCCCCGGGCTCTGCCCCAGGAGGGCTGGACGCGGCGGTCCCGAAGGCTGTGACAGCAGGGACATTGGGATGAGCATCCCGCGGTCTCGGGCTCTGTGACAGCATGGTACATCGGGATGAGCATCCCATGCTGTGACACCATGGATACTGGGATGAGCATCCCACCCTGTGCCAGCAAGGCCACTGGGATGATCATCCCGCGCTGTGACAGCAGGGACATCGGGATGAGCATCCCGCGATTCCGGACGCTGTGACAACAGGGACAGTGGGATGAGCATCCCGCGGGTCCAGGCCCTGTGACAGCATGTGTGGTCTCTGTGTGGCTCCTTTCGGGGTCCCTGCGGACCACGTGGTGGGGGACACCTGGGACATTGGGATGAGCATCCCGCGGTCTCGGGCTCTGTGACAGCATGGTACATCGGGATGAGCATCCCATGCTGTGACACCATGGATACTGGGATGAGCATCCCACCCTGTGCCAGCAAGGACACTGGGATGATCATCCCGCGATCCCGGACGCTGTGACAGCAGGGGACATCGGGATGAGCATCCCACCCTGTGACAGCAGGGACTCTGGGATGAGCATCCCTCGGTCCCGGCCTGACGCGGTGCCGTGGGAGGACTCGCCAGCCCTCGCTGACCTCGGGATTCCTGAGCGATGAGGTTGGGAGCCGATCTGCTGGATGTTTTCGCTGGGTGAAGCCTTATTCCCGCTGTGGGAATCCCCGCTCCGCATGGGAGGGATTTGCCTGAACATGCTGGAGCCGCCTGTAGCCGGGATTCCTGGGCTTGGGAAAGGACTGCGGAGCCGAGACCCGCGGGGATGCGCTGCCGGCAGCTGACGGGGTGAATTTGGGAAACAAATGCACTCGGAGATCAAGTTCTGCCCTTCCTCCCACACTGGCCAGCCCTGGGCACCCTGACAGAGCCCGGAGCCGAAGGGAAGCGCTGAAGGCTGGAATGCAGCTTGTCCTTGGCACAGATAGAGTCATGGAATTGTTTGGGTGGGAAGAGACCTTTAAAGATCATCTCGTTCTAACTGTCCTGCCATGGGCGCCTTGCACTATCCCAAANCAGGGGGGGCTCCCCTGAGGGGGCACAGGGGCACAATCCCCCCTCTGCCCTGCTGCCCACGCTGGGGGACCAGCCCAGGGAATGGGGGGTTTCTGGGCTGCCAGTGCACTTCACTGTCTCATTTCCAGCCTCTCACCCACCTTTTCCCTGGAAGAGAAAGGAAAACACCCCACCCCAAGCTGGTCTCACAGGCAGGGACCTTCTGCCACTGGACATGGGCAGTGCCCAGTGTCCATCAGGACTCAGTGCTGGCACAGGGCTCCTGGACACTGTTTTTATGCCCTGGATCTGCTGCCCACTATAGACAACAGCTCCTGTGATGCACCACCCTCCCTGCCTCAGTCTCCCTTTGGGAAGCACTGCTGCCTGTGTGGGGAAGTGGCCAAGAAAGTCCCCTTGGTGGAATGGGAAGGGTTGGGTAGGCATGTCCTGTCAGTGGGCTGGTGGTGTGAGGATGTGGGATGGGGGCACCCAAACCCAGACCACTGAGGGTGTGGGGATGTGTCTCCAAGCTCTGATTCCCACCCTGCCCACAGAGGGAACTACACTGTTCACTTTCTCCCTGCTCCCTGTGTTTCTGCTGGTAACACCCCATGGTAGGTATAGGAAGATCCATTTTTTCCTACTGGATGAGTGAAGGCATTTTTGATCTTCATGCCCAGAGATGGGATGATAAGGGAGGGTGTGTCCATCCCATGGGGATGGTGGAAGACATCTCGTTTCTTCTCTCAGTTCCTCTGTGGTGGTGCTTGACCATGAATGCCACAACAGGTCTGTTGTCAACTCCAAACAAATGGGGTGACAATCGCCTCTGTGTCCCTGGGAAGTGAGTGGAGGCTGGAGTGGTGGCAGGAGTCCTGAGTCACCACCTCCCGCATCCTGTCAGGGATCTCCTGCTCCTCTGAGGCTGCCTTGGGTAGATCATGGCTACAGGACAGAGATGATCTCTTTCCTGGTGGCATTTCGCCTGTGCTTGCTGGTGGTGGCAGAGTTTTGGGTTCACTGTGGTGAGTTAGACCTACATCCATCTGTGCAAGGAATTCCATGGACTGCTCCATGGGTCTGGTGGAAAAGCAAGCAGGGTGACCCAAGGAGGTACCTGCACTTTTATGTTCTCTGGAAGCAAATGCTGATACTCAGCTGGTTGCTCTGTTCAATTCTGGGTTCAGCTCTCATGATGAGAAAGACATTGAGGGGCTGGAGCATGTCCAGGGAAGCAAACAGAGCTGTGGAAGGGGCTGGAGCAGCAGGAGGGGCTGAGGGAGCTGGGGGGGCTCAGCCTGGAGAAAAGGAGCCTCAGGGGGGACCTTCTGGCTCTGCAAGTCCCTGCCAGGAGGGGGGAGCCGGGGGGGGTCGGGCTCTGCTCCCAGGGAACAGGGACAGGAGGGGAGGGAATGGCCTCAAACTGTGCCAGGAGATACTTAAGCTGGATATTGGGGAAAATTTCTTCCTGGAAAGGGCTGTCCATCCCTGGCACAGCTGCCCAGGGCAGTGGTGGAGTCCCCATCCCTGGAGGGATTTCAAAGCTGTGACACTTGGCACTTGGGGCATGGGTTAGTGATGGCCTTGGCAGTGCTGGGGGAATGGCTGGACTGGTGATCTCAGAGGATGTTTCCAACCTTGATGTTTCCATGATTCCCTGATCTACTCCCATATTGTTTCTCTGGACCTCCAGCCTCACCAGCCTGGCCAAGCCAATCATGCAGGTGTTGTAGGTGGAAGACCTGCTGGGCAGAGGAAGAGATGGGTTCCTGCAGAGCATCCCCTTCTCTGGTCCCAGAGACCATGGCCCAACACTGCCAGGACCTGGACACCTTCACAATCCAAGCATCCTCCTCCAGCTCCTTCACTGGAAAAAGTCTGCTTCACTCTTCCTTTTTTTTCCCTTCTTCATCCATCCTGATTGTTTGGTCTCCCCATTCCCTGCCTCCCCTTCTCAAGGTCTCTGGGGTGGCCTTGCTGGGCGATCCGAGAGGGAGCACAGCCAGCCAAGGACACTTGGGTGTTAATGGTTGGACTTGACGACCTTAGAGTGCTTTTCCAGCCTTAATGACTCCGCGATTCTATAAATATCAGAGCGTGCCCATCCCACCTCCACCTCGGAAGCGGGATGTGGGGAGCCTCCCTGGCTCCCTCCCTGCTCTGGTGGTGTTGCTCAGCCGGTAGCTCCTGTGTTGCCCCACTCTTGGGCTGTGGCACTGCTTCCTCACACCTCTCCCCCACCCCTTCCACGCTGTCAGCAGCACTTTGGTTCTGCCCCTGCCCAGCGGGTGGAGCAGCGCAGACTCTTCCTTTTCCTCGTAGCGGCAGAGATTACCGGGGAGCTTTGACTCACGCACGGCTTTGTGAGTCAAGGGCAACGCTGCTTTGGCAGGGCTTGCCCAAGGGTGACCCTCCTCCCTTGCCCGCTCCTTGCACCCACCCAGGGCGATCCCGCTCCGAGCATCACACCCTGCTGAGCGAGAGGAGCCGGTATCGCTCCTGGGTGGCAACCAAACCCCTGTGGCTCTTCCTCTCTGGGATGTGCTTGGCTGCAGCACAGGATGCTGCCAGCCCGAGCAGGGAGTTCAGACGGTCACTGCCTGCATCCATGCTGGGAAGTAAATTGGGTTGGAGTCTGTTTTTGGGTGCTTGGAGGTGGCACAACCTGCCTCTGTGTGGGTCCATCCTCATCCTCCTGCTCCTGCTCCAGGCCATGCCAAAAATGGACCAGGGGAAAATGAACGCCCTGGACATCACTGGGCAATGCTGAAAGCTTCAGCTGGGGGAGACATGGCTGTGGGACTCAGAGCCACAGACAGGGACTGATCCTGCTGGGAATGTCCATGCCCTGGCAGTTAGGGGTGTCTGGCACAGCCTGGAGCTGGGCTCAGTGCCATTAGGATGGAGAGCCGATTGCCATGGGGATTTTCCTGAAGTCAGGAAAACTTTTCAAGTGGCTTCTGTTGGAGCAGGGACCATTTGCTGGTGGATGCAGGTGGTTTCCTGAGATGCAAGGAAGCAGTTGGGAATTCCTGTCAGGCAGCCAGACTCTCCCTCAGCCCATTAACACCAACAGGCTCTGCCTGCTCTCTCCCACTCCAGGAAAAAGACCCTCATTGAGGATGAGTGCCCTTGTCCTGGCAGGAGCGCAAGGATGGGCCTGCAGGGAAGAACAGAGGGAAGAACAGTGGCAAATGGAAAAGTGGGCTCAGGTGGATGAGGCCCCAGCCATGGGCAGGTTGCAGAGGGGAGAGGGCAGGACTGCTCTCATGTATGGACCCTGGAGGGATGAGGAGGGAGAAGGGCAAAGGAGGGAACAAAAATCTGAAAAGAAATTAAAGCTCTATTAATAGTAAATCAGGAAGTTTCCTAAAGGGAGGTCAAACGAGTTTGTCCCAGACACTGTGTGCACAGTGGCTGGAGCACGGGAATGTGATGTCCTGCTGCCTCAGTGCTGCCAAACCCATGTCCCTGTTGGGAATGGGGCACTAGAACTGTCACTGCAGGGACCAAACCAGAGCCAAGAGCTGAAGGAGGGGAACCAAATTCCCCCTTATCCCTTAGGAGTGCACCAACACATCATCCCACCCACGGAAAACACAGGCAAGGGAGTGAAACCAGCTGGGCCCTTGGGTTCTACAAAATCCACCAAAAATGGGCAGTATGGACAAGGAACACAGAGGCATGGTGGGCTCAGAGCTCCTCTGCTGGTATCCATCCACTGGCTGGGACCGAGGGGAGCTGCTCTGCAGGAATGCAAGGCGAGGGCCAAGCCAGGGGAATGCTTTCCACATTATATTCTCCCAGTTTCCGGCAATTTGCTGCCTCGGGACTTCCTGAGCCAGAGGTTGTATCCGTATCTTTCTGTTAAACAGCACTTGATGGGTTTGGGGAGACGGGGTGATCACATGGGTGGTGTTTCCTTGGGAAAAAAAGAGTTCAGAAGGAAGTGCAGGCACAGGAATAGGCACTTTTTGGGCAGCTGTGGTGCATCCCAGGGCTGCTTTATGCTTTAAATATAGTAAATGACTTGGACAGAGTGATGTAAAATTCCCCCCCCTCCTCCTCCTTCCCTCTGCTGGGTGTAACCTGAAGGGCTGAGCAGGATTCAGCCCTGTGGCTTTCCACATGAGCCTGCAATACAAAACATCTGGAGAACATCAGCCAGAAAGAGACAGGAATGCTCCAAACTGGGAATGGGTCCAAGCTGTCCCCTGCAGGCTCAGACAGTCACACACACACTCACTGCCTCAGCCCAGAGTTCTGCCTGCCCGATGGGCCTGTTTTTGCTGTAGGTACATCCTGTCCAGGGGTGCCTGGAGTTTGCAGGTGGGACCCAGCCCAGGCATATTTTTGGGGCACACTCGGTCACAGGCCTTTGCAGGAGCTGGAGTTCACAGTTCCTGTGATCTGCTGCTGGCATCCCTCCAGGACTCAGCAGTTTCAGGGATTTTTACACCCCTCTGGGCAGCTGTGTTGGGAATAGAAGGCAATTCCCACCTCACCAGGAGCATCCACTTCTCTCTGACATGTGGATTTAATTGTAGGGTGGATGGTGGAAATAGATATATTGGAAGGAAGAGCAGGGAGTCCAGAGCATCTTTATTAAGCATTGTCCCTTCCTCAGATCCTTGTGGTGATGGCTCTGTTTGGGACCATGTTTGATCAGCTGGGATTGACTTAAAATTAGGCTGGGAAGAACCTTGGAGGAGCATCCATGGGAAGAGGGGCTTCTGGATAAAGCCAAGGACAACTTTTGCACAGGGGACAATTTCCCAGCAGGTGAAAACTGGAGGAGATAGAACTGTAGAATCACAGAACCACTTGGGTTGGGAAAACCCTCTGAGACCACTGAGTCCAACTGTTCCCCCAGCACTGGCAGGGCCACCACTGACCCATGTCCCCAAGTGCCACATCCACATGTTTTGTGTGCATGGAGGTGGTGGGATGCTGCTTAGGTTGTGGCATTGGAAATAAGCCAGGACACAGGTGGGAAGGGATGCAGGATGTCCCCTGTCCCATGGCAGGGTCATAGGAGATTGGGATTCTGCCACGTGCAAGAGATGAGCAGATGGTGATAGAACAAAGGGGAATGGTTTTAAAATAAAAGAGGACACATTTAGAATAGATTTTATGAAGAAATTGTTCCCTGTGAGGGTGGGCAGGCCCTGGCACAGTTTGCCCAGAGAAGCTGTGGCTGCCCCTGGATCCCTGGCAGTGTCCAAGGCCAGGTTGGCCAGGGCTGGGAACAACCTGGGCTGGTGGGAGGTGTCCCTGCCCATGGCAGGGGATGGGACTGGATGGTTTTTTAAGGTTCCTTCCAACCCAAACCATTCCACGATTCTGTGATTTGAGAGGGTTCAAAGGGGAGCTCATGTGATGGACAACATCAAAGGTGTCTGAGTGTGAAGAGCCACCACTGTAACATCCAGCAGGTGGGATGATCAGAGCTCTTCTACTGACTTATCACTTTTGGAGCTGAAGACACTAAATTTGGAACCCAACACACCCTTCTGGTGACCCTCCTGCCTCAGGCAGTTCACAGAGTGAGCTTTAGGTAGCAAGTGTGTGTCATTTGTATAATTTCTATCTAAATTAAAGAAACCCCCAGAACAAAACAAGGAAAATAAATCCCACAGAGCCTCTGCAGCCCTTTTTTCTTGGCTACCACTGGCCCCATCTGAAAAACCCATGGAAGTGTTATCCAATGCCTGTTCTTGTTGTGCACTGAGGCGAGGCAGGAGCTGAGGCAGCTCCTCTGAAGTTGTCTTTGAGCTGGGAGGGAGGAAAGTCCCCACCCTTTGCACCAAATGCGGATTTACCTTCTGCAAGTACAGGCAGAGCCCGGACTCCTGACAGCATCCCCCAGGGATGTAAACACAGGGAGCCAGCCAAGGCTTCCTTGGAGCTGGCTGGGAGAGCGAGGAAAAGGAGGTGACAGTGCATCAGCAGTCACACGAAAGGGCTCTTCTCTAATCCTTCCTCCAGATGGTTTTTTGGACGAGGTGTTGGCCTTTCTCAAAGCTTTGTGGTTACAAGAACTTGCTGAGTCAGCGAATCCTGCCCACGGGACATTTACAGAAGCACAGAATATTCTGAAGGGACCCACAAGGATCTTCGAGTCCAGCCTTTGAATGAAGGGCCCATCCAGAGGCTGAACCCACAGCCTTGGCATTGTTAGCACCAGGCTCTAAGCCCTTGAGCTAATCTCAGTCTAAGAGTTTTCTTCCTCTTTCTAAACCTCCACACTGGACAGAGACACCAAACACGTGGAAAACTTGGTGCTGTGTTGACAGCAGGATGGTGAGATGCTCACCACAACCACATGAGCTGAGCTTCTGGGTCTGTCTTTACCCCACAATGAGGGCTTGTAGCACCCAATGCCATCATCACCCCTTGCACCAAACTGGGGTGAGAAGAAACATCCTAAAGCACCTGCTGACAACAACCGTGGTGCTCCTGCAAAGCTTCTCCAGCCCTGGCAGCCATGGAGGGGAGCAAATGTTATTTTGGGAAGTTGGCATTGGTGTCACAGAAGGCTCAGATATTTTCACGGCTGAGCAGGTGGGAAGTGGCCAGCGCTGGGTTTGCAATCTGAGCCTGGGCAGAGTAACCCAGATGTCTCATCACCCTGTGGGAAACGATCCCAGGAGAATTCCCAAGCCTCCCATAGGGGAATGTTAGCTCTGCAGTGCACTTAAATCAGGTAGAAGAGGCTGTGGGTGAGGAGGGAGAGGTGGGATCCTCCACTGGAACTGTAATTAAAGTGGTTTTCCAGGGAGAGAGTAAATGAGGAGGTTGGTGTCCCTCACTCTACACAAGCTGGGCAAGAAAGTGGGAGAAGGTGCAAGATCCTGGCTGCACCCCAGAATCCTCCAGTAGTCTCAGAGAAACAACATTTAGGAGCTCTCTGGCCCAGTTGGATCCCTGTGCCTCAGTTTCCCCAGGTGTAAAATTTGGATGAAAGCCCTTGAGGGGGATTTCTTGCTCCTGGGTTGGCTTGGGGCTCCAATGACAGGAGGATGGCCTGATGCTCATGGTATTTTCTCTGCTCTACTAAGAAATCCTCCCCAAACCCCTCTCCATCAGGAGAAATCCCAGGCCAGAAGCACCTTCCAGAAGCGAAGACATTCCAAGAAAGGGCTTCACCTCTCCTCCCACTCTGGTGACAGGTCTCAGAGGGCAGGTGGGGCATCGGGTCTTTCCCCATAAACCCTCTGTGTGTTTACTCTCTGGATAAATGGGAGGATGGGAAGAACCAGGAGCAATTCCTGGGCACAGGGAAAGCCGACACACCACGTGCCCACACCCGTGACTGCCCCTGCCCGTCACCAGGCTAATTGGGGAGGTGATGCCTCACCAGATCTCCTCTTCCTGGGCAGTGCTGGGGGCAGCCCAGATAAGCTGCTGCCTCCTTGGTGACGGATCCTGCCCCAGCAGTGTTTATTCCTGAGCCTCATGACATCCTGGAAGTGAACTAATCCTCTTCTGATAGCTGGGGACACCGAGGCATGGCCCCTTGGGGACACCCACCTTTGTGATGTTGTCCTTCTCAGGGCACCAAGTGATGCTTTTTCACGTTGCCCTTGGGAACAGAGGGGGAAAAAAATCAGCAGCTCACGTTGGAAACATGTGGGACACCATGACATGGGGAAGAGAGAGCAGGAAGCTCTGGAAAACACTGCAGCTCCCCAAAAATTGGAGGACTCAAGGTCAGAGCTTTGGCTTGGGCTGGAGAGGATTATTATCTGCAGCTCAACACAGAGTTGTCCTGAGGTGTTGGGAAAGGCCAGTGCCACCAGTTTGACTCAAAAATCTTGGGAGGTGTCCTCAGATTTTCGAGGCTGGTGTTGGGCAGTGGCTTGGGTGTCCAAAAGGCCAAAGCCCACCCTGAGCCTGGGTGCTGCAGCAGAGCCACCCTCCCTGGGGGACTCCAGAAGATGCTCTTCACTGTGGCCCACCAGCCTCAGGCAGAGCCAGGAGAGCTCATGGTGCTCTTCCAGCCACTGGCTTTTCCATGAGGCAGCAGGAATTTTTGAGGTGGGCATCTTTTGGGATTATTTACAATCTTTGGAGAAAGCTGGTCCATCAGAGGAGGTTCCTGACTCCATTCACGTAGCTCATGCCCCGTTCTGTGCACTGGTGAGGAGCACTTGACCTGGGCAGTGCTTCCTATGCCTCTGGCTGGATGCCTTTCCCATAAAATTGGGGCACATCACATCCAGCTGGCAAGCTGGTAGGGAGCTGTGACTCAGCTGGACTTGGCTCCAGCTCCGAAACTTCAGCCCAGTCCCTGGTGAAAACCTACCCTTCATGCTGGAGGAACTCACTGCATGAACCTCAGGCCTTGCTGTATCGTTTTATAACTCTGTTTGGGGTAGAGAATGCTGAGCCACCATGTGGAAATTCCCACTGGAGAGAAAAAAGGGGGTCTGGATGCTCAGTTGGAGGATCCCTGTGAGGGTGGCAGGGGACATCCAGTTGGGCACCTCTCTGAAGGCACCACAGGGTGGGACACCAGCAGCGCTTCTGCTTCCACCTGCCCCTTCCCATGGAGGGGAATCACCTCTTCCCAAGGGCCAACAGCTCCATCCTGTGCCTGTGCCAGGCTGGAGGCCACTGGCATGGCTGCAAGGAGGGAGGCAGGGAGCAGAGAGCTGGAATTTGGGGGATCTATTTCCATCCCTGCCCTTGATGCAGCACGAAGCCCTGGACACCCCCAGGTGTTATGAAACTGCTTGGCATCAAAGCACTGTCGTCAGAGCCTTTAATTAGCAGTGCAGGAGTGTTTCAGGGATGCTGTGGGTGGGTTCTGTGCCACTGGGTCCCCAAATCCAGGGCTGGGATACATCCTGGGAATGGTGAGGTATCCCTGTGCCCCTCTGGCCCCCCTAAATCACCCAGGAGCTGGTACAGATGGCCAGAACAAAGTGACCCCATTTGTGTGGGGCAATTAAAAAGAGTTTTATTCCTTTTTTTTTTTTCCACAGCCTCTGAGGTTTGTCTTGGGGATTCCCAGAACCAACAGCATTTTGTGGAGAACACAAATCTGGGGAGCAGGGCATCTATTCAGCAGGATGGAGAATGAGGCCAACAGGACCCTCCTGAAGTTCAGCAGAGGCAGAACAGGACCTGCAATCAGTGCAGGACCAGGTCTGGAGTCCATATCCCATTTTGGGCTCCCCAGTCCAAGAGGGACCTCCGTGTACTGGGACCAGCCCAGCAGATCCACCAAGCTGGCTGGGATGTGCTCAGCATAGCTGGGTCTGTCTTGGTGGGAGGGAAGGGGAAGGTGCCACCATTGCTGCCAACATTCACTGTAAGGAAACAGGAGTAAATTCTATGTATTTGCATACTGGGGTCTATTTGCATATTGAGATAATTCTTCTGGTGTCCTGATTGCTTTGCTCAAACCCATGAGGAAATGAAGATTTTCTTCCCTACTTAGAGCCAAGCACTTGCCCTGCTGGGAAAAATTCAATCCCAGGGAATGAGGATGTGGATTCCCAGTGGATCATTGAGGATCACCCGCTCTGTGTCCTCAGCAGGGTGATGGACACCCATGAACAAGGCACACACCAAGTCTCACCACACTCATAACTGTGACCTTATTTTGAGGTAACTAATGATTTTTTTATTCCCCAGCTAGTCCTTGTTCAAAGTTCATATTCTGCAGCTCAGCTCGCCTGTTTTGCCTCCTCATGAGGGGGAACATGCCCTCAAGCTGTGGCTCAGCCAGCATATTTTTGGCATAATTGGGGTTTGGCATTTGCTAGTCATTTGCTTTGAAAATTCCCTGGAAGTGTCTTGAGAGGGTGGTGAGGTTGAGATGCTGGGCTGCTTCCATCTCCTCAGCTGATCAGGCTCCAGCTTTCTGCTGGAAATTGTGTCCCCACGGAGAGTCCAAGAGGGTCATTGCTCTGGTCAGACCATCGGATGGTGGATGCAGGAAACCCAGGGAGGTGCCAGGGACTCTCTGATGACGTGGCTCTGACCATCCCGTGGTCACAAATATTGGGAAAGAGGGATGTAACCTCTGGAAATGCAGCAGGTAACTCAGGAAAACCCCCACCCACCCGTATCCTGAGGGGATCAGGGAACATGTATGGGGTTGACCCCTGTAAATCCCAATTACTGCTCTCTGAAGGGGCTGCCTTTGCTCGGGATGTGAAGCAGAGCTGAGGGTTGGGGATTTCCAGCCTGTGCTTTGTTCTGGTGCTGGTGGGATCCTCTCTACAGCCGCTTCCCAAAGCTGGATCCGATGATTCCCAGCACGTGGCGAGTGGCCTGGGACATTGCCATCCTCTAGTGGCTGTACCCAGAAGCACAGGAGTGCTGGTGTGGAGGAGAAGTCTTTGGAGCCACGAGCACCGTGAAGGACATGCAGCTCTTCCCTGGGGAACGGGAGCGTGGGATTGGGAGGGTATCCATGGATTTTCCCCTTCCCGCTTTCTCCATCCACAGCAAAGGTCAAAGGCAGGTTTTCTTGCTTGAAAAGGGCTCTGTGGGCTTTGGAAACCTGTATTTAAAACTCTGCTTTGTCAGTGACACCAAGCTCCTCCCTGGACCTCAAGTCTTTGGTCTGCCCCTTCAAAGAGGGGTGAATCTGAGGGCAACCTACTAACTCCAGTCATCCAGGCAAATTCCTGGGCACTGGGGCTGGGAAACTGTCTGGGATGAGGAGCTGTGTTTAGATGGAAATGTGAGATCCAGCCTTTGGGAGATTCGTGCCATTTGTAGGTTGTGGTTTCAGCACCTCCCACCCCCAATTCAGCCAAGTCTTCAAGGAGTTCTTGAGTTGAACCTACTGCTTGGACATGCAACTGTGTGGAGGTTGTGCAGTGTTGGGGAGGACAGAAGAGACCTTTGATTCCTCTTTAGTGGGGGATATGGGGCCAGGAGGAGCTCCCAGGATGGCTTATGTGGGATATGAAGAGGTAAAAGGGGTGACTTTACCATCCTTGTGTGGATCACAGAATCACAGAATACCCGGAGTTGGAAGGACCCACAAGGGTCATTGAGTCCACATCCTGGTCCCTGAACAGGACAACTCCAAAAATCCCACCATGTCCTTGAGAGCACTGTCCAAACACTGCTTGAACTCTGGCAGGTTGTTGCTGTGATCCCTTCCCTGGGGAAGCATCCCTGGAGGGTCATGTCTCCAGTGGTTTTTGGGATTCATCAGCCAAGCCACGCTCAGTGCAGTGATGGGAGGGACAGTGGCAGGAGCAAGGGGAGAGGAAAGGGATAACCACACAAGGGAGCTCTAAAACCAATTAATAAATACATATTTTCTAAAAAAAGACCCAAAAGGGGTCAGGCCCTGAGCCAGATCTCAAAATCCTGGTGGGAACATGAGCGTCACAGGGCCTGGGATGAGGCTGGCACAGGATATTTGCTTTGAATCCTGAGAGCCCCATTCCCCCTGCCTTCCTTCCTCTCCCAGACATATTCCCTTCTCTCCACAGGATTTCCTGCAGCTGTCCCAGCTCCAGAGCTCCCCTCTGCTCACCCACTGATGGACAGGGATACAGGAATCGGGGAAGAAGGGATGGGGGAATTGCCCATAGAATTCCAGAATGGTTTGGGTTGGATGGGACTTCGTGGGATCCTCTGGTTCCAACCCCCTTTCCACTACACCAGGTTGCTTCAAGTCCCTTCCAACCTGGCCTTGCATGGATATGTTGCCAAATATCCTTTGGATGTGCCTTTTGGGATGCTGACCCTACTTCTGTACCACTCCCCTGTCCAAGAGTCAAAGGTTTGAAATCTCACCCAGTTCTTGAAGTTTGGTGCAAATTTGAAATACAGCTTAAAAAATGGAGTGGAAATCCATCTCTTTGCAAAATAAAGAGCATTTTTGTTGCATTGCATCTCTCCACAAGGTGATCCTGGACGAGGAAAGGAAAGCTCAGGGACCAAAGTAACAAAATCAATTAATAAAAAATGATCATAGCAACTAATTCTGAAAAAATACACCAGAGATATGGATAATTTGGGTTGTTGGCTGGGATCCCTGGTGCTTTTTCTTACTGCCCTGACTCGTGTGAGTGTCTGCAGGAGATTTTCATGCAAGAAAAACGCCTGATCCATTCAGCTGCACAGAGGAGCCTGAAAAGACGGCTCAAAAGCAAGAAAACAGGCAAAACCCCCTCTCCAGATGAGATACTTTACCATGCCAAAAATTCCTGAGGCAGTGTTCCTGGGGTCTGAACGTGCTGGCCTGTCCGTGCTGCTGCTCCCAAACGAGATGTAAATATTCTTGGCCAGAGCAGAGTTTCAGGTTTGTTCGCAGCTTTTGCTGCCTCTGCAATTCCGACCCTTTGTGGTTTCGATGGAAATCTGCTTCCCTCCAGCTGCCTGTTGCTGGATTACATCCTCAGCTGCGATTCCCTCTGGAGCCCCAGCTCAGCAGTGAGGTTTCCATGGCAGTTCAGTGGCTCAGCTGGCTGGACATCTCCTGGTGAGGCTTTTGGTGGTCGTATCAGGGGATTGTGAGTCACGGTCCTGCTTTTCCCCAGGCAAAGAGAGATGCTTTGTGCCTTTGGAGGAAGCTACCCATGCAGAGCTTTGTTTGTGGAATGAATTGATTGCATTATGCCCTTCCCAGATCCCAAAGCATCCCTTTTTACCCCAGGAATACACTTGTCTTCTGCTGTAGATGCCCCTTCCAAGGTCCAAGACCGGAGTGATTTCCCTGTGGTTCCACATGGAGCTCAGAGAAAGCCTCACCTCTGGCGATGTCCCTGGTGCCCCACGAGCTGCTCATGGTCTGGAGAACACCCCAAGGGCTCCTGTAGGTACCAGAAATGGATCAGTTTGCACCCCCACCCCTTCTCCCAGCAAGATGACAACCGATGGCACCATTTCTGATGCTCATGGAGAATTCGCTGAGAGGACCTTCTCTGACTGAGGTTGTGCTTGTGGGGCTTTGTCTGAGCATGTGAAGAATACCCTGTCCTTTGTCTGAGTGAAAAATGGCCTTCTGTGCTTTTTTTTCCCCCCTTTTTGATCATCCATCCATCCATCCATCTATCCATCCATCCATCCATCCATCCATCCATCCATCCATCCATCCATCCATCTCTCCATTCTGGTGCCCCAGGGCAGCTCTGTTTCAGTGCCTGGTGAGGTGCTGCCTGTCTAAAGGGAGAGCTGGGATTTACCATTCACATGCTCCTTGTTTTTCCAAGACTTTGCCTTTAATTACTGATAACTTTGCCAGACTCTCCTCTTTTTTTCTTTTTTTTCCCTCCAGGCTGGCTGGCTGCCTTCAGGCTGAAATGTTTTTGGAAGATGTCAGCTAAAATAGTTCAGCATTTTGCAAGAATTAGATTAGGAGGAAAAAAAACCCAAACATTTTATCCCAGTTGGGTGGGAAGTTTCCAGCTGTTTTCTGTAGCCATTTCGTCCCTCCTGCATCAGAGGGGGCCCTGAAAGGCAGAGAGGGGAGAAGATCCTTGAATTCACTAAACCAGCAGTGCTTGCCAAGGATGGGTCTGTCCTTGAGCAGATCCCATCCTAACCTGGCAGCAACTCACCTCTGTTGGCCCTGAGCTTGCTGTGACCTCCTCCTGACACAGCAAGGCTGCTCCTTCCGGTGGTGTTCCACCAGGGAAAAGGGAGAAAGGGCTGTTGGAGGATGCCCTGAAGCTCCTTACATCTTCCTGACATCCTTTCTCACTCCCAGAGAGGTTTGCATTGTGTGCATTCTGTGGACCCAGCCCTTTCTCCCTCCCTAAGGCTCAATCCAGTGGAGGTGAAATTTCTCTCTGGGGCAAAGCCATGGGGCCCCTGGGACATCCCTGTGGGGCTGGTAGATTTAGCAGAGGACCTTCAAGATGCTGGAGCTCTTCTGGAATAGCAGGTGGGATACCCCAATCCCACACTTTTGGCCCACTACACAATTCAGCCCAGCCCTGACATCCTAATCTATGTCCTGTAGTGGTCGGATGGGTCTGTAATGCTGTGCCAGGAGGAGTTCAGAGTGTGTGACCCTCCCTGGAGCATCTGAGTCCACATTTTGCCTCCTTTTTAACTCTATAAAAACATCTTGTTTCTCGTGGAAAAGGTGCGTTGGCGGATGAGAGGCTGGACATGCCTTGGCCATGGGCACTCACAGCCAGGAACCCCCCCGTGCCCTGGGCTGGTCCCCCAGCGTGGGCAGCAGGGCAGGGGGG